>OX246738.1:53887506-54436951 GCA_945910005.1 Isoperla grammatica
TACCAGTGATAAAATTAAAATATAGAGTTTATAATCTAATCTAAATTAAATTCAGTGATATTAATTATTTCCAAAGAATGTATTCCAGTAAACGATTCCGTTGAATTACCCAAAAGTCAAAACAATGTCTATAAACACATATTTAAAAGAGTAATACACACAGAATAAAATATATAGCATTACAAAAAATCATTCTTTGAGCGGGGTTAGCTTCTACGTGCCCAGCTGGCATATTCTCGGAATATTGCATACAGACAGACATACTACAAAACATTAAATGATAATAAAGAATACTCTTATTATTATTTAGTGTTGATTTAATTGAGATCTAACTCGTGTTCTTTTTCTCTTAGTTTAACAGAGAGCAAAAGAATAATAATATATAAGTCCACACACGAACATGTTATTCACATTAGTGCAAAGAGTGTCAATATTAATTATATTCTTGTGGTTTACCTCTAAAATATAAAACTCGTTGAAAATAAAACTTCCATTCATAGCCAAGTAGTTTCAAGTAAATGGAGACTATTGTGTTCCTTGATTTAGTCGTTTAACGTTTCCATTATTTCCAAAAGATAACAAAACTTTGCATATAAAAAACTGTGAGCTACTCAGGCTAGGAACAAAGGAACGAGGGACATCCGATGCGGAATAAAAACTATTTCTATAACAAGTCTGTGACGGTTTATTCTCCAGTAAAACAACAGTTTCGAAACTTAAATCGTTATTTTCGAATGTATTTTAATAAAAGAAGCTGTTTAAATTGGCCAACGAGAAAGATTGCCTCCAAACACGAACAAGCGACTGTTGGTATAGCAAGAAACGATGTACGAATTGAATTGTTTGAAGACAAATACGTTCCAAGCACGAGTTCGTGAATTATATTTAATTAACGTATACGGTGCCTTATTTTATTAAATGAATGATTAGAAAGGAAATTTATTAATTTCCTGTATGAAGTAAACAATGGAGTAGATGCTTAAACACAAAAAGTAAGACAGATTCCTATGTTAAAACGAACAAATACAATATTGTTATGGAATACCCAAAAACTTACGATTTACTGCGTAAGACACTGATATTATTTAGATAAATTAAGTTGATACTTTAGTTGTCAACAAGGTCGCTGGCGCGACCTTGGTCCGTGGCTTTGCCGCGGACGGGCTTTCCTCGCCGGTCACTTCCGGCTCAATTCACAAACTGATCAAATACTGACATTGGCACTTGTTAAATTTAAAAATAAACGACGTAAAGTAAATGAACTTTTTTTTTATAAATTAATAGTAGTAAATTGATAACTCCGAGATACCAGGGTTATATGATTTTAGTTTTTTAAAAGATTCCTCACGAGATTAAAAATTGTCTAGCTGATACGATGGTTCAATGATATTATTTGAAATCGTGACACACAACTCTCGTATCACTATTACCTGAGTAGCATAGCAAATTTATACTGCACCTTTTGATACAAGCATGAAATTTGTCTCAGGGCTAGATCTACCTAACATATGCATTTTAAGATTTGGAGGCCAAAAAACAATCCTCCGCGGACAGTAGTTATGACGTCATCAAGATGGCCGCTGCTTTGAAACGCTTTCATCAGTATATCTCGAGAACCACCGACTCGATTCTTAATTTTTTTTTTTTTAAATTAATCGTCATTAAATTTTCGTTTAATATTGTTGCTTACACAAGTACTTATTTGTTGATAATAACTTTGATATTTAAACAAACATGATAATGACAAGTGATAATGTATGTCTATTTCCGCCAAAACTTTTTAAAAATGGGTTGAATTAAAAAATGTGTCTTGTAAACATTGTTTCGTATTTAATTACCTATAAAACATGACCTAATATATGTTCACATGACCATGCCGTTAGGCCATAATAATTAATTGAACACTAGGAGGTAGCGGGCATAGACCATCATCACGGCGCTCACTATTGCGTTGCGCCGTTGCCGGCATTCATAATAATCACAGATACATTGCAGGTTCATAATTGTACTTATTTTTTTTTCTTGATGAATTTTTTAATTAGACCTATGCATAAATTGTCATGGTGGAAATAGACAAACATTATCACTGGTCTTTATCATTTTTTTAAAAAAAATAACTAAGTAATTATCAACAAATGAGTATTTGTGTAGATAACAATATTAAACGCAAATTTAATGACGGTTAATTTAAAAAAAATAAATTAAGAATCGAGCGAGTGGTTCTCGAGATACACTGATAAAAGCGTTTCAATGCGACGGCCATCTTGATGACGTCATAACTCCTGTCCGCGGAGGATTTTTTTTGGCCTTCAAATCTTAAAATGCATATCTTAGGTAGATCTAGCTCTGAGCAAAATTTCATGCTTGTATCAAAAGGTGCAGTATCTGGCTGAAAATCCTTGCTATGCTATTGAGGTATATATCGACATCATTAGAATTATGATTTTATTTGTAAATGGACTTATGCCATTTACTGTAGGGCGCGACCAATTTAAAATGCACACATAATAAACATAAATTAGGGACCACTATTTCTTAAATAATTAATCATAACAACAATAATAACAATAACATTAACAATTTATAGATCGAACCAGTTCTACGAACCTGTTAGGGTTGGGGATGTGAGAATATCCTTGATAGATATCCATTTCGTAAATGAAAATTAACGGCACGTATCACAAATTGAATCGAAATCAGTCAATGGAGCCATTTTTCTTTGACCAATCTTTTGTTAACACAGTCTTAAAGCCGTTGATTCATGCTTGCTATATTGTTGTTTCTCTCAAAGTCATTAAAAATTACGTTACCAAACAATTGAAATGTTAACAATTCTATTATATATTATACAACACGTTGAAAGTTCATTATAACTAATGAACAACCAATTATTCTAAAATACTGTGTCGCACAAGTACTATCTATTTACGATCACACGGCCTACACATGTGTTCATACAACGTGCACAAACAAAGACAAATAAATATAACACACACAAGGGTGAAGTGAACACCTTAAACGCATTATCCAATAATCACTTCATTAATGTTGATAGCACACTCATAGATCGTCGATTATACAAATCACATGGACAAGTCAACACGCACCCTTGCACTCGCTGTGGTCTACTGCATATGTGGACGGATTTTGTTCTCATACTGATTTTAAGAAACAACCCCCCTCATGCCACGTAAATATCGGAAACCACGGCCAGGCACAAATTATGTGACACTTTCCAGATGAAATTTGATCCTTACAGTCAGCCCCACCGATTATAGCATGACCAAACCATTACGCGGACCACAAGGCGTCTGTTTTCACAGCACAAGAAATTCTACACAAATGGGGGAAATTAGGACATGGCAATAATCCGTAAATGATATACCAGGAAACATAGAAATCGGTAGGCCTAACGAGTGCATCAAAAATAATCATACAATATATATCATATTGCACAATGGTCATAAACTACATGAAACAATAAATATAACAGATTTCGTAGATATTGTTCTAAGTGCGATAAAACAATTTGAATTCAGTAAAACGTAATGCTTTGATACTTTGACTTTTGGGCAAGACACGTACTACATACCAAAATTATGAAAATAATAATTATTATTGGTGAACCAATAATACTAAAAATAAAATAATTAGATTCCTGAGACACAACTCCCATAAAACAATAACGACATCATTAGGATTATGATTTTTTACCTGTTAATTGGACTTGCAAAAAGGAGAATGAATGCTATTTCTACTATATGAATTATTAATTTCTTTATGCATGTCATGTAAGGGCTGAAATTTATAATCTGATAATGTTTCTACATACTGTTGTGGCATTAGAACATAATGACGAACAGTGTCCAGATAGGCAAAATGAATTCTATCACGGCCGCACTGTCAAAACTGCGAGCTATACGATAATTTAGGTGCATGTTCCGTTTTTTGTATAAACACATGGTAAGATTCCCCCTCCCTCTCCGCCTCTGTGAAACAGACCCCGATGTGAAACAGACCCTCATAATTCACTTACCACTAAACATGATGCCATTAACCAATAAGCTGGCAGCGTGCTTTTACAGTGAAGCCACAGTTTACTGACGTTTCGTCACACAACATATCAATTAACTTCAATTAATTAAATACATACAGGGGGAAGTCGGAAGGGTTTATTTTATATCCAACTGTCCGGTTTGAGGATCACATGGGACAAGCTAAGAAAGTGGACCGTATAAAGAAGCATACCTATAACTCGACTATTTCCTATTATACGACCTATTACAATTGTCAATTGTCAATCGTGGAATTCTCTTCCACTGAAGATCAGGATGGCACGCTCATTAGATGTCTTCAAAGCGTCTTTAACGGAGCATTTTTTAAACATTGTTTTGTAAATTTTGTTTTTTTTTATTCTTTTTTACTTCATTTTTAACAGTTCTGTCTTATAATTATATTTTCATTCATATTATGTTTTCATGTTTTTTGTTTTGTATTTTGTATTTTGTATTTTGTATTATGTTCATTTATATATTTAGATTTTAAGTTATTTTAGTATGGGTTGGCAGTCACTCTTGTGTGTTTGGAGCTGTGCTCTTTTCTGCCAACCCCTATTCAATTCACTTTTGTAATGAATACAAATAATTAATAAATAAATAAATAAATCTTACAGATATCGGAGTAATAGGTCTTATGATAGTTGATAGGTGAAGAAGAACCTGGTTTTTCGAGACGTCCCGAAAATTATTCAAGCCGAGTGCAAGCTTCACCGAAGATATTTTTTATGCATTTTACGTTTATCTATTTCTATTTTTAGGCATCACTTTCTTATTAGCTTTTTAAAACATACATTAAGTGTTAATTGCTTCAGTTTCAATTTTGTTTTTAATAAATGTTTTGTTATTGTTCCGTGTCGAATGGCAAGAGCTTTGGCTGTAGAGACCGATATTGTTAATGAAGGTTTTACTATCATCAAGTCGTTTGATGTTCTGGTTACGAGAGGTATGTGCATGGTTTCTTGCGAATATTAATCACTGATACATACGAATAAATATATTCAACGTAATACAACCAATTTGATAATCGCTGTCGTATCATACGAAAGTATACCACAAAGTTGCAACTGCTTTAACTCCGGCCGTACATACAAATCTCTTGCTAATTGCGCTATCGGGTACATCCCGCAAATATTAGAAAGAAAAAATGATACACTGTACACACTTCATAAAATCTTAGTATGTAATATAGGCCTACACTTTACAGTGTAGGCCTACACCAAATAAATACATATCTGTGTAATATTAATATCATGTTTTATTGTTTTCCGTATTACAACTTTCACGGTTTTTTTTCAATAACAGCCATATGCATTTTGCAAGGGTAGCATCGTTGAGTAACTAACATATAATCCGGCTTTGAAGCATGGCGACATACGGTCTGGGCCAGACATTGTTTTTGTATCACCGGACAAATCCTCGGTTTTTGCATTGCCATAATAGTAATTGGGCATCTAACAATGGAAGACTCATTTGCGTAAGTGTACTACAACAGTCATTCCACATTTTGTCCACGCACACGTAAACACGAGCATTCCACTTGTCGTTCTTTATAGCGCGAGGCTGAGCTGAGGATCGTTCAAACTAGAATTATTCATCTATCCTTCAACCAATAGCATTGTTAATTTACATACTATTACATTCCTTTAGTGACAAATGCCATGCAAAAAATCAGTAATATGGGTTGCAATATTCAACCAGAAATAAATTCATTTATCTTGCCGAGCCCAAAATGCGGGCCAAAACTTGACCTGTTTAGTCACCCCTGGATAATATTTTATGAATTATTTTGTTTTTTTCTATCACATACGACTGGATTTACAACATGAATGCGTATTTTTCGTAACAATGCATAAACATTACTTCAGATTGGCCATAAAGTGTAAAACCAAAAACACAATTTAAAATTGAATGAATTTTCTGTAACACGTAGCGTCTCAAATACAAATGTCAGAAATGTAAATGTTACGCCATTCTAAAGTCAAAGGATAACTACAGGTCAAGTTTGAGTTTCATAATGATAACGCAAAATTGATAGCAGACATTTTTTAAAAAACCGTAGCGATGTGCAAAGTAACAAATTTTGTTGTCTTACAAAACTTGCACTTAGTGGTACTTACGCCCGGCTCAAAATATTGAGATTTACAAAACACATACGTCATTCTACTGAGATCATTATTGACAAGTTTCATTTATATTCGTTAATATCTTCTACTTCAAATAAATACATCTTTCTTGTCGCGCGTGAAATGCGAACGGATACATACATACATACATACATACATACATACATACATACATACATACATACATAAATCTGGTGCAAACTTATAAGGCCGCTGTCGCGCCCTAAAAAACGTTGTTTAATTGATGCGTTTATAAATAAATACAGACAAATAAGCTTTTTGGAGTATCACAATAATTTAAAAAATAGATACATAAATGGAAACGAAATAAATTAAAATACATGTCAAACACAGCTTCATATTACTTCTCTCTCAAAAAATCAACTTTTAAATACGAATTCAATATTTTGTTTCGGAACAATTGCACATACCTGGTGTCATTAGTTCTGAACACCCACATTTTAAAACCTGACTTCTCATATATTATATAGGCTATATGAAGATGGTACATGCGCTTCAGAATAAAACGCTTTTATGTCACTTTTAGATATACCCCGGTAATATAGAAGCTGAAATAGGCTTGACCCGGAATTAATTGGTACAGAATTTTTTTTTATCAGAAGTTGTTTGCTATGTATACCTACATATTCCGAAGAAAGTTTACCGCCGTCCGACCCCCCTAATTAACGTTATTAATTAAATTGCTAAAATTAATTAATGCTTATATAATCGTTATTTTCAAAGATTTTTCTGATATTGTATATTAAATACATTAAGTAAGGCCTTTTGTAATAAGAAAAACATTGAAAACCTGTATATAGATATTTCGGCAAGCATTAATTAATTAATATCAATATAATAACATTTCTAATAAAATGGTTCCCGTGTATAATTGGTATAATGGAATATATAGTTGATAGTTGTAAATACATAAGTAAACACATATGAAACTACTGTAGAAAGTTTACCGAAATAAAAGTAATATTTGTTTGATAATTCAGCATAATTAATGAATACATTAATTACCGATTGTTTAAAATGAATACATATTTGAATGTATGCATTATGGGTATCAAAAGAAAGCTGCCGATCCGTGGGTTTTAATATCGGTATCTCCGGGTGAATTAAAAACAAAAAAACTACATTTTTCTTTTGGGGGGGGGGGGGGATGCAGATATTTCGTCAAACGTATGAAATAAAAGCTAATACCTTGTTTTTAGGAAAAGTACTTTAACAGCACGATTAAAAAAATGTACCCTAGTGCTTGGCCTATATATTCGGGTGGAGGGCGGTTGGGTGTGGTGGAGGGGGCGGGGGGTAAATAAAACTGGCACTTTATGAACCCATTTTAGAAGTGATCTATCAATGATGAAAGTGTGCCACAGCGCCGTACTGGTACTTATTTGAATACCAGTTCTTACTTACTTTTTATGTATATACATCACATTCTAGCAATAACTAACTTGTTTCGTATGTTTTAAAATACCAGATATAAATAACATTTCAAAATATAGTCAAATAGACCCGATGTGAAATAAACTCAAATTTAGCTAAACGAACAAGTATCACTGACCCACTTCAACAACAGAACAGTAATTTGCGCTAAAACAGTAATATAATAAGTCGAAAAAACAAGATTACTACGTCCATGGAAAACATGTTTAGTAAGACTTAATTTTAATAAAAGTCTTTAAAATGTTTGCTGAACACTAAAAATTTCACCTTATTGTCTCTTTAAACCTCTTGTAATTGGGTGAAAGGTGGAGGGGAAAAGATCATTGAGCTACAGCCCTTCTTTCTTACCACTTGCATCACTGGATCTGGCACCAATTGATGTGACGTAATAAATATGAGGTCCGGTTTCTCCGATACAAAACTTATGGCCCGTCTACCAAGATTTAACAAAATTTGTAATATTGTCATTACTGCGGAATTTCTCAATGAACAGTATAACACAAAGATTTCACCCGTAATACCAAACAAACTTTAACGTTTAGATAAACATATTATAATAAGACTTACATTTTTATGCAATTCATACAACAAAGTAAATAAGTTGTTGATATTGATTACTTGGGTAACGAATTCAGTGAGCGCAATTATTTTTGAGCCGTTCATTTGTGGAAATACAATAAAGTCGATCCTTTGCTGATTTTCCAACGACTTTCGCGCGTCTTTCGAGAGTCATCAGAGGCAACACTACCTTCAGATTATTGTGTTCCAAGGCAAGATCAAAATTTTTCTCTTGTGTATACTGTTTGGAATATAAAGCCCCAACCGCAATTGTCGGTATCGGGATCGCGATCACAATTAAGAAATCATAGAAGAGTTAACCTACATGGTTCTCATGGCGCTGTTCACAATAAAATCTTTATGTCGTAATGATTTAGCATAAGAAAATGTACGGTAACGATCCATCCCGACCCCGATTATGATCACGAATATGAATATGAATACGAGAATATGGAATATGAAAAAATAAATAACAATTGCTTTGTATTTTATGGAGGGCATTGACTGCATCGTTTATACATTGGTCTAGAGACAAATCTTATGAAGAGCTGCTATGCAAAATGCATGCTTAGTACATCAAAAGCAAATACTAAAATACCACTGTAGTAGTTGATGTTGATTATAATGGGCTATCAACAACAGCAAAAAAAAAAAAACATTTTAAACGGAGTGGCATGGTTATAAACGCCCTACAATCCAGTTGAACCAAACATGACTGTTGCTTGAGCAGCAAAAATAATTTTCTCACCAACCCAATCAAGTGCAGCCATATTATTGGTGTGTAATTAACAAATCAAGATTCACTAAGCTTCCTACATAGGGTCAAGACAATAACCTATCATAACAGTACTTCAAGCAAAAGATGATGCCGCACGTAGAGTCATCTAACCATGAGAATTATACCATCATTGCCTGGTGAATCACTGCAAAGTGAATCTTGGTAGACGGGTCTATAATTTTGTATCGGATTATATTATTGGCGGTGTTAAACGACGTACTCGACCCCTTAGGTCATATGACGTCTTCCGAGTCAGGTCCATCTAATCGTGAGGTGGTCAATCGTCATAGAGGGAGTCCAGCAAGGGAGGGCAGGGACAAGTGGGAGAATAAATCATCAGTGGGATAGTGGGGGTAAGGGAATATCACTGGGTCTCCTTTCGTCACCTCTTACGACCAGCAGGGTCACTCTGGGTTTATTCTAACCCAGGCCGTGACGGGTCTTTTGTATCGGAGTAACCGAATCTCATATCTATGAAGTCACATCAATTAAATTGGGTAAACATTCAAACATTAAAATTGAATTAACAAGGCACTCTTTTACTTAACCCCCCCCCCCCCCCCCCACCAATATATTAGCCAAGTACTAGGGTACATTTTCTTTTATCGCCTTGTTACAGTACTTTTCCTAAAAACGACGTATTTATATCTTTCGATTGATACGTTTAACGAATTATCTGCATTCCCCCCCCCCCCCCCCCCTCCATCCCCAAGGAAAATGTTTTTTTTTTTTTACTTCTCCCGGAGATACCGATAATAAAACCCACGTATCGGCAGCTTTCTTTTGATACCCATGATGCATACATTCAAATATGTATTCCTTTTAAACATCGGTAATTAATGTATTCATTAATTATGCTGATTTATCATACGAATATTACTTTTATTTCGGTAAACTTTCTACAGTAGTTTCATATGTTACTACTTATGTATTTGCAACTATCAACTATATATTTTATAATACCAATTATACACGGGAACAATTTTACTAAAAATGTTATTATATTGATATTAATTAATTAATGCTTGCCGAATTATCTATATACAGGTTTTGAATGTTGTTCTTATTACAAAAGGCCTTACTTAATGTATTTAATATACAATATCAGAAAAATCTTTGAAAATAACGATTATATAAGCATTAATTAATTTTAGCAAATTAATTAATTACGTTAATTAGGGGGGTCGGACGGCGGTAAACTTTCTTCGGAATATGAAGGTATACATAGCATATAACTTCTGATAAAAAAAAATTCTGTACCAATTAATTCCGGGTAAAATTGCTATTTGACCGGGGTAATAAGTTTTCTACCGAGTCTGGAGAATTATTGATCACGTCATAACTAAAATAGTCAGATCAGACATTAAGTATTGTATGTAAAACGGACCATATATTGTCTGAAAACTTAGCTGGATGGCTTACAAATTGAACACGGCGGCGTTCCTGACAAGCAACGCAATCAACCAATCATAACACCGCTGGTGAGTTTTCAAGGTATCACAAGCTTAAAATATTACATGAAAAAAATATATTTTTTTAAAAACAACGCTTATATTTAAATGCACTAAAAAGTAAAAAATAAATTTTCGCCCAACAAATTTTTGCCTCACTCGGAAAATAAAAGCGTTGGGCGCTTTCGGTATTGACATAGATTGCAGTATTCTGCTGTTTATGCAGGGAAAGCGCCCAACGCTTTTATTTTCCGAGTGGGGCAAAAATTTGTTGGGCGAAAATTTATTTTTTACTTTTTAGTGCATTTAAATATAAGCGTTGTTTTTAAAAAAATATATTTTTTTCATGTAATATTATTTTATACTTTTTTGTATTAAAGAATCTTGCAATCGAATATATATCGAATATCGATTGATTAATTAATTATGATAGTTTAATTGATTATTTAGTAAATATGACAATTGATTCATGTATTGTCATTAAGAATACGTCTGTGTGCAAACTTTCAGCTCAATTCGACGTTTGAAGGTGAGTGTTTTATCGATCCCCATATAAAACATCAATTAATTAATTATGATGGCTTAATTGATTATTTAGTAAATATGACAATTGATTCATGTATTGTCATTAGAATACGTCTGTGTGAAAACTTTCAACTCGATTCGACGTTGGGAAGTGGGTGAAATATCGATTCCCATATAAAACATTAATTAATTATGATGAATTAACTGACTATTTTTAGTAAATATGACAATTGATACGTGTATTGTCATTAAGAATACGTCTGTGTAAAAACTTTCAGCTCAATTCGACGTTCGGAAGTGGGTTAAACATCGATTCCCATATAAAACATTAATTAATTATGATGAATTAATTGAATATTTAGTAAATGTGACAATTGATTCGTGTATTGTCATTAAAAATACGTCTGTGTGAAAACGTTCAGCTCAGTTCAACGTTGGAAAGTGGGTGAAATATCGATTTCCATATAAAACATCAATTAATTAATTAATTATGATGAATTAATTGACTATTTAGTAAATATGACATTTGATTCGTGTATTGTCATTAAGAACACGTATGTGTGAAAACTTTTAACTCGATTTGACGTTGGGAAGTGGGTTACACTTCAATTCTCATATAAAACATCAATTAATTAATTATGATAAATTTAATGACGATTTAGTAAATATGACAATTGATTCATGTGAAGTCATTAAAAATACGTCTGTGTAAAAACTTTCAACTCGATTTGACGTTAGAAAGTGGACTGTACATCGATTTCCATATAAAACATTAATTAATTAATTATTATGAATTAATTGACGATTTAGTAAATATGACAATTGATTCGTGTATTGTCATTACGAATACGTCTGTGTGAAAACTTTCAATTCGATTTGACGTTGGAAAGTGGGTTAAACATCGATTTCCATATAAAACATGAATTTATTAATTATGATGAATTAATTGACAATTTAGTAAATATGACAATTGATTCATGTATTGTCATTAGAAATACGTCTGTGTACAAAATTTCAGTTTGATCGAACATTTAAAAGTAGGTGAAATATCGATTCAAAGATTCATCGATTTCCATGTAAAACATTAATTAATTAATTCTGATAAATTTATTGACAATTTAGTAAATATGACAAATGATTCATGTATTGTCATCAAGAATACGTCTGTGTTAAAAATTTCATCTTGATCGGACATCTAGAAGAAGGTGGAATATCGATTCAAAGATTTCGTCCAGACAAACAAGGCAAGTTAATATAAGCGTTGTAAAAAAAAATATTAAGCCGCCATTATACGTATAGCATTTTGTATATATAAGTTGAATTATTTTAAAGTTAATAAATATACGGAGATGTTCATCTCCCGCGGAAGGATTGCTTTAATTTTACAACGTACTTTTAAATAAACTCACGACGGAAATTTGATTAAAGTGACATCGAAATAATTGTACGGACCTTTCCACACAAGCAAACGCTTACACGCACACGCACACGCACACGCACACGCACACGCACACGCACACGCACACGCACACGCACACGCACACGCACACGCACACGCACACGCACACGCACACGCACACGCACACGCACACGCACACGCACACGCACACGCACACGCACACGCACACGCACACGCACACGCACACGCACACGCACACGCACACGCACACGCACACGCACACGCACACGCACACGCACACGCACACGCACACGCACACGCACACGCACACGCACACGCACACGCACACGCACACGCACACGCACACGCACACGCACACGCACACGCACACGCACACGCACACGCACACGCACACGCACACGCACACGCACACGCACACGCACACGCACACGCACACGCACACGCACACGCACACGCACACGCACACGCACACGCACACGCACACGCACACGCACACGCACACGCACACGCACACGCACACGCACACGCACACGCACACGCACACGCACACGCACACGCACACGCACACGCACACGCACACGCACACGCACACGCACACGCACACGCACACGCACACGCACACGCACACGCACACGCACACGCACACGCACACGCACACGCACACGCACACGCACACGCACACGCACACGCACACGCACACGCACACGCACACGCACACGCACACGCACACGCACACGCACACGCACACGCACACGCACACGCACACGCACACGCACACACACACGCACACGCACACCTTCGCATGACAGCTTCTTATACGGAAAGTTATCCACGGGAACGATATAAATCTAACAGTTTCCGTATCAGTGTCATCTTGAAACTCGTTTGTCTGCGATTATCTATTTGGTCCTGTTTGGACAGATCACATCTGCCACTCAGATACAAACACAGCAAATAGAATTCAATTACAAGCATTGTTGGTTGCATCAATCATGATCAGCCGGGGTAGAGCTCGACAAGCTATTCTTGAGATGTTATTTCGACGCAAACTGTTATTTCTATCTGACGCTTGACACATCCGAAATAATACCACTGTGTGGAAGCAAGAAAATATAATAGCGTTCTGATCATCATCGTCATCATCGAGCGGACATATGAGTTTGGATGACGACACCAACTAGTGTAACCTTCTAACATTGTAATAGTTTTAATTTAATAAAATTGTTGAGTGTTTTACGACGTTCTAGACAACTAGGACAAATGACACTGGTATAATAATTTAAAAATGCTTTATGAAGATTTACGTTTTGACATGCACAGCGAAATGGGCTTAAATAAAATACGTCGTGTACAAACAAAAATGTTCATTCTCATTTAAGAATTTATATTTTAAGAAAACAATGATGCGTTTCAAAAACATGCTGAAAACTTTGACTTCGAAAGTGGTGATTAGATACCACATAGACACAACACACAAGGCTGAATTAGATGATAGTAGATCATTAAAATTAATAATAGATAAACGCTGCAATACATTTTATGTCCTCGGTAGCAATTTAATCTAAACACATACAATTAATTCATGCAAGTCCTCCTGCGAGTGATAGTAGTAAAATAACAGCGCAATTATGTTACTTTCACTAATAGTAATACTATTCAACTGATATGATCTAAGGGTCGTTGTTTAAGTACCACACCACACAAAATAGCTCCCAATCTAAATTAACTGATTGATACAAAAAGTATCAACTTTATCACAAAATTAAAAGGAACTTTAAAAAATGAGCTTGTGTTATAGCCCCGGTTGTCTAGATTAAAGAACATCGATATAAGACATGTCTGAGGTTCGTAGTTCGGTCACTAGGTGCGCCAAATATTATTGGCAATTAATAATTATTAATATACATTAAATGCACAGGATTAATCAACTGGAAAGTGGCTCGTGATATTCTACTGAAACTCTGTTCTGCAAACCAAAAACTACATAGTATTATATGCAAAAATGGACTTCATAGAAATAGCCAGCTAAACAATAATACATCAGTGAAGGTTAACTTCAAAATATTTATTCATAGTCATAATTTTTGTTGGCGAGCTTTTATATGAGCAAATAAATAATGTCAATATGAATATATTCTCACAGTTACTATAGGCAACTTTACACTATAGCATCTTTTAGTTACTTACTTACTTACTTTATTGTAATTAAGGCCAGTGTAGGGCGCAACGCCCTCTTTAGCCTGATGAATGCAATGATTGATGAATGCGTTTTATATTTATAGTACTATATGGGCATTAGGCATAATACCTTTACTTGTACAATGAAAATGAATGAATACATTTAAACTATATGTAAATACATCAATAAAGAAAAAAGAAATAAATACAATTGTGGTAGTTTATGGTTCCTTTACAGCATACATGTGTACGCTACACAGCCGTGTGTTAAAGGGGTACTGACCTTCCAGCCTCTCCCTGGTACCGTCGTGCCTGAGGGTGATGTTGCGGCCGTCCTCTCTCTTCCAGCTGACTCGCGGCTCGGGTATCCCCGTCGCGTGACAGCGCAGGCGCACCGACCCCCCCTCGGGCGCCACCCCCCCGTCCGCGCTGTTCTCGTCGTTCAGTATGTCTGGGGGTATCACCACGTCCAGGTGGCCCATCTGAGGGGACACACATGTTTGTGCAATGAGGACACTATTTATTTTATTGAAATTAAAGACAAGTGCAGTGCACAGTGCCCTCTTTAGCCTGATGATTGATGAATGATGATAAGGAAGGTACGAGGGGAAGCCTGCTACCGCCACTTAGCCTACTCCTGTCGAAAAGTTCTAAGGGGACCATCAGCTTTACGTCACATCTGAAAGGGTGGCGTATCTTTAGCCAGTTAACACTAAACTGGACTTCCGAGCAGTTGATGAGAAGATCGAAGCAATTACTGCTGCTTCCGAACCCTCCAAACTTCTTTAACCAACTTAACTAGTGTTTTAGAGGAGAGTGGTCACCCATCTTCCTGCTGACCTAGCCCAAGGTTGCTTAACTTGGTTGTTTGTATGGGAACCGGCTTAGCGAAATCGTTGCCTAAGTATGGGCATAAAACTGTGGCTTGCAACGAATATAGTAAAGGAGGCTTCAAGTTTCAACCTACAACCTCCCTGTCCGAGGTTTCGGAAGTCTAATCTTCCATCTACACAGGCCATCGCTCGTCATGTTGTCTGGAGCGTGATCCTTTTAATACTATCATTATTGTAATATTATCGTTATTATTATTGTTATTATTATTTTATCCTCTAACATGAACACAATTTATAACAAATAATACGTTAATGCTGATGGTAGAAGGAAAAAGAATGGAGCCCTTGAAGCAACGTGGTTTAACACATGAATTTCTCAAAGAGCTGATTGAATGTGTCGTACAATATCAGGCACTACACATTTCATTCCAACACTTCAAACATCAAATGAAGATTAATTATTAACGCTTGAGAAGAAAAATTAATTTTTGGTGGAGGTGCCGGGTATTATATAGATGGACGGTAACTGTAACCCATATGTATTAATGAATTTTCAATGTTTTCAATAATAATTAAAGCTAGATCCCGTGGCGGCTTATTAAACAAATTATCATTATTGAATTATATTAAATTTTCAATATTATATTTGTGGTTGTGATTGCTGTTATAACCACCCACATTGGAAATAAATAATACAAAATAAAACAAACATAACCTGTTGAAACTTTCTTCCAAATTTTAATTCGAAATTATGACATGGACCCACACACACACACACACACACACACATAGTGGCTTCTTCTTGAGTAAGGTTGGAATTCATAGTCGGCCCCTACACCTAGGGGCACCCATTGTTGCTATGGATTTGTTTTGTTTATGGGAAATAACATGCAAACAATTGTTACCTTGGTAACAATGGGCGCCCCTAGGTGTAGGGGCCGACTATGAATTCCAACCTAAGTCTTGACTCACCTGACTTCTCATAGGATCCGTGTTGATCTGACACATATATGTACCCGAGTCATTCTTCTGCACGTTGGCCACGTGTAGTTTCCACGTGTTGTGGCCATTGTGCGTGACCGAAAGCCGAGGGTTGTGAGCCACCAAGTGAGTGTGGATAGCTAAGATGGCCTTGGAGTCGGATTTTATCCACGCGACCTGCGGAAAGAGAGCAAATATTTATTGTACTATTAAAATGATAATGATAATAATAACTAATAAAAGGATGATAATAATAATGATAGCAATAATAATCATGATAATAATGGAATGATAAAAAAGCCCGTAATAATTGAAATAATAAAAATCATCAATTGAAAGAACAACAATGACAATAACAACAAGAACAATAGTAATTAAGCGAGCGAAGCGAGCGTTTCCACTTGACTCTTATGGCACTTCGTTCTGTTTTTTTGTTTGTTTGTTTGTTTTTTTGTTTGTTTGTTTGTTTTTTTTTTTTTTTATGTCTGTCGATAGCGGTCGAACGGAAAGTCCGATCAACTTGAAATTTGAACCATCCACAAGCCTTGATGTGGATTGAAGGTGTATAGTTTTGGGGCAAAATCGTTCGAAAAGTTACAAAGTTACACCATAACTACTGCAAAATATTTTTCTGAAACAAAATGGTGGCAAAATGTGAGATAGACAGATTTTTCTACAGATTTTTCCGGTCACGAATATGTTAATGTAATGGCGATTTGATAAGTATTGGCAAAGTTACACAAAAGTTACTCGAAAATATATTTCTGAAACACAGTAACAGCAAAATGTGAGGTGGCTATCTTATAGTAAATTTTTGTTTGGTCACGAATATACTAATGTTAACGCGATCCGATACGTATTAGAGGCAGAAATTACATTTCTGTTGCTGTCAATAAGTGTTAGTAACGGTGGCGGACCGCGGCGAAAACATGACAGCGAAAATTCTTAGCAACGCACATTGCACTGCATACAACAATGTCGGAAAGTATAATAGCCATGGAAATAAGAACAATTTTTGCAATGCGCATTCTTGAATTGTTGTTAATTGTTGTTCGTATTAGCATTGAAAACTTTTCGCCAGAAAGTTCGTAGATATTGACGCGCTCGCTTATCAACGCGTCAAACAGAGCGTTTTCCTAGTCTAATAATAACCGTCGTAATAGTAATTAAGCGAGCGAAGCGAGCGTTTCCACTTGACTCTTATGGCACTTCGTTCTGTTTTTTTTTTGTTTTTTGTTTTTTGTTTTGTTTTTTTGGTTTGTTTTTATGTCCGTCGATAGCGGTCGAACGGAAAGTCCGATCAACTTGAAATTTGGACCATCCACAAGCCTGGATGTGTATTGAAGGTGTATAGTTTTGAGGCAAAATCGTTCGAAAAGTTACAAAGTTACACCATAGTTACTGCAAAATATTTTTCTGAAACAAAATGGCGCCAAAATGTGAGACAGCCAGATTTTTCTACAAATTTTTCCGGTCACGAATATGTTAATGTAATGGCGATCTGATAAATATTGGCAAAGTTACACAAAAGTTACTCGAAAATATATTTTTAAAGACAGTTACGGCAAAATGTGAGGTGGCTATGTTATAGTAAATTTTTGTCCGGTTACGAATATACTAATGTAAACGCGATCCGATACGTACAAGAGTCAGAAATTACATTTCTATTGCTGTCAATAACTGTTAGTAACGGTGGCGGACCGCGGCGAAAACATGACCACGAAAATTCTTAGCAACGCACATTGCACTGCATACAACAATGTCGGAAAGTATAAAAGCCATGGAAATAAGAACAATTTTTGCAATGCGCATTCTTGAATTGTTGTTAATTGTTGTTCGTATTAGCATTGAAAACTTTTCGCCAGAAAGTTCGTAGATATTGACGCGCTCGCTTATCAACGCGTCAAACAGAGCGTTTTCCTAGTATTATGGTGATTGAGAGGAGTAGGAGGAATAGGTTATCGCGTGAGGCTGCTTATAGAATGTTAAATCATATGAAGAACAACATTTCACTGACAGTGGAACGTTTTAGTGGAATGTGTCTATTTCAAAGAGTATGATAGAAGAGTCGAAGCCTCATACATACACCTTTGCGATATTAACAAATTTAAAATCTCAATCCGTGTGTTTGTTTTGAATTTACTGCTTGGGCAATGAGTCAAATAGCTTTATTTCGTGATAGGATATTAAATTAAATAATTGTCATATTTTATACCACTGCATATTTTTTTTTTCCAAGGAAATGTTTATTTTTATTGCGAGAATAGCAGGTCCCAAATACTGACTTAAATCTTTACCAAATGGGGTTTCTGACTTGAATCAATTCATACGAATTTAAAAGAAATGAAATGGAAATATTTAAGAACAAATTAAATCAAGGATTGTTCGTTCAAATAATATTTCTTACGCTGCGAAGGAGATTCTTAAATGAAAAAACAATATTATCACGAGCGGAAATCCCGTCTTTATTATTTCGCAACCGAAGATACTTTATTGCAATAATTCTGTTCTTTGTCTGTTTATTTCTGAATATTTATAAATCAACCAGCCTACTGGTATTTGTACGTGACGTGACTGTACCTTATTACAATATCTCGATCATATATGTTTTAGGGAAGAACTTAGCAACACTCAATGATTTAACTCCCTTAAAACAGTTTTTGGTCAAAGCTTTTGCCAATGAATATATTTTATCTGTTTTCAGTTCGTCGCCTTTTGAGAAAGACCACTGACATCGCAGAGAAATTATGACGGAGAACTTAAAACACGTGCTAGAACGAAGTGCAAAGAAATAAATTTTGGTGAGTGAAATTATATCACATTATTCAAAATTGCTTTTCAAGTTATGGAATTATTCAAAAACTAGAGTAAAAAAACCTTGAGTATTGTGAAGAAATGTTTATTTTATATTTTATATTTCAAATTTCGAACTCAATTCTTTAACTAATAATAACAGTTATAAAATCAATATTTAAATAGAAGTGAAGACAATGTTTATTTAATGTGAGATCCGTGTGTTTGTTTTGAATTGACTGCTTAGGCAAGGGGTCAAATAGCTTAATTTCGTTCCGCTTTGATGCTGTTCAAGCTTATCTCACAAAAAAAGCGTAATTAAAACGTAAAAAATAAACAGAAAAACGTGTGTATATAAAGGGACTGCAGGGATTATTTGACTAGGATATACTAATTGTGAGATTTCATTAAATCTCACTCACTCTTTAGCGGCTGTTCGAGCTGGCAGCACCGGAAGTATTCGGTAAACAATGTAGCACACGTCAATTTCAAAACATTTACCGGTTAAGCGGGGGTTTGTGGGCTCGACGTTATTCTTACACTTTTACAATAGGTTCTCATAATCAATAGTTAAATGTTTTGCCGCTCACTTTATACAGGTCAAATAATTAATTTTGATCAAGCGATGAGTCCACGAACATTGAGTACGTATAGCACGCAAGTTTAATGCGCATTGGATGAAGGCGCCCCGGTTCCAATCGGCTGCATAGTGTGGTATACACGGCGAATTTACCCATCTATATTTACCTACAAACAAACAACTTGAATTATTATTTATTATTTGTTGTTTCATGACGAACTTGATAGCTAGGTCATACGACATCGGCATTAAGTCGCCTCTTACGACAGGCATAGCTATCTATACCCCGGGCCTAGACGGAATAAAAACAAGTGACCGAAAAACATTCCTATGAGAATTTTGGAAGAATGTATAACATTAATGGCAGCGGAGTAAAGTAATCGCGAAGCCGGCAAGTTCATCAGGCGAGTCGACGTCCCATGAGAAAGTGCGCCCCCGTATGTTGTGCCGGGGCGGTCTTTCAATTAAAAAGCCGGGATTAAGGACCCTGCTGGGTGGAATGTGCTCGATGGATTGTACTCGATGGATGACGACGGCTGGAGATGGTAGCGCTGCGTCTGATGGACCTCCTGACCGAAACGCGGTTTAGAAAACTACGAAAAGAACAGCAATATAAAAAAGCGATTCGTCCACCCCTAGCGCCAACTTCAAGAACTTCATTTTCCAAGCCATTTAACAAAGCCAGCTAGTGGGTAAATGCTTTAATTTTCTAATTCATTTAAACAACTCTCTCTAGCTCGTTCTGTTTCCGAGTTCGTTCGTTTAGTCTATTTTGCACCAGCTGATGCACGAATGAAAAAGATACTTTCCGGCCGATAAATAACTTTATGGAATTTGTGCCAATCGATTACGACATTTTTATTTCCTTGGTAGTCGTTCAGGATATTTTGTCGCACTAGACTTCTCTCTACAGACGTTCCATTACTCTTCCACTTCCTGTCCGGATGGAATTGCCAGATTGTTTGTGTATTTACGTATACATGTATGTGTTTGACTATATGTATAGACACCCTATATATTGTGAAATACGGTTCTTTTAGAATGCTAGTAGGAGGTCATTTTGATGGTATGTGGCCCGGTATTCTGAAATAGTTAATATAAAACTTAATTGTTTTCACCATGGCAAAAACCAGTGGGAAGCCTGGTTACCACTGGTGAAAACAAATTAGTTTATTATTAAATATTTCATAATTAAGTGGAACTAGTGAACACAGTGAATTAGTTGAAAGTCAAATACCGGGCAGCATAACTAACTTATTTGTGTACCTCACCTTGTTTTGTATAGTTGTGTAAAACGTGATACATCAAGGTCAAAAAGTGTGGACTGGAAACTGACGTTTTAACAAGCCTTATGTGGGTGGCGGCCATCTTGGTTATATGTTTGTGTATAGCGGCCATCTTGGTGATATGTTTGTGTATGGCGGCCATCTTGGTGCTATATTTGTGTATAGCAGCCATCTTGGTGATATGTTTGTGTGTGGCGGCCATCTTTGTGATGTTTGTGTATAGCAGCCATCTTGGTGATATGTTTGTGTGTGGCGGCCATCTTTGTGATGTTTGTGTATAGCAGCCATCTTGGTGATATGTTTGTGTGTGGCGAACATCTTTGTGATGTTTGTGTATAGCAGCCATCTTGGTGATATGTTTGTGTGTGGCGGCCATATTTGTGATATGTTTGTGTAAAGCAGCCATCTTGGTGCTATATTTGTGTGTGGCGGCCATCTTTGTGATATGTTTGTGTATAGCAGCCATCTTGGTGATATGTTTGTGTGTGGCGGCCATCTTGGTGATATGTTTGTGTATGGCGGCCATCTTGGTGATAAGTTTTTGTGTGGCGGCCATCTTTGTGATATGTTTGTGTATAGCAGCCATCTTGGTGATATGTTTGTGTGTGGCGGCCATCTTGGTGATATGTTTGTGTATAGAAGCCATCTTGGTGATATGTTTGTGTGTGGCGGCCATCTTTGTGATATGTTTGTGTATAGCAGCCATCTTGGTGATATGTTTGTGTGTGGCGGCCATCTTTGTGATATGTTTGTGTATAGCAGCCATCTTGGTGCTATATTTGTGTGTGGCGGCCATCTTTTTTTGATATGTTTGTGTATAGCAGCCATCTTGGTGATATGTTTGTGTGTGGCGGCCATCTTTGTGATATGTTTGTGTATAGCAGCCATCTTGGTGATATGTTTGTGTGTGGCGGCCATCTTTGTGATATGTTTGTGTATAGCAGCCATCTTGGTGATATGTTTGTGTGTGGCGGCCATCTTGGTGATATGTTTGTGTATAGCAGCCATCTTGGTGATATGTTTGTGTGTGGCGGCCATCTTTGTGATATGTTTGTGTATAGCAGCCATCTTGGTGATATGTTTGTGTGTGGCGGCCATCTTTGTGATATGTTTGTGTATAGCAGCCATCTTGGTGCTATATTTGTGTGTGGCGGCCATCTTTGTGATATGTTTGTGTATAGCAGCCATCTTGGTGATATGTTTGTGTATAGCAGCCATCTTGGTGATATGTTTGTGTGTGGCGGCCATCTTTGTGATATGTTTGTGTATAGCAGCCAGCTTGGTGATATGTTTGTGTGTGTCGCCGTGGAGAAACCGTTGAAACCAAATTGTAGTAAAAAGTAGAAAGAGAACAGCTCATTTTTTAATACTTATATTAGGCTTGGTTTTTTTACATACTTTTTTGCAGTTTGTGATTCTTACCTTTAATACAAATTGTAGATCAGCATCTTGTCTGATCTTGATACAAACTCCTACATTATTCACCGTGTTGAAAAGTATTTTAAATCGTCCACCATACTTCAATTGCTGTATTCTCTAATGAAAATGCAAAACAAATACTACGTTCAATACTTGGCGAACCATTATCAATATACATTTTATTGTTTGTCCCACAGCATTCCATTAACGAGCTTGCCTATACATGCATGAAGCTAATAAATTTGGCGATAATGCCTCATGGTATTAAACATGGTGACATACATAAATATATCCGTGAATCAATTTCTTCCTCGCCGCAGTAATTTGATGTTTAGAGTCACATTCAACCATGGTTGTCATCAATTGGTTCGCTATCTGCCAGTTGTACGTTATGGCGACAAGTGTTTTAGTATTGAGCCTTAAGTTTATTGTCTAGCCAGATTCCACTGCAAGCCATTATGAGAGATATTTAGTTGTCCGCTTCGACGCTAGGGGATTTTAACTTCAAACTGGAGGACCATTGTTTCTCTTTTAATTTACTGTACTTTTTCTTGGAACGAGAAAGAGTAAATGCCTGGTACTTGGAAAGCACAAAATGTAGAGAAATATACTTTTAATTCATAAACTGAATACCCACAAACATTCACGTATATCTTCTAGTAGCGTAGGATAAATTTTGGATAGTGAAATAATAATACAAGTAATAATAAAAATAAATATTGTAATTAAACTTTTATCATCAACAATCGTATAGTCAGTTTTACTTATCTCTTGTATTACTTTTATATTGCATTTTGTTCTCATACCCACATATTAAGTTTTAAAATATGTATTCCATTTAATTTGTAATACTTCATAAACTATTTAGCATAATATAAATCAGTAAAATGCACAGTATAATACGGTAACAAACCGGGACAAGCTGAAAACATGAAACAAACCCACTAAATTAATAATAATGTTAGATAGAAAAATTAAGTTTAGAAAAGCATTTTTCAAACTCAGTGAGAGAAAATTTGATTTCAGTTTTACTCAAGTTTTTAGAAACAATTTAAATCTGTAAATATATTACCATAATGATGCACTCTTGTGTTATTCCTTGTTTCTAATATTTAGTATCGTGCAAAGTAAGTTGGTATTATTACAATATTTTGAGTGGTTTACTGCATCCCGTCTAAATGAAAATGATCCTCTGTCTGTGACTAAGACATGGAAATAGCTGTATAGTTTAAGCGCCTTGTGCTCGATAATGAGGCGTGCTAACAAAGTCAAAGCCAATCTATTAATTAAATGTTGAACTGAGTGGACGTCTATTATGAACGCTAGAATACATAATAATAAACGTATTTATTTAGTGGCGGACAATTTTTTGCCAAGTATATTTTCGAATCCATTAAAAGCTATAATTCTGTTCAAACTCTCTTGTCTTGTAATTAATCTCTCTCTGTGAATTGTCTGACAGAAAGGCCTCATACACTCGCACCAGCCTCCCCCCCCCCCCCCCCCCCCCTCCACCACAACGTGCGCGGACTGTAATGAACTGCAAAAGTTATGCCCCGCACTGAGTTGGACGTGCCCTTTAGCGAAGCGAAATCGGAGAATTAGTTTTAGAAATTTTCCATTGTAATGTGATGTGATTGATATTTAGGAATTGGAATCAGTAAATCAAGGTGGCAATCTTAATCTAGTTAGTTTCCAATGAATGAATCAAAATGTTGTTTATCTTAAATAAGTGATTAGCTGTGGAATTTCAATGGTATTGTAATATTCGTAATTCTTGGGTTCCATTTGACTAAATAAGAAGCAAGAAGTCAATCACACATGTTATTTAATAATTGATCCATCAATCACTGAAACGATATGTTTGATATTGTATCAATTCCTGTGGCAACAGCGGAAACCACCTTTTTGTATTTTGTAAGTAATTGTAACCAGTGACCTCCCGAATTAGAGAAGCACATTTATTTGCTAAACCTCCTCTATCGATAAATGTCCATGACTTACATTCGCGATACGAACCCAATACGCTTAGTTCCAATCGATTCAGATGTTCAGTCACCATCGACTGAGTTCCCGTGGAAGGTAATATCGATATTAATGAATGGTTGGTTATGTTATTAGTTTTATTAAATGAGCGATAAGCCGATAATTACTCGTCGCACCTGCCGAGCAGAGGAGGCTATAGGGGTCAGTACAAACCCACCCTTGCAGCGGTATTTGCCAATTATCGCGCTGCCGTGTTTAGATGAAACGGATTTTAAATCTGATGGTTTACCATTTCAGCTCCTTTGTACGCTTAATGATTTAATAACAAGCTCGCTTTTCAAATGTAAAAACAAAAAAAAAATGATCCATTGCTTTATAAGTTTATTTTCGAAAAAATATTGTAGATATTGAAAACAGACCAATGTATTGTATACACATAGTTACTGAATATTTATATGTGAATTTGAGATGATAATCAAATGGTTGGATGTTACATACACTGTTTTTCCTGGCATAATCACGTGTGAAACGTATTTCTTTCGGTACATTTTACAAAAGAAAACGTGTCTTTACGAAGGTAAAAGTAAACCGTGCTCTATTTCAAAAGGCAGTCTCTAAGCTATTAGGTCGAATCAAACAACTGGCTTTCTTATAGATTCCCAACCAGAGCATAGCATGGACGAGGTTAGCGCCAGCACACTTGAGTCAAGTTGCTTGAATTTTCAGATCGTTTGTGGAGAGAAGGAGCGAACTTACGTACGCTGTTACAAGGTAAATGAAAAGAGTGGTGGAACACTTCTTAACTTTAAGGGTAGAGTTTCCATACGTTCACGTCGAGCTTTTAGTTTAGTCCAGTTGACACAGCTGAACTTAGCTATTCGAAAGGTTACGCTAAGGTCAATATCATATTGTGTAACACAACAGTGATGTTCAGAATCAAGAAAAATGACTAACATAACCTTAAAGCTGAGCGATATCTTGCTTTCTATGTTATCTTGAAGTGTTTAGGTTCGATAAAGTAACTATACAGTCAGACATTTGCGAATGACTAAATTGAGTAAAAACTTTTTATATTTTCACGGCAGTGTTCTACTAGATTGACAACGTTACGTTTCATGTGTAATATTAAACATTGTTGCTCAGGGAGGTTGACATTGGTAAACGTTTCACCACTATATTTTAAAAGAAGTATGAATATTCTTTGCTTTCTCGCCAGAGAGTAATTTACGCAATAAGCTTTTAAGAAACGTCGCTTTTTACGGCAATGCATCTCATCACCATCAAGTTTTAAACACTTGACATAGTTTAAGACATCTCCTCATTCTTCGGCCTTTATCTCCAGTAGTCTTGGTATTTATGAAGCTACCATTCCACTACCCGTCTACCTATTTAGCTATTCGTATCCACGCTCTCTTATTCAACATTTCTGTTCTCATATTTCCTCGTAACTGAAAATATGCTCTACTAAACATTGTCTAATTATTTGTTTCAACACTTAATAATTTTTTCTTTTAAGAAAATTTTGATTTAAATTTACTTATCTGCCAGGAGAATTTCAGACACATAAACAAACCATAAGTAATTGATCAAGGTAATGGGTTTAGGAAAGAATAGTAAAACAAATTTGTACGTGGAAAGCATGGTGGGGTCTTTACGAATTTTGGTGTAGCATGGTTACATGGATCTTGTCTATATTCACCGTTAAAGGTACCTCTCTTTGAGGACAATCTGGATAACCTGTTTAAATGATATTAATCAGTGAATATGGGTACTCGTGAGCAAGAGGATTCAACGTTAATTCGCAATCCAAACACTTACGATTAGCCTACAGGCTTTTCTTTAGAAGACGACTGCGTCTTGGCAATTGCAAATCTTCCGACCAAGTTTGTCAGCAGTGATCACGCGTGTATCTCAACTCTCTCCGTCTATTATACGGTTAGAAGGATAAGGAGACCCAGGATAATAATTGAAAGAAGCTTCTTGGATAGTTATAATTGTGAGGGTCTCTCCCAACTTGCAGATAAGGGTGATAGAGTGCACGGGACTGTATTGCAGACGGTGTAGATATCCTAACCGGCGTTATTGAAGTGGTAGACTCAGAGTAACCACATTCAAGGGTCTCAAAGACTCTAACACAAACGATAACTTGGTATCTTAATGGTATAATACCGCCGCTAATATTAAACGGGAGCGAAATTAACGTGTGTTTAGTTAGTTATATCTCCACAACGTTAAACAATTATACAACTTCGAAGTATTGTGTGAAACAGGTCCAATTTGTTGTGGGCCTACTGAAATAAATACATTTTCAATGATGCATGTTTTAAATATTCTAGTTAATTGTGGTTTTGGTTTGATTATTAAAAAATGGAATAAAAAGCTACAACAGAATCTTACTGATGCCAATATTAAACATTTTAAACAGTTCTCAGTTTGTTTATGAAATCTCATCGGGCGTGAAGACTAAACATGTACGATCTCTGTTACAGCCTTCATAGGCCATTAATGAAAACAATCAAGTGGTTTTAAGATGGCGATTTTCTTCCTCATCGTATCGACTATGTCATTCTTTCACTATGTCATTCTATGTCTTTCAAGGGAAAATTGTGGTATCTTCCTGAGAGAACACAAATACTAAATTATATGTTTGAATAAATTACTTTTTTTTAACGATTTTTGAACAATTTTTATACGCAACGTTGAAATTCAAAGCGTCTTAAACCTAATTAAATGCTCCAATTCTATTTTAATGTGTGACTAAGCCCTGTATAAGTAAAGCAGCCTAATGACTTTGCATATTACGGTCTTTAAAAGGCTTCTCCCTAGAATAACAGTATGAGTTTCAAACAGAGATTCAATTCGTAGTATGTATATATACGAACAAAGAAGGAAATATAGAAAATACTTCAACTTAATTGAACAGAACCACATAGAATTAGTTATCTTCACCGTCTTGTTTTCTATTCTTGGATTCATTAGAGGCGCGTTCTTCGTTTTTTCTTTTCCAGTGGACATTTAATAAACTTACGAGTAATAAATTCCAAATCCAACTGTATAATGTATAATAATCATTTTTATTATTATTACTTATCATATGTTTTGTGATTATATATGTTGGGCCTTACCCCACCTTATTGTTGTACCTGAGTAAGCATGTATCCCTTAGCCTGTGTCACCTCATATTTTTACAAATAAATATTATTTATTAATATCAATAATAATAATTGCAATTAAATTTAACATTCACGATTAAATATAAGTTAATTAAATAAAGATATTGTCGACGGATTGCGTAATATATCATCGGGTCGCCATTGACAGTAATACAATTGTTGTGAATTAATGGTGAATAGTGAATGATAAAAAGCTATTCGGCGAAAATCACCGGTTCTAAATGAAGTTTTTACCATTACTATAATATAGCATTTTTAATGTTCGCCTTGTCGGTAGTTACCAATGTCGGTACGCCTTTTAGTGTTTTCTCTCGTCTTAGATCATTTACGTGGCATTATCTTGGAGGACTCTCTATTTAATGATCATAGATAGTGATGCTATAAATCTTTAAAAAAATATTTAATGCGAGCTGATTTTACGCGGTGTAACATACAAAAACACATTTGATTCCAAATAGATAACATAATTATTACTTTTATAGGCTTGGTCGAGGTCATTCTATTTTGAAGCTTTATAGTGAAGATTAGTACGTTCCAATGCGGTCTAGTCAGTTTACTTGTGAATCCCACAACCGTCTTGATCTTCTTTTATTCCAGGTTTAGTACAAAGATGACCGTCAAGATAGCCAGACTCCTCTAAGGACACCCAGAGCAGTTGGAATGACTCAGAGAAGCCTCTTATTCGTGGAAATACTCGTTACTTCCAAACCTCATCCCTCGTATAAGCTAGCAATTCCTACAAGAACTTGCGGGGGAGATAAAAATTCAAATTATACAGAAGTGGTTTGAAAGAGTGCGCGGTCCATCCAAAGGAGATAGATGTAAAAGGGTGTCCGCGATATACTGTCAAGTTTCTTGTAACTGAGCGCATATTATATGCCATCTTTTTCGTTTTCTTTAAAACAATTGTAGAGTTCGAGATTCGTAGCCAGCATCTTATTGATGTTAATGTACGATTACTTACGTATTATTATGTAGATGCACATTATATATTCTTGTTAATTATTTCTTATTTTTATTTAATATGTTGATTTTCTTTTTCATTTTTCTGAATGTGTATTATAATTTTAATTATTATCATAATCATCATCACGTGTGAACGTTCCTTGTAGATATGTTTCTACGTGATGGATGTAAGTGTGTAGTGAATAAGCGCACAAATTGATAATACTACATGGTTGAAAGGCTTAATTGTCATTCAGACATTGTCTTAGCCCGACCGTATTATTTCCTTTCAGTGCTCGCGTTGTGGCTACCGAAAGACAGCCTTACCATCAACCATCCCAATCATCGTTGCGCGAGCTGGGTAACTTCAATTCCTATGCAAGGGGATTGAATTGATGTGCCACTTACAATCAAACTGTCCAATAGTCAGGGCGCTGAACTCACATCTCAGCGTATAGTGATCCGGGTTCGATCCATTCTACCACCGCTTGGGGTAGGGAGGAGGTTCAACCAAGGCGACAGATACTTCGAGCCCAAAACACTTTAAAGTATTGAAGTTGCTTCGTTTCCCGCAATCTTATTCTGACTACATTGGATGTCACCTCGAGGCGTGAACTAAACTAGCCCGGGAAATAGTCCACTGGTGGTGTTGCTGCATTGGGCTGATGGTGAAAGCCGATAGTGTGACAATCATGTAATGTTATAAAATTGTCGACCTATGTCATTACAAGGTGTTCATTTGATCATTGCAAACTAATAACCGGTGTATTTCGCAATAAAAATATCGCTGTAGATTATAGGGGATCACTTGATGTTTATGTTTCTCCTTTTTAAAACAGTTTTACAACTGAATATGATATACATGAAATAACTTATTGCAATAGTTCAATATATATTTAAAAATATCGCTATGGATTATAAGGGATCACTTAATGATAATATTTCTACTTTTGAAAACAGTTTTACAACTGAATACATGAAATAAAGTAACAAAGTAACTTATATAATTAGGTTTCGGGACGATAATCACCAATACCCAAGGCACTATACCATACATAGCATAAGTAATAAATTGTTGCATGTTGGGACTCCATTATGGTGGCAAAACATAACCGTTAACATAAAATGTTGAGATTCAATTTAAAAACTCTACTCAATCTACTCTAAAAAATAGTTGATATCTCGCCTTTAAATTTTTTTTAGCACATTATAACATTTATAGATGATGCTTTACAAAGTCTCTGTATGGTGAAAGTACCTCACAAACCCTTGAACCATTTATAGCATAATTCGGTGTCTAAAGAAATAAACTGTGACCTAATCGAAACCTCAGCATACTATTAAGAATTATATCATAAACCAATGCAGTTAACCGAAAGCCAAGAACAACGAGAAATTCTTACTAAGAAATCTCACGATATGTCTAATATATCACTGTAGCGCGTTTGTCCAAATAAATACATACCGTGTAGTTGTATTAATGCGTATAGGCTACATATTATGTCCTGCACAGCAGTAATATGGTGTCTGCATTTTTGTCTGTATTATTTGGTGCAGTAGGTATTTTGAGTGAATATTTTCTTTTTTCTACAACTACAAACGAAATTCTATTTAAACTCAACACTACTTTGCACATTCCGTGGAAAGTTGATAGTATTATGTATGTGTATGCTGCCTCATAGTGTGACCATAGATTTTTCGCTTCCTAATTTTGTAATATGACTACTGTTAAGAATGATGGTTCTTCAATGTAAATTATACATAAACTGATGCCATTGCGTTGCAAAAGACTGAAAATAAGCTATTGTTTAGTGTTTAGAAATAAAAAAAATTGACATCAAGCTCAAACGGGTTACAGTGGATTAATTTTTACGGGGAGGGTATATTGACACCTCTTACAAAGGCAGAGTCACCCTGGGCAAATTCTACTCGGGGCTCAGACGGGGAGTTTTAAATCGTGCTGTGTTGTTTATCATTTGTACAGACGTCTCCGAACATCCATTCACGTCAACTATGTCGTATTGTCATTTAGGAAATAACAGGATTTGTTTACAGTTCCAATATTTTTAGTCTTGGGAAGCCATTGTTACTGTGTCTGGTTTCATCAAGTGCCTTCATTATCTTTATAATCGCCAAACTCAAGTAATTTCACAATATGAAAGATTGGACCCAATACGAAACTACTAATATTAGGAGATGGGTGAGAATAAGGTTTGTGGTGGACACAAAATGTTAGACATGTATTTCAATGGAATTCGGAGAGGGGTGGATTAATTGACGATATGTCCATGTACAATAGCTTGAAAGTAGAATGCTACATCTACAATTTCTCTTTTTATCACATCATACTTGTCAAGATTTGAATACTTCTGATTATCTGATCATCTTATAAAATATTAATTGCCAAATGTGCGTTCACATATATTTCTTTTCCAATATATCCAATTCTCTTTGTATGTATATGTTCAGTAGCACACAATCATGCATTTATATTCGGCTAATATATATTAGCGCGGTATGTTTTTACAACATGAAATTGATTGTCGTTATATAAATCTTGCGATTTGAGTTGACAAATTGTGGCATACTTCATAATTACGTGAAAGATATTCGAATGAATTTCCTTTGTGAGCTCAGTTCAGTAGTTTCCATGCAATCTTTATGTATATTGTTATCAATAGACGAAATGATAACATTAATTACTTGTCACTTCTTATAACCCGCTCGACCCGTTGTGGCCATAGTGTGTCTTTATGTGACTATACATATTTATCTGTTTTTTTGCAACTTACTTTTTTACCCATCACATATTTGATACAATGAATAACATTTTCACAAAATACAAAGTAAATATTTATTAATTTTAATCCTTTTATAAATGAAACAGTTTTAATACACACCCGTCTCTAAATCGTTTCCTTTCCGCATCTTCAGTTCCTTCATTGCCCCATCAATATCCTCCTCTAAATTGAGCGGTGTTCGTGGAAGGGTAGTCGACGCTTACCAAACGTTTGTGATTTACCATCGATCTAAGTAAACGCCTCAATTCATATTCACAATCTCAAATTTGATTTGGTATTCATCGATGCAAAACGCGGCGGACCCTTGTCCCAAGGGTGTATTCAGGTCAAGCGTAATGTATGCACCATTCTTGCAGTCTGACCCGAATCCACTGACGCAATTAGAGTTGGGTTATGTTCGGTTTAGTCTGGAACTATCTCGGCACACCATGGCCATTGAAATATTACTTCGAGGTGGCGTTAGGACAATGTCGTTATTTAGTCAAATGGTCGATATTTTAAGTTGCTTTTAATTGAGCTTAAATAGCTAAATTGCTTCCGTGAGAAAACGTAACATCTCAACCACCTATAGATTAAATTATGATTATAGAAATATCAATTTGGCCAAGGGTTATTTCAGACATACACTGAATATGCACCAATCAAAGACATATGTAACAGACCATTTTCAAAATCGACCTAGGACCTTTTGATAGAAGTAATTACGGCCTCTAAATCTTCAATTACAACAATGGACAACAATCAAATATAGTTTTCTTCAAATATTATATCAAAGTACATATTTCATTGTTATGCATTGTTGTAATTGAGGATTTATAGAGGATTTATAGAGGATCGTCATTAATTCTAAGGGTCCCAGATAAATTTTGAAAATGGTCTCCCTCAATCGTAACAAGAGTTAACAAATTCCTTTGTTTGTTAAGCCGATAAGTGTTTGAAGATTAACTATAAATAGCTGAATATAATCTATAGCGCAAGCCTCTAGTCAGCAAGCGACATCACAATCTCTTCTTGCGAATGTATTGCTTTGCACTCGTTACTAGATATCGATAAACTGTAAGTCGAACGCTGATGCTAACCTTTTCTGCAGGGGTTCATTATCTTCGATTTCAATCATTCTATAAATAGGTATACAAAATGAAAAAAAAATTTAGTAGCACAATTTTTAACCATTATTTGTGCCCTATATTTTATAAAAATGTCTAACCGTAGATTAAGCGTAGACTGGCCGTACGGTTTATTCCTGCTTCCAATGAAGATCCAGAGTTCGATTCCCGGTTTGGACTGTTTATTATATCCCTATAGATATTATACTGGTGTAGTCTCATGTAATCGACGATTTTAGAGCCGTAATAGCAACGAAGCATAATAACAAATAGTATAAATATTAACCACTGAAAATCAGTGCTTGTAACTGAGTGGATGTCTACTATTTCAAGCATGTGCGTATATTGTTGAAGCTGGAAGTTACCTTGTATGGCCCCAGATGATTGACGACGCATGTGAAGTGCACCTCTCGTCCTTGCGTGACTGTTTGGTTCTCCAAGGGGGCGAGAAACTCTGGCTCTATGTCTGGCGGGGACACCTGCACCTGACCTGCAACAACATATACAACAGGTGTTTATCCCAATAGCATTGGTAAAGATGGGTCACACACTTTGCTAAGAATTTTGGCTAGAAGAACTTATGGAAATGTCTATTATATAGGTTCACACAAATTTCAGAATGACTAGCGCTATGGGATCGTTTGTTGGTTTTTGTGTCCGAAACATCATTCAGACTAGTTTCCGAAAATTCGCCACTTCTATGGCTTTGTCATTTGCTAAAGCTAGATTATTTATTTTACAGGTCTTCTCTAGGTTCGGACAAACTAGCAAGTGCTAAGGATTTTGAATTTGTCCACGCATTCACATCGTTCGACAGCCTCCAGGTATCCCCATTGGGTATGGGTAATAATAGGTCTAACATTTAACCTGTAGCCAGTTCCTAGTCTATTCAATCAGAAACTAGAAGTCTTTGTGAGAACCAATCAGATGGAAGCTACTGTTGTCGCTGTATTAATTCATTTATTAATCCAGCTACTTTATGTGAACAGATACAGAAGGGCTGTATGCAGTGTCAAGTGTCAAGTTAAGTACAGTATTTGTTGCTATGGAATTGTTTGATTATATGCTATTTTCCATAACAAACTCCATAGCAACCATAAACAAATCACATACTTAACTTGACTAATGCATTCCCCCCTAAGTCTCTAATTGGTATCCATGACTATGATTATTTGTGGGAACCACACTTTACGATTGAGGCTACTGTGATATCACACTGGCATGTTTGCAGAGAAACAATATATTGCTAGGCAATTCCATTGTTGTATCCTTCTTTGATCCGTGCATATTGAATGTTTATCTTAAACAAAACACGGCTACATGTCTATTTTTATAATCGTAATTAACCCTATTCTGCTTGTACATAAACTTCTACTTTGTCAGTTTTTGTATTTTTCTTCAAACACACCCAAGTGAGAAACACAATATTATGTCGTAACCTACAAAATGGTTTGCTATTTATTAATGGGCTTTAAGATTTTTGGAGAAATGCATGCTTTTCAAGATACAATTAAAAAACTTTAGCAATGTATATTGCTAATTAGAGATGATTAATTAAACTTTCGAATGAATATTGGTTTCAAAAACTACACCAGTACATGAATGTATCCTAGATCTGATGACACTATTTTTAGGAAAATGAATTATTACTATTGAAACTATAGTAACTAATGTCCCTATAGGGCACTAGCAACACCAAAAGACAACAATGAAACATATGAATTAAATCGACGGACAAACAACAAGCTGTCAAAAATAATTTCTTCTGATTTTGGAAAACAAAACAAAAAACAAACAAATACACATACAAAACTTTCACTTAGTCGTTGTCCATCATTAAAAGTTTTAAATGGCGGTAAAAGGGTTAAATGGCGGTAGTTTTAAATGGTGTATTGCTGCACTTGTTTTTATTTGTATGGTTGCAATTTTATTATTTTGACAGATGATTGTTTGTCCATCAGTTCAATTCATTTGTTCCATTGTTGTAGTCCGGATGTGACGTCAGTTGCGGGTTCCCTAATAACAGCACGAATTGACGCCCCGAACAACCACGGAGAGCGCATGAAAGAAGTTAACATATAGTTTCACATTTAACATCTAATCACATACTGACCAAAACTCTCCCGGCCTTTCTCACGATTATGGAAAAGCAATTCCTTCAGAGAATTTGGTTTCGCATCAGTTAAACAACGGTTTTTAAAACTGTCAAATATTGTCATGGTTATGTTTTCAATTTCCATGATTGATTAATTCTAAATTATTGAAGTTCCCTCTTAAATGATATACGTTTAACGTAACAATTACAAATATATCATAGTTTTACAATCCCCCCCCCCCCCCCCAACCCCAAAAGGAGTTACATTTCCATTATGATTTTGTGTATTTAAAGTGATCGTACCAGACAATAGCATTCCTCAACATTCCTCAGCCACGAGCAGAAAGTAACAAGAAATATTAAAAAGGTTGTTGATTTTTTTCTGTTCGACGTGGTTAGTTCATTGCGTTGCGTGAAATTAGTACCCTAGCCACTTCCCTCCTACATTGTACAGCTGATCACACTGCACAGCCACTCAAATCAACTTCATGGGATGAGAGCTATCGTCAAACTTTGTGTACGGTACTAAAAACTGCATCACCTTCAGAGATTATTCTTTTAGCAAAACAACCACCTCAACGTTACATGAACTTTATAAATTCTAGGTGTACAATCTGTTTTAAATAAATTTGAGGGCCCGGATTCACAAGACCTCCTTAGTTTTTTTTTTGTCATCTCTAAAACTGGCTTAACTTTGAACCACTTGTGAATCCAGGAAAATATCTCAAAACAGACTTTAAAACATATTATTGGAATGCTCATGTGTCCTTTTTCCTATCAGGAATTAGTAATTTCTTCATTGTGTCCTGGGTCTGGTTTTGCAGGAGGTCCAAAGTTAGGCCGGTCTTAGAGTTAAGACCAGAAAAAGACTTGAGGACCTCTTGTGAATCCAGGCCCTGATAACCATATCAACGAAATCCATTTTCACTGTGATACTTCTTAGAAATGCGATTGTATGACAAGTGTTAAAGTAAAAAGCCCTAGAGCAAGAAGCACGCCGATAAAAAGGGCGACTTATTTCTCTCTCTCATGGTTCAATGTTGTAAACGTCAAACTTGTCACCGGAATCATCAAACACTTTCAGTAGATTGGATCTGTGAAATGCAGAGCTTTAAAAAAGTGGCTCTCTGATTTCGATTTACAATAATTAAATGCCAGATAGTTTAGTGATGATTGACGCAAATAAGAGTTATGAATGCTATACAGACTATACCCATCATTGTTTATAATGTAAGATCTTTGATTGCACTTGAGAAAAGAAAATAATAATAACTTCAGAACATAACCAGTGAACGCGAAAAACAAGAATAATGCAATTAATCAAAAGCAATCAAATGACTTCCGACTTTTGACTTGTTGAGGAGTATGAGTAATTAATTTAAATTTCGTTGATTTCAGTTCTTCCATGAGATGGTTTTGTCTTTAATTGAACTCACGATAAAAAAAACTTCAGTAATTTGTTCTTAACATAAAATACAACTAAAAACAATATCGTTAATCGGTCGTCAGTATAAAACTCTATACCTTTTAATATTTGATAACTATTCAATTAATACTTAGAACGTGATAACAGTGATGAGTATGTTTCACATGCATTAATAAGTTAATATCTTACACGTCAACCTTTTATGTCGACATTAAATTTGAGCACATATTCATATAACTCAAAAAATAATATGTAGACATATAGTATTGTGTTTAATATGTTCTTCATTTTTGGTGACGTGCTTCCTAAATAATTAAAGTCTTTGATTTCTAAATGTGTTGCAAATTATTTACTTCGAGTTTTTTCTAACAGTTTTTGAAATGGTTGAAATCAACGTATAAAGTAATAGAACTCGTGTCCAAGTAAATAAAACTACCTTGCAACCATGACAACGGCAAAAGCTTTCAGTGACTTCAAGTGGGCACTCCACATAAAGTTGTAGGACTACACTTGAAATTCATAACTGAGATTTAGAGATTTGAACGACGCTGTCTGTTGTTCATTTGAGTTTGAAAAGTGGTTCCATTTTCATCATTCACCTCCAAACTCAAAAGATGATTTCAACTGTATCCTGTATCAGTAACGTGGCCTAACAAAGGAATGTCCATGTTACCGGAATAAATATAACGGATGATTAAAATAGCATATTTATGAAACATAGGTCCAAATTCATCAACGTCGTTAACCTCCGATTTAGTAATCTCGCTTGGTTAACTTTGGTTTTAGCAAACATTAGATTCAAATTGCATGGCAGTCGCCATGAAGTTCGTAGAAATTCTCCGATTATGGGCTAATCAAAGATTGATAAGGTTTGTTGAAACCGCGGTTCATCATAATATCGATAATTATATATAGGATCCTACAGCAAGTAACCAAACTCCTCAGCACTCTCGAATGTATATATACGAGAAGATTCATAGAATTTTGTTTATCGTATGAGTTAGTAGATACTAAACTAGAGACTAGTAGATATTACTATAGTATGGATCTTCTGACAACAGTATTAGCATTTATTATGGTGGTTTCCGGATTATATCAAATAGTATGATCGTATGGTGGTAAAACAACAACACCAATCGACAGTATAGACTTCTAATGCAGCGAGACTAACACTTTTGAATTAATTATATGTAGGTCCTGTCATACTACTGTTCGCTGTTCGGGCCAACTTTAATAAGAATCTGAGATTCAATGCAAGCAAAATGATAGGGGAATCTTTCCTTGAAATGAAAGAATTCAATTAAACGCCACTGTGTGAAATGAACCAGGGGAAGTTTGGTGGAGAGAGAAGAGGAATTTGTGTTATTTAATAACTTTTGTTGAATTGTAGACTGTCGACCGGACATAATATTCATTTCATAAGTCAGAAAGCTGGTACTTGTGAGTTGTTCGCTTTGAGTGTTCCTCTTGCATTTTGTTCGTGTCTAGGACTTGAGAACATCTCATATATACACTGAACTTGTATTCACTTGCTAACAAGTTAGTCTCTTCAAGATAAGTACAATGGTCTACAAGGATAGCTGCTGAACCATGTAAAGAGCTTTCAATTGATGTCGTATGTGTTTGTTATTGGCTGGAAACTATGCCATGTAACATTTGCTTTCTTGTTTTAACTATCATTACTTGGGAAATTGATCTGAAATACTTTGTCTCAGAGTTATGGAGGGTACTTTGTACATATAGCAACTATCATAGCAACGACAGATAAAAGGAGTGGACTGTAGAAAATGTTATTGTACCACTTCGTTATTGTATTTAAAATCAATACTTGTCAGTATAAGGATTGTTTCAAGAAACCACACTTGTTTATATTTTCCACTCTGAATTGTGTGTTAAAAAAACATGAATATCTCCCGTTATAAGAACATATCAAGTTGACCACCCCAAAGGTCACCGTTATATCGGAGATCTGGAAATGTGGGCGACAGCCCCCGTGGAAACTCTTATCTGTTGATCACTGTTTTACAACCTTTACTCAAACGTCGAACTAGAATAGTGATGAACATTTGCCTAGATTATAATTAATAATTTCCGCTTGCAAATGTCACTTCTGAGCAAACTTTCATTATTATTGTTTTATGATGGTTATTGCGTCAATGATGAATCTGAGAGTGGATTGCCCTGCGTATAGTCATTTTATGACGGATTGAAATGACGACACGGAACATAAAGGACACACCATTCACCAATATCTCATGACTATATTATGTATGACGATGCGGTATTACGGTATAGAATTTACTATTAAAGCCTCAATCGAAAGACGACGTTATTATCACTAGTGTTGCAAATGTAATTCTCTAGTTTATAACGGAGGAGGTTATCATTGGTCCTGCCCAATTGACAAGAATGTTACGGATAATTCATAGTTTTCACGTGACGTCACAGCGGGTGTATCAGTCTCATAGAAGCATTACCTGTAGAAGATGAGGGAACATGAATTTTAAGTTTAATAAAATGTGTTTAAAATTAACAAGGCAAACATAAAGATAAAAATTACCAAACAAATCAATTTTATTGAAAAAATCACGCTTAATATTAACGAGATTGTGTCTTATTTCTACTACAATTGACTTCAGCTGCTGTTTCTCCATGACAGAGTATTCAAACAAATCACCTAGATGGCCGCGGCCTGCATGAATCACACTATCAGTTTACTACTTTAATATCATATCATTATTAGAGAGCGGTTTTTGTATAACTCGTGTGTGGTAACATAGATGGCTCATTGGTAGCACCACGACACTTATGATAACTGTTTCTAAAAGTGTGGTCCACGGTTGTCTGCCAAGTGTCCGTTCATACAAAGTCCGCTTGATCTCCGACTAGCGGAGTCTCGTCGAACTCGCAAGTTAGGTCGTCGCAGTCCGTTCAATAATGTTAAAAATCACATATTTATTCAAATGGGAGACACGTTCATATGAAGTCATCTGTCAAAATAACGTTGACCTAAAAGGACATATCAACACACTATTTTAAGAATTGATTGCATTCGATCAAAATGTCTCATTCACGGGTTTAAGTATATTAGTTTACTTATCTAATGTGTATATTTATTTACAAACGCTGATTTTGTAGTGGGCGACAAAATGGTGGTTTTGGTTCCCACCTAACTTGGTAGTTCGACGAGCCTCCGCTTGGATCAAGCTGACCTTGCCCATCATATATGAATATATATGTAGTCATAGGTTTTCGAGTTTTTGTCTACGTAACTAGTGCTCTCTAGAAACTGGTTGCTGTGACCACATCTTCTTTAGTTCGCGAAAACCTACAGAACAACATATATATATATATAACAACCATGTCAAGAGTGTTCTTGAAAAATATTCATATATATATATATATATGCGTTACAATTAATTTGCACCAACTCACACTTACATAGCCTATGTATAATACTCAGATTGAATATCATCTACGAAACCTAGTACTTGCTGTTGGAAATGTATATTGTCCGCCTAACGTGTATCCTTCTCACGTGGTATTGTTATGTGCCTAGAACTGGCAACGTTCATAGTTTCTAGTCGAGCATGTGCGTTGTATTGTATTATTGTTCCTTGTGAACAAGCCTGGATCGGTGGCTGCAAAGTGGCTCATTACAGCGTAACCGCATATTGATGTAATGGAATAGTAACATGAGTAGGCCTACTCAAGTTTAGAAAAAAGTGTCCCCAGGAATCGAGTGTCGACATTAAATGCGAATCTTCCCGAGTAATTGCTGACAAGTGGATATGTATGAAAGACTATTTCGCACAAGCAGCTTAATTAATGACGCGAGCAGGAAGAACGAGAGTGTAGCTCTGATAATATAAGAACATGTAACATGTTCAAGAGTAATGCTTTATTGTTTCATAAAATACTTAACTCGCTGCACAGAAAAGTGTTTAATAGCAGTATAATGATAATGTATTTCTTCATTCCACAAAAAACATGGTTTTGGCGCGAGCATTACTTTGCATTGTGAAAGTAAAAGAACCGGGATAAAATACCCTCTTGGCGTAGTTTTGCATTATAATCGACTTATCATAACACATTATCACGTTTACAAGTTTGAAACTAAAGTTGTATCATGATGATGGGCCAATTAGGAAGTGGGTCACTGAAATTAAGAAATCGGATAATATTTTTGAGCGAATAGAACCAACAAAATAATGATACATAGAATAAAAAAAAATTGATTTGAAAATAAAACATTCAAATTAGTACAAGTATAAATGTATACCTAAATATTTTATTACCTGAAATTCGGAAGTAAATATATGCGAATGCTTGTTTTTTGTTTGTTTTTGTCATGCTTTGTTTTCAGTTTCGTCTGAGCGGTTCCAAAAGCAAAGTCCATTGTCAGAAACAGACGCGTCTTTTCTCTCTTTCTACCGACACCGGCGCTACTTCTGTGCAAGACACTACATCTTATATATATATATATATACATTGACAATATAAGCACACAAACAAACATAGGTGCATTACATGCATGGTCACAAATCTTTTTGAGTTCGACATTGAATCTTATGTAGGTATGCTGACACTGACAGTTCCAATCGATTATACCTTGTAATATAAATGCTTATTTTAATGTTGAAATAATCTATTGAAAATAATAAAGTAGGTCACCTTAATTTCATCTTACTGTTTATATTCTAAAACATAAGCATTCTTCACGTACTAGAAAATACATTTGCATTGAATTATTCGAAATAATTTAAACGTGGAAATTAATTTTTCTGAACTTTCTTAGACAACAGACATGTGTTAGAAATTATATTTTTAGATTTCCAGCATCCACTCCATACAATACGTGGGGTTAATGTACAAATTTCGGTATGTTTATAACACAAACCTACTTAAAATTAGCTTTAATAAAATATCCACACATTGTTATGTTCTTACCAAACAATCATATTTCACTCTTTGCTGTAATATTTCTGCTTTTTGGATAATATCCTTTGGGAATAAATTTAAAGTAAAAATTCCAAATGTTTTGGTTTGGTTTTATGTCCCTCAATATAAGCCCAACGTCGTCACGAGATATTACCAACATTTCATGACCTATAAGAAGATACCTGAAATAAACGTAGCTAAAATCTTTTCCAAAAAGTTCACCTCTAAAGCTAAGGAATTGGCTTATTAATCATTCCCTTCTCAACCGCCCCACCACCGACCCTACCAGATTACCAAAATAAGTGATTAATGGAAAACGAGCGTACAGATTCATTTGGTTTACTACCCCGCTCGCTTCTTGACGAAAGATTTATTCCCTGAGTTTCCTCGGCCACAAGACTCTAAGCTCAACCCACTAATACATACTACACACCTCTCACCACCTTCTCCACTAATTCTATTACCGACACAGAAACAGCGATCTGGGTACAGGAAATTGGAAGTTATTGCATAATGCCAAATAATATATATTAAATAAATAATCTTCTTACTTAAAATTAATTCAAATTGAATACATTTTTTCTAAGTAAATCTTAATATTTATTATTGAAAAAGAATAAAAGTAATAGCTTAAAGTGATACAGCAACTCATAATTAAAATGTATTACATGTTAAAATATTGAATTTCTCCGTATTGAAGCATATTTTAAAAATGTGTGCTCTTTATACAGTCAACTGCCCAACATCGGTAGTCTTCGGTTACATTGCTACATGTATTTGCAGTTAAATATTGATTTGAGATACTGCCTATAATTTGGTATATTATATACCGTTTTGTGAAAAGTCATACAGCAACTCACTGTTTCAATTATTTCATTGCACATGACATAATTACTCTCTTAGTATTCGAGTGACCATACTTGAGTGAATTACTGCTCCTAGTGACGTCAATTACTATCAAACAGAGTAATCAATTGTTAGTGAAATTACTACATCCATCAGTTGACACGTGTATGCCAATTATGTAAAACGGTGTCAATAACAGTCACTCAACTCCTGTATGAAAACCATTAAAACGATGCTACAAACTAAAGCGGAGAGTATTTACGCGAAGTAATGTTAGTACTCCCATCTTAGCTGTCGAGCTAGAATCGTTCTTATTAATAACAATGAATTTCGTAAACCTGTTTTCGAAATTAATCGGGTCAGGGGGTTGTTAGCCACCAATATTCTTGGGCATAAAATTTGCTAACATCGCCTTGCCATGACTGTCATGTCTCTTCTTCAACTTATTTTCCTTCGATTTCTTTTCTACTTCTTCCAGCTAATTAACCCAATTTTCCTAAATCTTCCACAGTCCTCAATATAAATAAATAATAATAAAGCCAATTCTGTTCTCAATGATAGTACATAGAATACATAAACACTTTAAAAACATAAACTTAAAAACGTCATACTTTGCTATCAACAAAACACATAGTTCCCACGTGATGTTACAGCGGCCAGCGGATTAACTCAAATGTAATAAATATGTTCAGTTTATCAATGTAACAGGTGGCCAAACGTCGACGTACAATTACGCGATATGATAAAACACAACTAACCAACCTGGTGCCAGAAAGCGATGATATTAAGAGGATCTTTCAAGCGAGTTTATGTTATTTACAACTATTAGCCGTAATGCAACTATTAGCAAACTACAACTGTCGGTAAAGGGATTGCAATGGTAATCCAGAAATCGTGAAAACGTTAACCTACACGGTTCCTATGCAGCTTTGTTCACAATAAAATCGTAATGTCGTAATGATTTAGCATGAGAAAACGTACGATTGCGATCCCGATCCCGATTGGGATCACGATGCCGATAATTGTTGTTGCCAGACGTCCTGTATCCAATGATGTGTGGCTGGGCTGATAAACTGAAACATGAGTGAAGTATGAGTACGACTTTTTTACAGAAGGAAAGAAATTCAGGAAGAACATAGCGGTATTAACTATTTTTATATTTGTAGTAACATACGGAACCAACTAATTTATAATGCCCCGTCTTCAGAATTCTATTTAAATATACGCTAACGATTTCCCCATGAGAACCACCAACCAGAAGCTATGAAATCAAGCCATCTGGCTCCTAACATATTTATTGTTGGAACTCATAAGACTGGTATAAGATTACCTACAAAGAAGACAACCCTCCGTCATCACTAAGCTTTAGATCATCACAACTGGCGCACCGCAATGACCGGGAAAGATCTTCTATTCAATTACGTTGAGAAACTCTTCACCGTCGAGAGGCGAATATGATCCATTATCCAGCCCACCGGTTCTGCGTTACCGTCAGCATTGTAGCAGGAAAACTAGGTCACAACTTATCTTACCCGCATCTCGTCGAATCCCGTAATCTGTTCAGAACACTATAGCAATATAGAGAAACGTGTATTGAGTTCCTGTAATTATAACTGGAGCACACATTTACTGGGATTGTTTCGTTCTGTTTTGTTGGTAATCTCTTCGAAGGGGATTCGTCAATATTTTTTGTTTCATTACTTTTAACTGAGAATAGAATTTCTGGATCATCAATGGTGAAAATAAGGACGTTAGGTAAAAATATTTCTCAAATGTATGATGTGTAATATAATATAAGTTACATCGTTTATAAATGGACCAAATTGTTCAGTTACGTGTTATTAAATGTGTATTGATGTACTGTAAACTAATTGCATTGTATTACACTTGTGAATTACGGTCATATTGCCAATTAAAAATATAAATTTATTTAAATAGATATTTTCCAAGAGACCTCTTGTGGGTGGATTTATGTTGAAAACCAGAAATTAAAGAACCAACCCTGACTGGGAATCGAAACCAGGTCTCCCACTTGCCAGGTGGGCGCCTTGAGCCCTAGACCACCGGGTCTTGCAATTTAATGTATGTTGCTAGTCCCGGTGGTCTAGGGGTCAAGGCGCCCACCTGGCAAGTGGGAGACATACATTAAACTGGTTTTACTATTACTATACTTTAATTGTCTACTATAATTACTATATTATATACTATATATATTTTTTATATATATATATATTCCTTTTTTTTTTATAAATATTTACTTTTTATATATTTTTTATATATTTTGTATATATACTTTATATATTCTATACTATAATTACTGGTTTCGGTTCCGAGTCGGGGTTGGTTTTTAAATTTCTGGGCCCAGATTCACAAAGGTGCCTAGTGCTAAGACGTCCTAGTTTAGGCAAATCTTAGTGATATAAATCACGCATATGTCGTTCTGCAATGTCATACAGATGCAATATAGTAAAATATTAACAATTTAACTAATAATATTTTATTTGTGAATGTGTAGTAATACCAAGATTGATTTATCTTGATTTATCTAGTTAGGATTTGCCTAACTTAGGACAACTTAAGAGTTAGGCATCTTTGTGAATCCAGGCCCAGGTTCTCAGCATATATATACATATGTATAAAAACCAACTATATTCATAATATCAGGATATCTGAAAATATTGGAACACTATATAACTTATATAACTGCACTTGTGGGGCTTGCCCCGTTGTCAATAAAGATCAAATAAATATTATGTGTATGAGAAATCTTCTTTGTATGCTACTATGTTTAAACAGCGATTTCACTCTATTTTTCACATATCTCATTAAATAAATAACCTATAAATAAACTTAACATTTCGGATGCCGAAGAAACACAAATTTCATTTCGAGAACAACGAAATACCATTTTCAATAAAGCCGCGTTTTAGCATCTAAGGGCCGGTCTTACAATCTCCTAATAGGAAAGTTATTTGTAGCAATTAAGCTATTCGGAGGATTTCAAGAGTTTTGATTGGTCGTTGCCATGGAGACAACAAGCTATTCGACGAATAAGTAGTTATTGGGACATTGTAAGACTGGACCTAAGTTATACAGGAGGCTAAGTTTTTATAGTTGTTAGTTCAGTAGAAGTTAAACAATATTCAAATACGCAATATTACGTCTTATTTTGTTTGAATACATACACATTGTCAGACGACAGAAATATTTTTAAATGACAACATTTCTTGACTTCTTGTTTTTAATTTATTACGAAATAAGACAGTTTGAAAATCAAAGTAATAGTTTAACGTATGATTGTTTTTAAATAACATATAGGCCTACTCTAGGCAAGCAATAATAAATAATATATACTATATAGATTTGTGGTTGTTATTAGTGTATTAACGTAAGCTTTAGCATTATCTGACGTGCAAACTGAATCTAATGATAGTGGTTGGGCGCTAGTTGGGAACATTGTCGATATAAGGCGATAAGTGCTCGTGACTGGTATGGACCCAATCTGAACCAAAATTTGATGTCAAGGAAGAGAATAGTCTTGTAGGAACAGTATTATGAGTGTGTGCGGCACTTTCGAGTGTGTTATATTGTAAGCGGATTAGATTCAGCGATGTTACCGGTTGCGAATCTGACCGCAGCTATACGACTTAGCGCTGCAAGCGGTAGAATAGAAGGGCTACAAAACCGAAACGTAGGAAACTGGAAGAGCTTATCCTATAGATAGTGGCTTAATAAATTTCACTGCGACAAATGTATGCGTGCTCAAGTGTGCGTGTGAGTGTGGGGGGTATGCACGAATATGAGCGACGAGGGTGTGTGTTTTGTGTACGCATATTATGTCTGTTTATGCGCCAGTGCGATGTTTGACGTGTACTTTGTGAGATGGTCGTGTGTGTTTGTAGCCGTGTTTTGTGTTCTGTGTACCATGTGTGGGAGTGAAAGTAAGTGTGGGTGAAATGTATAGCAAGTACTCGCCATATTTCGTGATGGAGGCCAGTGAGAGGGATCGCGGCCTAATTTGGCCAAAACATATACCCGAAATTTTCGTTTAATAATAACATGATAAATAATTACTGCTGTTGCCAAATAAATCATCAGTGATCACGAATATATAATTTCTCGTTTGATCAATTATTATCTCATTTGTAATATTTATTATTAATTTATCGTATCCGTCATTACTACATTATTATTATTATTATTTATTTATTTTATATACACAACAGAATTTTACAATTCCACAAAGTGTGTTTTGATAAAACAAACAAAAACGAAAACAACAAAACATCCAACCAATATCATATCATGTAGTACATAAAAACAATGATGGTCGCATACATTCCCCATATTATGTCATCTGCATTAAAAAGGTTTTTTTAAAAGTACGTATAGAGTCACTAAAATCATCAACACCCTCTTGTGCATTTCTTGTGCATACATTCCACAACATTAAACCAATCTCTTAATTTGCAAGTTAAAATATTAATTTAAACGTAGTTATTAGTATTTTTGGCTATGCATACAATGATGTTGTGCAAACATTTTGAATACATTGCATTTCTCTGGGATCTTCAAATTATTGGATAAGTGCAAGATCTTTGAAAGTTGATCCCATTACATTTAAAACTTGTGTGAATGAAGGTATATAATATACAGTATTAAATAAATCATGTTTTCTTTGTGGTTATAAAATTACTTAAAATCAATATTCTTCTTGAAGATTTTTCCCTTGTAGATAGTGTACGGAAAGACGGTAAACCGCCATCATATTTCGTTTTGAAGTTTTGTTGGTTGTTCCGCGTCCCGTTGGTCGTCCGGCGAGGCGACATTCCGCTCGACTGCGTTCGACTCCGAGCAACTTTGCCCTGCCCGAGGCCAAGCCGAGCTCCGCGACATTCGACCACTAACGTTGCTTTAACACACTTGTTAGAAACGTCGTAAATTGGAAATTACGAAAAAAACAGAATCCTACAAATCACGGCAGCTGTCAAACACAGGGCACGGCATCACGGTTGATAGTAACGAACACTTTACGAGTGTAACGTTGCTTTCACAGGGTAAGAAAATCTTGTACTGAAATACAAATAACAAGAGTTTATCACATTTTATACCTTTAAACAAACTTATACCAAAATACAATATGCCAATCTCTTGCGCTCCAATAAGCGTCAATATTCTGAAAGTCGTTTCTAGTTAACGATTCATGATTCTTAGTAATATTCAGCTAATTAGCAAAGTTTATTTATATATGCTGGTGTAAATGTTTATACTTTATTGTCATATTATGATTTCGCCTTCGGTCTCGAACCACCTCGTACCAAACGCAGAGCTACCTTGGACCTGTTGTGACTCGAGGCCAAACGGGGGGGGGAGGAGGGTGGGGAGGAGGGAGGAGGGAGGGAGATTGGATTAAATTGAAAAGTGGTAGAAGGTTGTAACTGAGTAAAGTAGGCAGTTGTTAAAGGGAGGTACCCGTAAGGGAAGATAACCGCTTAAAGTCTAATCTTATGGCCAGCAGAGTCATCCAGCACGTATTCAACCCCGGGCCCTGACCTGGGTTATTTTAAGAGAAAAGTTAATGTATGACACATCTATAAATTGCGGATAATATCTGCGACACATTCTAAACATATACAATACAGTATATACTATATACAATACAAAAACCTATACAATGCGTGGTCTATAATTATGTCCATTTCAAGAAGCAACTTTCACAGCAAAACGTGTTGTAATCTCAACATTCATATTGCATAACGAAGCTTGAATGTAATTTATAGCAATGTCAGTGTTCAATCTTGAACCTACATTTGGTTACGTATGTCAATATTTTATTACCATGAAATGGTCGTCGTACAACAACTTCGGTAATGCTTCCGTCACGGGTGGGTGAGCGGCCACCAACCAGTAGCCGTGGCTAATTCAAATACCTGATCGAGTTGGCCGAGACCGTAAACACATAATTGATTGATGACGAAAGCATTACCGAAGTTGTACAACGACTTTAGATGCCATGGTAGAACACTGATAAAAGTGACTCAGCGGAACACGCAAGACTCTAATTCGGGAGGTCGTCGGTTTGATTCCGGCGACCGCCAGTCCTGACTGAAGGTTTTTTTCAGACGTTTGCCTCAGTCGTAAAGGCAAATGTTTGGATTGAGTCCTATTAACAGCCCTCGGACATTACTTCCTAGCTATCAAAACACACTACCAAACGTAAGGTAAAACTGGTGTGCACCCTATATAAAGTATTCCTACGATAAATTATTAGTAATTATGGTAAGACAAATATCATACATAGTGTCTGCTGCCAAGAGTTCTACTTGATATGGAAAGAAGTACAGTCCGAGCTTGGCTTGCAGTGGGGTGTAGATGCTTGTGTATCGATTCAAGCCCTTGAGTTATTGTTTCCGGGGGTGCCTAAGACTGGTAATGAAGTTCTTCGCCAGATGGGACCTTTTAAATAACAACAACCGGAAAAGGATTATTTTTAAGAAGCTTACGTGTATACGTAACCACAGAACTGTGTGCGGTGCAGTGCGCTCGGTTCTACGTGTTGTAAATTAATGAGTGCATCTTTAATTTAATGAGTATTCCAATTATCGTAAATAATGTGTACACCGACTTAAAAAGTGACAAAAACCGAGCCCGGATTACATTTTTTCATGCATTTTGTACCTCGCTTCTTTTTACATGAATTTTGTACAATTGGTGTACATATTATTAAATTTTGGGGTTAAATGCAAGCGTTGGCAAATACAAACACATTGGCATAATTTGTCACAATGAAGTGTATAAGCGTGGATGATGGCTAATTGAAATGTAGGAAACTTGACCAAAATCAATGATTAATACATTTTTGATATGTGTCCAGCCAGGTACCGTTGCCTATATTGGGATAAATTTTAAAATCAATTCAAATATTATATTCATTCGTATTCACTTTATCCATAAGGATCAAGTCCATTGCTCTGTAGCAAAACAATTGTACACAAATTGAAAAGTGTTAGCACACAGACCACTCGTCTGATGTATTTTATTCAATTGGCATGTCATTAAATTACGTCCATTTCCAGTTTTGTCATGCTTGATTTGAATGTTTCACGTCACAAACTGCAGTGAGTCCGTAGCGCAGCGATATCGCTTCTCGATTTCAAATTATATCAAGCTAATTTTGAACCAGTGTTTATTGAATCCAACTGCTCACCAAACTGCATACGGAGAAAAAGCGGGTCTTACGACAGGCAGAGCTACGTACCCTGAACCTTTGTTCCCTCGCAGGGTCATACGGAAGACGGTGGGTGTTCAGATTGCAAAGAGAGCCGACACGAATGACAAGCAATGAAGGGAAGAAATAAAAGTGAGCAAGACTGTGATGGATGAAGAACTGGACAGGATTGAGTGAAGGTTTGAGCGTCGAGGGACATTGAGGAAACCAAATCCACCGCAAGACAATAAAGGGTTCATATTAGTATCCGTTTTAACTTCTATCTCCATGTTTTACTTTGTTTCTCCATGACCCAACAAAGATTTATTCCGTTTTAACAACCAATGCGATGAACATCCAACTAAATTATTTCCATGACATATTGGAAACAGTTTTGAAGCTGCGATACATCTTTTGACTCATTTATTATTTAATACTACATCTATTTACTAGGAGAGAAACTAAACACTATTTTTACAATACAATTACAATACTTTCTTGTACTTTTTCAAAGTAGTGATTTACTTACAGAACCGTTTCATATATTCACACAAATAATATACATTCTTTTCACGTTGAAAAATAATTTGATTAATCAATTGAACTTCAGTCTTCTGAAATATAATATTACCATTGGTCATATAATAAGAATTATTGCTATTAATCTACTTTACACACTGATTAGAAAAAAATGCAAAAACACCTGTAAATGATTGAGAATAATGATTTTGTAACTTATTTCTGTAAGAATAATAACCGTCTTTAGCTACAAGAATCTGAAGATGTGTTAAATCGCAACGTTGTTCAACATTTTCACACGTTGGCCAACAGGGCTGTAATATAGAAATAACAGTTCTAAAAATAACGATTTGCTGCTATAGGAAGATTTAATCGCATAGAAATTAAATAGGCCTGAAGCAAATACTTTGCAGATACGAGATTGTAACTGGGGCCTGACTAATGTGTAAGCTATGCTATTACTTAGCATATTATATTGTCAAAATGTAGGTGAGCATACCCTAGGTTGATATTGTCATATTATAGAAACACAACACCAAGGGTAATCTCTGATTCAGGTAAGTTGAACTTATTATCAGTTTTGAGTTCTTTGGCCAATCACCTCAAAATAATAAGCCCTAGAATGAGGCTACTGGGAATGCCGTGCAGTGGGCTGAAAAGCGGTAAGTATGGCCAGCAATGGTATTTTGTTCAGTAAATGAAATGATCTCTTCCTTATTCACGATAGAAATGATACCGCAGTGTAATGAATACATCCAGTAGTGAAATTCCTATACTAGTCGCATTGAACAGTCTGCGCACGGTGCTTGCCTGCGACACTAGCGCGCGTAGCGGTATCCTCGTGAACATACGTGGTAAGGCCTATCTTTACTATTAAAAAATTTACCTCGAGTTGTAGTAAGGTACTACTTTACCGACGACCATTGACGTACCACTATGCTAGACCCACAGCCCGTAGCCGTAAGAACTGCGTGTGCATGTATTTGCTACATTGGGCGAGATCCGCTACAGGATACAATCCTTATGCCCGGTTCCCATCTCTTGCCGCGCGGTGACCAATGAGAACTTGTCCTCGACTTTTGCCGCGCGGGAGCACCACGACGGAAAACGCTGTGATTGGTCACCGGCTCACCGCGCACCATCTTGCCGCGCGGAGTGCAATCAGAACTTTGGCTCAACTATTGCACTGCCTTCCAGCACGCGTCGGAAACCCTGTGATTGGTCACCGCGCATTATCTGGCCGCGTGGAGTCCAATCAGAACTTTGGCTTAACTATTGCACTGCCTTCCAGCACCAGCGGAAACCCTGTGATTGGTCACCGCGCATTATCTTACCGCGTGGAGTCCAATTAGAACTTTGGCTTAACTATTGCACTTCCAGCACCAGCGGAAACCCTGTGATTGGTTATCGCGCATCAGCTTGCCTCGCGACAAGAGACATGAGAACCGGTCATTATACTTTTATGAGTATGTAGAGCTAAATAAATATACACTACATGGCTGTGAGAGGCTTGACTCCTCGTAGCGTAAGTGTATACGTCAGCATGTCCAGTGGAAATCGCGTTTGCAACTTTGCCACTCTCTGACTTGCGTTTGTTGCGTTAGAAAAGCTGAGCTTATGGACAAATTTTCGGTAAGTGAACAAACTCGCCTACAGTGCACTCTATATGTGTTCGGTCTTCGAGGAGAGGTTTGCTAAACCTTAAAGTCTAATCGTTGAGTCTGACATACCTTGAGGTTCCCTCCTCGGGGACCTGCTTTAACCTTTGGGTCAGCGCACTGTGCTCGGTGACCAATCACAGTATTGCACGTGTGCAGATGGGAAATGCTCTATATACCTTCTGCTTTGGAAGGAGGAATAAGTAAAATCAACTAGAAAACGAGCTATAAAAAATGTGCCAAAAATATGAGGTCCTGTCGTATTATCTAATCAGAGTCAACAATTTGTATCGGAGGTTATTAATTTTGCTAGGTTGACGATGTTCAGAGGAAACAGTACCTATAAAATATTTCGGAGGCTTTCACGGCCGGAGTCAACTATACTATCGTGGTTTTCCGGGTACAACCCGGTAGCACCGGGGTAGCACCACTGTCCAGAGTTCCCCCTCGTGACAGTTGTTGGTGTCAGTGTCAACACTCCACGAAGGTCCCTGAAGAAGCCCATTGCAATATGGGCGAAACGTTGGATTGGTTCCACCTTTTGACACGGTTGTACCCGGAAAACCACGATAGTATAGTACCTATAAAATGCTTGCAATTGCTTGGCAGACATCTTTCGATAACGTTAGTGCTACTTGAAAGAGAGATCCACAGACCGCGCCCCCCCCCCCCCCCCCCCGTAACACATCCGTGTGATTATCTGGGGTGTTTTGATGAAATCAGACCGAATGTTCACTCTTTCCCACGAAGTTCATTTCAACAATAATAAAACAAACCAGAGTTATTCATGCGTTTCCGAGCAGATGGTTTGCTCGTGACGTTTGGGGTTCAATATTCATTCAAATGAAATCAACTGATGTGAACTTTTAGCTGGACGTATGCCAATATACGGTGCTGTTCGTCGGTTTCTAGATCAGCATTATGGAATAGTTTACGGTATTTTTAAATGAGATACTGAAAAATGAAGCAAGAGTAAAACATGAAACTGGTTATATTAAAAAGAAGTGTAATAAATCAGAAATAACGTTAGATGTGCCAGATACCGATGAGAATATTAGCCAGACGAAAGAAAGAACATAAACCATAAACACGCTGTAAAATATTATACTGAACGGCTGAAAATTAGTTCTAAAAGTATGCAGAGCATTTCTTTTGTTGTAAATACATTTCTTCAATGTTTGTATCACGTATACGGTTTTCACTAATATCTAATGTAATTCATTAAGAATGTAGATCACCTACCTTGCAGAACACCCGATTTCGGTATGTTATAATTGTATTAAAATGGGTTTAAATTGTTACAAAAGAAAATTAAAACATGTAATCCTAAATTGAATTTAATGCAATTAGTTTTTTATTTCAAAAAAAGTTTCCGTTTTTCAGATGTTCTTAATTAGGTGTGAAAGGTGTCCAGCAACATAACATTACAAATGGTTATTTAGAAAATCTGAAAAACGGAGATATTGATTGGATCATAGAAACATTTGTAAGAAGCAGTACTAAATTCTCTACAGAAAGGCACATTTTTATTTACATTTGGCACAATTTAAACACATTTTAAAACAATTTTAACAGACCGAAATCGGGAGTTCCGCAGGCTAGAAAATTTTTCATTTTTTTATTATATCTTAATTCTTAAGATTGAAACACAAAATCGAAAATCTGAGTAATCACAGCGCTGTGGTTTGGTAAGCCCTACATGTTAAATGTATTTAACACTATAATCAGTATGATTGTGATACTTATTTCATTAGTAATTTGATGATTTAAAAATCTCAGTCATACTGATTATGATAAATACATTTATCATTCAATCTGTAGGGCTTACCAAACCACAGCGCTGTGATTACTCAGATTTTCGATTTTGTTTTTCACTCTTGAGATATAATATAAAACTGAAAATTTTCTGCGGTTTTTGACGTAGATGTATTCTTTGCTCTTAATGTTAAAAATGTAACCATACTTTTACGATGTCCCCATAATTCTATAATACCATATTCCTCCAGAGACATATTCTCAATATAATCCTTATACAAATTAACAATAATGTACAACAAGAAATTCAAATACAAGATAATTATGCGTAGCAATGAACAATAATGTTCAGAATAATTCTAGTGATGTTATTATATTCGAGAAAATCCGCATGTGATAATATCTTACCATAGTTACGCTTCCAAGCGGCCACAGTGCAAGAAAACCTTCGACAAAATTTTTTTCGAAGAGCTTCGCACTAACGTACATCAACAATTTTCAACCACAATAACAGCGTAACGGAGAGTTATTCTGAGTAACGTGTCGTGTGAACACGCCCGGGGTTTAATTTCGTTAAACCAAAACTTATCCCCCGGTTCGGTAGCGTGTCACCCAACCCAGGCAGTATTGTCTGGATTCCTGCTCGTACAGGAAGTGAGCTCGGAGGGCGCCCTACGAACGAACAATGAATTGTTTTGCTGTCACATGATGGGGTATCACAGCGAGACCAGCTATGTCATCACACAGTCTCGCCCCTATGGTTACATGATGCACGCTGTATTAATCTGGCGAAATAAAATTCATAACATTGTCCCGAAAAGTAGATGTTTGAATTTTAACAAAATTTGCTACCGTGAGAATGTGGTGTACTCGCAAAAAGAATGAGCAGCTCAAAAGTATGTAAGCAGTATTCTTTTTACACAAGATAATGAGAGTAAATACTTAATTATAAATAAATATCAGGGTATTTTTTTTATTTGGTTTCTGTTTCATTTCAAGATAAATTCATAACAATTGTTGGGCAAAATGGAAAGAAAAACAATTTTAGGCTACTTATTTTGCTGTGGATGTTACTTAGTTTAAAGTTTTTGATAATATGATGTTTCGTTTTGAAGGTGTTTGGCGAAAACAGTAGCAAAATCAAAGTGGCATCGTTAAAAATTGAGCCATCCTAAAATATATACTAGACACGCTTGAAACGACACATTTTCTCTACGTTTCAACACTCTTACAACCTTTTCTCTTAGATTAAATAAACATAAACCCTTCACAAATGGAAAACATGGTGAGTTCTTGGATTCATAATTATCTTTCCCCAACGATTGCCCGTTGCAGGTAGGCTGAAGAGAGAAATATGAACTCTGCTTCAGTAAATGCTGTCCCTCTGTTGTCTATGAACAATAATATTGAATATTCGATAAATAAACGATTTATTATAACACGATATGAAGCGTATTATAATTTGCCTTCATCCATTGTTGGCCTAAGATTACGATAACGAGAAATGGAATAATCAACAAACAACATAACATGTTCTGTATATCCACATCGTTCCCCGCAAACAGCTATACGCCGATTTATTACATTCATTATCGTTATAACTGTAGGCTATAACTTACACAGCAACCATAAACGTCAATCTCTCCACTTCCCTTAGGCCACGGCTGGTCTGGAGCAGATAACGAATCTGTTGTAGACACAAGGGTCAGTAGCGATCCTAATTATTGCAAATAATGAAGAGACAGAATCGTTTTGGTTGCGTTGTTAAATGAAGTGTTAATGATTCTAAATAGGATATGTATTAGGTTTAATACACTATAGAATAAGTATGGAAATATGCTAAACTGGGTGCTACACAACATGTGTATTGTTTTAAAGAACCAAGAACACTTTATTGTAAAACATGATTTTGACAGTTGGCGACATAAATGGAAATAACCGTTTTCAGTGTCAAGTCATAGTGTTAAGTATTTCAACGCAAATACTTATTTAAATACCGTATTCACCATGCGAACCGTATTCTTTCTGCAGTACAAAATTGTGCCGCCAAGCATTCAAACCTCATAGAGCGTGTGTCATATCTGCACTATGATGATCTTCCGAACTTAGTTATAATTAGGGCTAGGATGTTCAGGACCTTTCAAAGTGAGAAAAAGGCAGGCAAATAGTACCTTTAAAACAGCAAAAAAGGACCTATGAATTTAATCGAATTCTATTGGTTTCATAACTTTCAGTATTGTTTTATTAAATTAATTCAGTTACACCAATATATTTTCGTGGAGAGGGGGGGCTGCAGACATCGGCTGGCTCATCTCATCGCTGACTCATCGTTACAGTATTCGGCAACAAACAAATCATTGCGTATGCTTGGCACGATGATGTGGCAAGCTCGACACTGTACTCGCACGTTTTTCATCTGTTTTAGCAAAATATATCAAAATAGGAAAATAGTCCCTTAAAAATGCCCAAAAAGGGCCTTTTCTCATGAAATGATGTAAATAGGCATTTTAAGGCAAAATAAAATGCATATTTTTGGCTTTCCTAACACTTGAAACACACTTAAAACTATTTTCCTGGCGAGTATTTACCAATAGAAAAAAAAGGAAATGTCCTGAACATCCTAGCCCTAGTTATAATATAATCTGTGTTCATCTATTATTCATAAAAAAAAGTGATCAACTCTTTATTATATACACGCCATACCTCACCATATATCGTATTCCTCTTTGTTTGCAAAGAGAACATAAAGAGAAGAAGAATTATCGGGGATGTAGTGTGTGCACTCGATATTTTTATATTACCAGTAATATTAACGCTTCCCAGTTACTTCGTTTATCGTAAATTTGACTTTGCTTCTCAAATTAAGTAATTATTACAAACGTTCCTAACTTTATAAATAAAGCATTTATTCTGTAAATAGCTGAAGAGTGACGCTTCAATCAGATTGTATAACTCTCTCTTCGTTTCCATTGCTTTTGGCTTGAGAGAAATCAGTATTCTCTCCTTATGCAGAATAAAACAATCTGACTGACAAAGATTTAATTTAAATATTACAAAAATTCATCACCAAGAAACGCATAAAAATGATTTTATAGATAATCATATTAATTTACAAATGTGTTGCGACATCCGGTCCAGGACAATCTCGACAATAGTTGAGAATGAAATGAGCCAGTTTCGTTCGGGTTTTAATTTATTCTCGTGGTTACTGATAAGTGAAGCTTGGTCTTAATCTTCTTGTCAGTGTGAACCAGCCTTCCTCGGAATAGAGAACGACGGGGCTTGAAAAATGATTTCACCGCTCTAAGCGACGAAGCGGCTAACAGGCGATATAAAGAGAAATATCTGGCACATGCAAAGCGTATTGAGGCGACTGGGCTAGTAGAAGAGTTATTGCTCTTCGGTCTTAACCCGTGGCCTCTTACAGTAGTTTAAAATGGGGGTGTGGCTTGGTTATCAGAAGTCCGTCAGTGAGGGAAAAAATCCAGATATATTTTCTGTAGAGCAGTCTCGTTATTAGGGACCAGGGAGTCAGTTCACGTTTATCATTGTAGTTTGTGATATTAGGTAACAATAACTTTATAAACTAGTGCTAGTTTTTGTATGTGTGTATGCGAAATATTTATGTTAACACATGTGCCACATTCCACATAAACAAGGTCCACTAAATCCCCTACGCTACTCGCGATCTAGTGGACCTTGCATATAACAAGTGTAGAAAGGGACATGGTTGGCCATAGGAAGAACGGCAGAAGTACATATCTGCCACATTTGACATACAAATTTGCATGAGCGTCAAGAACGAGAGTTTGAACGTTCCTAGAGTCGTTATATGCCAATAAAAAATATGAACATTTATGTTTTATGACTTTTAATTACTTTTTCCGAAATGAAAAGTATGAACATATCAATATATTACTTTCAGTGGTTTTTAGCGATCTTGAATTCTGTATAACTTACACAAGTGTGGAAATTCGTGGACATACTCTATCGCTTGTATGTGCAAAATAATCTTTGCTTGCAAAGAATGGTTTATTTCCTTTGAACGTGTAAATGGAAAAAGATAATAGTGTAGTCACAAGATTAGCAACAACTAAAACTTTGTAATATTATTATTAACATTGATATCAGGAAAATAATTGATGCGGTCGGCTATTCGTTAAAGTTTTGGACTCAATTTCTGTACCTTTGAAATGGCTTACTTGATTTTTTCCTATATTAAGTTGCAACCTTATGTAGCGTGATGGATAAGGGTGTGTGGTTGCACTACTTAAGCTCCTCCTTTGTAAATTGTTGCAGCTAAACAACCTTCCCCTTAAGTATACTCCCAGATACGAACATCTTCACGTCAAAGTTTGTATCTGCGAGTGCGATAAGTGGAACTACAAGTGTTCCTGTGTTCCTGTTACTGGATGTTGTCACTTTGCGATTCAACTTACTTTATACGCGTCCCGAGACTACCTTAAAGATTCTTTCATCATAGAAGAGTGATTCTTGGCGAGCCAGCAAGCCCCCTGTGCCGAGCCGAGCCGAGCCGAGCCGAATCGAGTAAATACCGATCACTGATTGGCCACGAGTTCCTTGTCTCTGACGAAACTTCTGTAAGATTGTCTCGCGACAAGTATAAGTGATATGTAAGCATAACAGTGGTAGAACTCAAGACCTAACCTCACTTTGTGTGATATTTACTTATAGTTATCACTTAAAGTGAGGTTAGCCGGCGCAGTTGGCCGAGGTCAATTAGGTTTTGGAATATTAAACCGCGGCCTCTGCGTTCTACGTTCGAATCCTGGCTTGGGCATGGATGACATGGGGCGTTTTTTCATCCTCATAATTACCCACCCATCGTCTCGATTAGCCTTGTTGCAAAAATATGGGACGTAAAACCCCAAACATTATCATCAACTTAAAGTGAGGTTTATCATTTTCAGGAATAGCGGACCTATGGGGCTTATCCTGAAAGTTGTCACTGGGCGACAACACTCACTTTAAGTGATCACTTGCTATTGGCTGATTGCTGTGGCGGACCGCGTGGACAACTCTCAAAGCGAATACCTATTATCACTGTGACAACTTTCACGAAAATCTAGGCCAATAATGTGCACTTAAACTAAACTAAATCTTGCTGGGTAACGAGTGTACCTTGAACCATATTTTTTAGTTGATCCGTTTCAATGCGAAGTAATGTGATACAAATTGAAAACATTTCATACCACACATTCGTAAAAATAACGAACGTTCCCGTATGCCTAGCTTAATGTTTCATAGGCATAGTTGGTCGTGCCATGACATACAAAAATTCTAATTTTACCGCTCTGAACAAAGTATCTAGGTAATTGTGTACACAGTAATGTGTTATGTAACCGTGTTATTGTTTTATGAAAGCTGGCAGTGGCCAACGTTGACACGCGCTTGTAAACACTCAGAAAATGTGACTATGTTCTGCAGCCTCCAGCTATCTGACAGGTGAATCTATAAACATAACATATTGTTAACACAAAGGTGACTGGAGCGGATACATATCACTCTCGTATGTTTCCTTTATTTTATAGTATAGAATAAAATGCTATAAATAAATGAATACATATACACCGACGTTTCTATTATTTCGGTAAACAAACAATAAACACTATTCTTTAAACATATTGTGATTAATGTTTACATCGGCTTGTTTAATGAATATTATATTAAACATGCGATAGTACTTGGTTCGCGGAAAATTTACTAGTGATCGACAACAGCGATTTTATGTCTCATTTAGGACAACAAATTAAAAAAAACGGTTCTTATATCAGAGGGAGTTGGTCACTTGCATTGGGACAGTACCTACTAGTATTTGTTTAGTAGTACTATACATCTTGCGATGTTTTACGAGAACTGTTAACACAGCAGTATCCCTATGTAAGGAATTTAATGAGATGTTTTACAATATTATTTTGTAGAAATACTTGCTTGTCAGCTATGTACCTATGTTGCGTTCGTTATTTCTCACTGTTCCGTGTTTCGATATGAAGATTAATAAACAGACGTTCAGACTTTTTTCCGTTTGTGATTGACGCCAAATTGTATGAATGTATGTATGTTTGAAGTATGTTGAGTAAATTAACCTACAAAGTAAAACTCAACAGTACTTTACTTTTAGATATAATTGTGATGTAATATAATTTCCCCACTTATAATATGATGATAAGAAATAAGTTTAGCAAGAGCCCCTGGGGACTAAAAGACGCATTTCGGTATCTTTACCTTAGGCCCGGTATTAACTAACGGCCCGCTTAATATTTAGCCCGTGACTAACTACTGTTCTCATGACTGTTAGCTAATAATAACTTATAATTACAAGTGTTGTTTTGTTTTGCATTGTTGTGTTGTTGTGAAGGGAAAATAAGTTAGTCCCGGACTAAATGTTTAGCTGTCAATCATAATACATTTTAAAAACATTTTAGTTCTTTAAAATCCAGCTTCAAGTTTTTAATTGGACGTAGTTATGCAGAAAGGAACCAACCCACACACATCTGAAAAATAGTTACAGCGGTTCTAGTATTACTTCTTATCATAAAATCTGCATTAACCCCACGATATCTACAAAATTATGTTAAATACACTAGTTTTATGTAAATTTAAGGAGAAGAAAATATTTCCAAAAATATTTGTTTTTTGGTTGCTAATACGAAAAATGTTGGTTGGTTCCTTTCTGCTTACTAGGATAAGTCAACTACAAAAAATAAAATGTGGGTTGGTTCCTTTGCTTTTACTATATTTGATGAAATAAAGTTTGACCAAAAGTGATATATTAGGATTTTAAATGAATAGGTAGTAGTTTTTATATATGTGGATTAATTTAACTTTCAATCCCGCCATGCTTCCATTTTTGTAACATTAACCTCAATAATTGCAACGGCTTCCTACTCTGCTTTCAACATAAACATCCGGCCGAACTTTGTGTTTATAGATAGATATGGGATTCTTCTTTTTATCCTTAAAATAACATTTAAAAAATATAAATGTTCTGAAAACAACAACAACAAAATATAATGATAAGAATGGGAAGAAACATAAAATGTTGCATTCTCAATCTCACATTAAGCAGAAAAGAACCAAGTGGGTTGGTTCCTTTCTGCAAAATACGAAATGTAGGATTTCTTGTGTAGCCTACCGGTAGCAGAAAAGAACCAAGTGGGTTGGTTCCTTTCTGCAAAATACGAAATGTTGAATTTTCTTGTGTGGGTTGGTTCTGTTGCGTATAGAAGGCAGCACATATATAATACTAAGTTGGGAATTAACACATACTTAGAGGCCTCTATTGTCGATGCTTGGAACTATTTTTCTCAAAAAAAAAATATTTGTGGGTTGGTTCCTTTCTGCATAACTACGTCCAATTAGGTTAATAGTGATATGAATATTCCATACGGCAAAACGTTTACTACTAACTGGCACACACATATTATTGGGTTTTTCATTCTGTTACTGCCATGGCATATTCAAAACGGGAAATTGGTAGCTATATTAATATATTAACACAAAACTGTTGTATATAAAATGTATATTCCCATACAGATATTGATTGCCAACTATTATGTAACATGATCTCACATGTTAGCCAAAATTTTGCCTTGAGTTACTTTTATTGAAACTAATTATTCCATAATTGTTCACCGGTTCTTACACTTACACCAAAAAATACTACACAATAATATTGTAGACACAATTCCGTAGATGTGTATGGCAATATTAAGATAATTGAATCTAAAATCGGTAAAATTGTATTAATGTGATAGGAGTGTTAGATAATCATGGTATTCAAATTCAAACTCATGAATATTTGATAAATCAGACCGGTATCGACACTAAAGCTAGGTATTATTCAATACGAAAACGTTAGTAAATTGCGTCAAGGAAGTCTGCCAGTAAAGCTGTTTAGCTTTTGCCACCAGTGATTGGATACTTAATCGGTTCTTAATTTGTTTAAAATAGTCCACACTTTGGATAACGTCACCATGCTACAAAAATAACAAAGGAACATTAAACATTATTGCAAGGAGATTAGATTTATTTGTATTCATTATTTCTCGTTTAGGAAGCAATTATTTGTTACTTTCTGAAGGAGATTTCTATTTCTATCTCGGGGGCCTTCTAATTACTCATGGTAATGGAGCTGTTTCACGGCTAAGACAAAAAGCGCGTCGTTACTTCTTGTGACACTCGACGTCTTATGGTTAAGCGCGAAGGCACCAACTGCATGTTTTGTGCACGGTTGGGTGAAAAACTCAGTTGGCAGTTTCAATTACAACAACCTACCCTTCTCGTCTGATGGGACATTCCTCGTACCGGCATTTCCGGCGTCAAGTGCGCCTGCGTGACATTCCTGAATTGATATAAAAGGGTAATTTGAACAGTTGCTGACTTGTTTTCAACTGAAGTCCCAGACCATGTTCTGAGTGTGCGCTTTATAGTGATTAAATTAGCTCCGTTCATGGCTTACCGTGCCCGTGAAGTTAAACCTCATCTCAAGGGAAAAGCTTTGTGCACATTCAAGTGATAGTTCCTTAATAGGATGCATGTATTAGTATCAACAAACAGTTTTGAATAATGTGTTGTTACTTAAAAGTCCTCAAAATTGAAAGTAACGCTTTGAGTTTAACCACAAACGCAATGTCTCAACTAGAACTAGACATGTAACAAATGTGATTGTTTCTGCACGTTGTCTGTTTTCAAGAGCTCATAGTTCAAAACGGGGTTAGTAGACGTCAACGATATTTTCCAACAGTTACAAATAACCACGCATATTCAACTCAATTTAGTAGACAACATGAAGGAATTAACTTTTATCTTGAAGAAGTAAACGTATATAAATATAACTTGTTTATCGTAATTACCTTACACAACTTAACATTTTTTTACGAATATGGGCGTAAGTGTTATTGTTATAAAAGATGTCGTAAAAAACTTTCTTTCTCTGTTGGCTTTAATTCTGAGCACACTACACCCTCAGCAACTTGAAGGAAACTTTTGTCGTTCAATATTTTGTAACATTTGGTGTTTCTTTGTGTTTGCAATAAGCCAATAACTACAAAGCCAGATTGCCTCATCTGCTTCGTCCTAGAAGTATTTATGCCAATGAGAAACATTATTTATTAATAATAAACAAGCAGGATGACATACATTCTTCATAAAATTTCCTAAGTGGATAACTTTTAACATTTTAACATAAAATTAAGACAAAAGCATAAGGGTTGGCAATTCGAAAAGGCAATACATGTATTACATGAGGAATAAAAGTTGAAAAAAAAAACTTCTTCGGACATTAAAACACAGTTGTTATATTAAATGGACCCTAATCGTTCCCGAGAAGAAGGTATCTACGTACCTGTGTTGTTATTGATAGAACGCAAGGACGAGTTTCATTGCCATTCTAGTTTTCAATACAGGTTTTGGTTTATTATGTGTAAGTTGATAGACAAAGCCGGAATATAATATATGATGAAAATAATACACATATGAAATTGATAATCAGAATTTGGCTTTCACCGTTGCATATCGATTTTTACTTTTGAATGTTTTACAAACAAGGATTGCCATATTTCAATTTATATCTTTTATTAAATAGTTCCTTTTCATCAATCAAATATGACTTCTCATTCTGTTAGCGTCTTACGACTTGACAAAAATTGTGCTGTTTAATTTATACCTGATATTTCAATGTTCAATGTTCAACGTTCAACGTTCAATTTTCAATTTTCAATTTTCAATGTTCCATGTTCATTGTTCAATGTGTAACTGCCAGATAATTGCCTGCTGACGTATATTTTGAATTGGCAGTAGACACGATGAAAACATGCTACTCAAATAGTAAATAGAAGAAACACAAGGACATTACTCGATCGTAACCACAAGTAAACTAAGTTCAGCACTAAACGTTTGCGTTATTCATACACATTACTTGTGAATATGGAGTAATAATAGTTTGTGTTATCACAATTACACAGTTACAAAGTAGCGCTATCTATTACTGCCGACCAAGCCAACATATTCATTTCACCATTGAAACATTCATTATACATTACTCCTCTTTTGCAAGTCGCGAAACGAGACAGCAGATAGCTTCGAGTTTATTGCATTTACCACGCGAGTCAATTGAGCGTCCAACTTAAAAGAATTATGATCTAAGCCTATTTAGCTAAACGAAAGTCCCTCGCATTTAAGTTGGTACCAAGCAGCGTTCAATTAAGTAATTCGTTCTTGAAGTGCGTTTCTGTCCCCCACGGCTTGTCCTCTGATTGGGTTATAGGCTCTCCAATCAAATGAGTGACTCGAGTCACTGACTTCAATGACAATCAATGAGGGAGAACTGAATGCCAATTATCACGTTAATCCAGACCAGCCACTTGGTACAGTTCGTTCAAAATATTTTACGCAGACGCACACGTGCGTGGAGCCATCAAGCGACGCTCCAAGAACAAAGACGACTCTGCTCTGAAGCGGTTGAGGTTCCCGGTTGAGGCAGGTGAGGAAGCGTCTCACCAAGGACGTTCATGTGTCCATGTCACTATATTATTAACATAGAGTGACAAAATCCGTTTTTTTTATTTGTAAATGTTTTATTTTACGCATCAGCAAAATTGTAAGCTGCTTTTCTCACACCACAAGTTGTTAAAACTGTCGACGAATATATATCAGCCTATGGTAACAGCCCACCAGTAGATATTTGTGACATCAGATGCAAGTCTCGATTAACATCGTTGCAAAAATATAAGACTTTTAACCCTAAAAAATCATCATCTTTCTTGATATTTACGTGACGTCACAGACATTGTTGGCGGCCATACTCCCGCTTACTATAGGTATACCTACATACAGCGGCCATCATCCCGTACACGTAATTATTGTTGTCTTTGTTCTCATTGTTATCTTAGAGTGTAAGTAGCAATGCAAGATGGCTGCACGGCTAGGTTATCAATTCTTACATTCATCCGTATACTCGATTATAAAGAGCAAGATAGCCATTTTACTAAATTTATTAAATATAATTTTAAACAAGGATGCTGATTTAACTGCGATGAAAGTATCAGTCATTGTGTCAATATTTGTGGTAGTTCGTACAGCATTTGTAAACGTAAATGAATCAATACCATCCAATATGCAGCATAGAGTATAGGTATATAAGGTGAGTTTTATATATGTAATACACGGCATGTACTACTTTAGTCTAAAACCAAAAACCGTATTTGTTAGACGCACACGCACAGTCACAGATATAAAAATCATTTAGCAAACATTTTGTAGACAATTCACGTGTGTGTATGCTCGTTTTGGTTCCAAACTAAACTGCAACACCCAATTTAACCTTATTCGAAGTAAATTAAGGATAACAAATAACAAACGCATCTCCCTCCCCCGTGTGAAAATGTATTCCGATACGCCAGGGGGGGGGGGGGGATTACCTTGGTACGCTGTCATAAACCCACCATCAATAAATAACCTCATCTCATGAAAAGTTATATCAGCGCACGCACACACATGTACACTGAACACCCAGTCAGTCCGTAACACACATTGCATATACATAAAATAATATCCATCCGAATGTGTAGAAACATACGGATGAATATGCATGACGCAGTCAAGAGAGGCATTGCACGGTCAGTTAATTAGTGTGCAACAGTGCACGACAACGTGCGCCGTTTCAATCATTTGATCGATGTACATTGTACAACTACAGAATGGTACGGAATACATTGGAATACTCTTCGTTAGGTGAGTGCATGTATGAAGTTGGGCGGACAATGTAAACAAGTATCCAAATTTCATTTTCATAAATAGACGTACACAAAATCTTACACAGAAGGGAACTGAAACAAAAGATCTTATTGAATGTTAAAAACCAATTTTAGTTTCTTTTTTGTGACGAATTGCTCTCGATATTGCTTTGAAAGTCAAATTGTGTTCCAAGCCAAAAACAAGTGACAGCTGTAAGATCACTTTTATTTATACGACGAATTAAAAATATATTTATGATAGTTTTTGGTGTAGGGCTATGTCGGTAAAAATATGTGTTTTTTATCAGGAGGTGCAACAATTTGCACCTTATCAATAATAACTGTCTATAATTATCACCGATACATTTTCCAAACATGTTATAATATACAGAGGATTCCTAATTTTGCTATGTTATGTGCGTTTTTGAGCGCAGTGACTGAAGTGAATTTCAGTTGTATTTTCGAGTTTAATGTCCGAGATTAAAATATTATATTTAATGTATTTTTTTTCGATGACTCTCGAATATTCCACTAGGAATTTTGGAAAATCGTAACTTATGTATAAACTTACAATTTTATTACGAATACCTGCAATGATCCTTTAATTCACAAATTAATTAAACAAAACGTTAACCACTTCCATATAAAAGTATATTATAAAAGCACAAAATATGCATATAAATGAATACGTCCTGTCAAACCTAACCGATAGAAACAGCGAAGTTGGTTTGCACGCAAGTTTGCCTTTCTGTTATAGTATTTATTTATATCTTACACTCGTTTATCACGCTAGTTAATGAAATGGTTTTAATGGTGATGTATTTGAATAGAGTTGTCATGGGGAATTTGCAATCGTGTATAAAGGAAATGAAATCACCCAACATCAATCATCAATCATAATGGTTGATAACATGTAAAAATATGCGGTTAACTCATTGATAGCAATTGGTTAATTAATTTGTAGAAAATACTATATTCTCGTAAACATATATATGCATATAAGTTATTAAAGAGCTATCTACCTCTAGAGCACATCAAACAGCGCCAGGAAATAACTTCTATTTCGAATCACTTACGTGGAAACAAATAAAAAGTTGCATAACTTATTCATAGTTCCCACGTGACGTCACAGCGACCATGATTGCGACACAATTGATGAGGACCAACCCTAGATCATTGGCAAATACTACTCAAATGTAATAAATAAGCCTTTAGAATTTAAAGTAAACTAAAGTTATCATAAATAAAAAATTACCACACATACCAATTTGATTTTAAAAATACAGGCTGAATTTTAAAAAACTAAGAATTTATGTGTTGTACTACAACAATCTTCAATTATTATTGTTTCTCCATGGCAACGTCAAAGTTTGATCACAAATGTGGCCGCCACGTGCACAGATGTGACGTACGTGCAACCTATGAATATCATTGTTAAGGCTTCGATTATGTTGCAGAGTTTGCTCGCCCTGTTTCAGTAAGAAAAATACAACTGCTCAATAAAGCTCACTTGCAGTTTAAGAGATGATCTTTTATACGATGATAAAAAATCAGTTTAATTACTGATTGGGTAGACTCTAAATGTCAATTTATTTATTTTTATTTTATTTACTATAACTGTTTATTTTATTTTATCAGTGTGTTCCTATTGTTTTATTTTAAGGAAAGCAATATTTTTAGTGTCATTTGTAAATCAGTTTTATAAGAGAATAGGCTAGGCATTAATTAAATATATAAAATAAATAGCCCAACAAAAAATTATCTACTTAGTTAAAACAAGACTGTAGAAACGGTCAGCTCTCCCTCTACGTTTCTATAATGTTGCACGTTTCTACGAATATGTAGTTGTAAGTGAACCGAAAAGTTTTGGTGCCAATTCTATGAGTTTAAATTTACTTATTTATTCTGCTAGCTTGTTTTTCTGTCTTTGTGTTTCACGGGGAATAATGTGTTCTTAGTCCAAATTTTGAACTTTAATCCCTTTCGCCTGGTAAGTGGTGTAGCGTAACCAGGAATAAATTTTGGTGGGGGAGGGGGGGGGGGGGGAGAATGGAATTACGATACCTGCTCCACGCTCGATAAAATGAGAGGAGTGTGGGAATGCCCCTCTTCCTCCACATCGCTGAAGGACATTTTTTATTATGACCTTTTGTGTTGTTTTAAGCATTTTTGGGGTATTTTTGGATTAGTTAATTTCACCAGATTCTTTGAGGATATCTTTAGTATTTATAGTATCAGATGTACTATAAACAAGCGCCAAATACGATTACTGCATGATCTCACCATTATATATCTAAAAATTAATATTTATGATTTTTAATCATCTTACTGCAAAGAACAAGACCAGGACGCGGAACATCTTACGACATGTGTCTCTTTGACTGCAGAAAGGGATCTAATGGAGGGGCAAAATATAGCAAGGAGGAAATATGTGGCAAACCTTTATTGGGCAACTAGGCAGAGAATGGCTTAAGTTCCAACTCTGGGTGTTCGAAAGAAGAAGAAGACTTTGTAAGAAACATTCAAACAACAAAACGTAATGTCTTGGGGAGGGGGGGGGGGGGTAGTCCCCGCTCCTATATACGCCACTGTGTAGTCTAATGTGTCCGCTAGTATCCGCCTAAACAGTACCGAAACGTCGGGAATGTCTGTGGCGGCTGCGGTATCACTGACATCAATGTGAAGACTGTAGTTATACGGACAAGTAGCTGGCGGCTGTTAAATGTTGCACTGTCTCGCTTGTAAGTGCCTAATCTTGTTCTGCCTGAAACCATTTCAAATTTTAGTTTAGGCTTGCTTTAAAACAACTGCGTTAATAGTGTGCTTGCAATGTCAAACATTATGATTAATTATTGTGTTTATAATAAGAACTACAGTGAGAATGAGAATGAAGCTGTTGAGGAATAGAGACGAATATACTCCTTATTTCAACTTGTTATACAGCAATGTGTATTTACTTTGTACTGGTAGACGTAAATAAAAAAGAAAAAAACGAGGATCAAACAATGTATAAAATATATTATACGTTGTACTTACGGTCGAACTTAAACATGTTTCTTAGTGACTAAAATTTGGCGGTCGGCTATATCGCCACGTCCGCTGAAATTAAATTTTAGAAATGTTGGTCCCATCAATTGTCCGATTTTCCGATTGTCTTTAGACTTTAGAGTATAGAAATTTAAAGAGTGCAATGACAGAACGAACCTGTTCGGTCCATCCCGTCTCCGTTCTTATTCTTCATGGACTTGACATAGTGTACATATTATGTTCACTTTGTGTAAACAGTTAACATTAATTTTCGTTGGAAATCAGTTTGATAGTCAAATGAAATTGATTTGAAACAATTAAAACTCTTTTTTCATAAACTTGGCTCGTTATTGCAATGTCATAATACCTACTCATTCGTCGAATAGCTTGTTTTCACCACGGTAACACTACCGATCAAAACCTTTCAAATCCAATATCTTTGTTATCAGTTAATATATTTTACAACATGCTTATAATTGTACAGAAAACGTGACACAATAATTATACAATATCGTGTAAGGGACTCGCTGAGATATGAGTTATTATTAGATGAAAACATTTTCAGAGGTCGACTTTGTAATTGTATTTATTTTGATAATTATCATTGAGGAGTTTTTCTTAGTAAACAACCACACTCTTTCCTGAATTCATAAAAATATCGTTTTTTTTTTAAATGTCGTTTAGTTGAATACTAAAATTGTGCTTGCCCTGCAATCAAGAATGCTTGAAAGAAATTGTTAATAATTAGGTGGGTTTATCCAAGATTGTATACATGGTTATTTATATATTTTAAAGCGATCACAATGTTAATGAGCTTAAGGCGATGTTGATACAGCAATTGTTTGAATAGCGACACAATAATAATGTCTTATAAGCACTCCAATTAGTTCGTATTATATATTTAAGCTGTACTCTTAATGATTGTGCGTATTTTACTGAATGATATCATTTCAAATTTGATGTGGCACTGAAAGTTACAAATAATATAATTCTTGAACGAAATAACCACTACATATCTTTAGGAGTAACTGACCTATGGTTACAGTTTTGTATTCGTCTGGTGGTTTTAACATTTTATTCCGGACCAAACGGTTTCTGCGTAATATATTTTATTCTTCCAAGCTCTACAATGCCCTGCATGCATTGACCCAGCCCTGGTATCAGAGAAGATTGCAGGCAGTTCTTTAAAAAGTCTACTCTTTAACACCACGAAACCCTTTACAACTTCTTCTTTTAGAGCTCGTATCAATAAATTCCAATCAGATATTGATTCTTTTGGCGGTGAAGTTCCATATATATATGGTGGACCGTCGTCTTTGCCACTAACGATTATTACGTCTGGCGTTCTCTCAGGACTCAGATGACTAAGATCAATCGGATCGGAAAACGATAGCCTCGAAGTCCAGAGGACGAACTATTGGTAAACTTGTATTCTGTGAAGAGAATGTGGCAAACTTTGAAATGTATTGCGGCCGAGGTTGACCGCCGACCAGGCTAGTTAATTATAAACCAATTAAACGCAGCTTTCACATTGTTTTAATAGGGAGGGCTAGATACTCTTTGGTAAACGGTTGCTTATTGTATTTAAAAGCTACTTATTAATCATATTTTACAAAAAACTAAATAATATCTTTACAAAATGTCCATCTGAGTTAAGGTGTAAGGTTTACTTTTGAAGGACTTCATTAAACAGTACATTCATTATGATAACAATAAGCTTTACAATGTTTAACTTACATGATAATATTGTACGTGGCATTCGTATTCACAATCAATACACTAAAGTTTATTGTTTAAAATATAAGTACAAACTATACGTTTGCACTTGTAGGCCTTCCCGAAAAATAATTTGCAATTTTGTATAATACGTAATTTTGTAAAAATGTTACAGATCTCATAGTATATCTATATAGTCATCTATTAGGGAAGTTTGGCTCTTTCATTCAAGGAGTACCGCTATAGCTTTTGACTGCTATAATTTTTGATAAGATTTATAGTTTTAATACAATATTTGTCTAATTTCCTTTCTTTCAAAATCTATGAAATGAAGTTACGCCCTCGTTAGGCTATGCAGTCATATATGTGAATCAAACTCAGTCTAGAGGATTCCAAATTTAGTCCCCACTTTGAAGTGTCACAAGAAATCACATAATCGCGCCTATAGCAACATTTTCCAATCAAGTTTCAATTATTTTATCAGGGACATGTTGTAGTTCTCCAGCAATCATCCTGTAATTTTGATATGGAGATGTGGAGTTATACATAGAATAAATATAAATCTGACAAAATCAAAAGCATAGGCAAAGTGTGGTACGAGCTAGGAAAAAACCAAAAGATTTCAAAATCTGTCCACTATTTACATAGAAAAACCTTTCCTTTAGTTACTTACCTTGACTACGGTTAGTTACAAGACGCCATTGTTTCGGCAAGATGGTGTCTTGAGACGACAATAGAACAAGGGGTGAGAGGATTACTTACTACTTGGCATTGTTCCGTGAGTTAAACCCAGAGTTCCTCCTAATCCGACTAACTTGAATCTTAAGGAAGCTTAAAATTCTACTTATAATACGGTATAAAGTAAGATCTTATGTAAGAAGTACTTCTGTGATATAAATGATAATATCCAAGTTAGGATGCACAGTGTTCCTCTCGTACGTTCTGGAGCATATTTAGCTATGGTTCTTATTAAAACCATTAAATATAAAACGTAGTTCGCAAATTTAAACCAACTAAGCGAGTGCTAAACCCTTAAAACTGTGTGTGTATTTTTTTAGTAAAATTGATGTAGGAACTGTCTGTACAGAATGTTGTCCTTGAAAAGCGAATGTGAACACACCTAGTTGATTCGCTTCCGTGCACATTTGGCTTAAACGAATGTTGAAGAGGTAATTATGTTAATTGCAGATTATCAACAATATCTAAACGATTAAATGTGTCTTTCAGGAAAATGTTAACCAAAATAATTGTACATTCCTTTTTCCTTCATACTCCGCTTCAAATAAGGTTGTATTTATTATAACTATGTTATCAAACTTTTGTTTTCTTTCACCTTATATGTCCAATAAAAATTGTATACAATCGTAACTCTGCATTTGTTTACTTCTATGTATTCTTCTTGTTTTTAAACTTGATCAACTATCTATAACTACTCCTAACAGTAAATAAGTTTAATTCTGGACTTGAAAATCCATTAACTCCGAATTAAGAGGCTGACTAGCTGAAAGTTTTCTTGGATAGTTACTGGCATGGGTGTAGGTCGGGGGGGAGGGAGGGGTGTTCTCAGGTCTACGCGAACACGATACACGTGTCTACATTGTGGCTTGTGTTATCTCGTGTTAAACGATGTGTATAGCAAAGAAACAATGCACGGAACGGAACCACATTGAGCCCACATTCACTTGAGTCCTGCAGCCTTGTAAAATTCAACTGATGTGAAAATACTCAAAGCATATCTCAAAGCTCTAAGTATGGATTAAATATTATTCTACTATCTCACTGCCAGCCAATCACAGCTCCATTGGCGCCTTCTCTAGACGTCCCTTTCATTGTTGATTAGGAAGCTATTTAGATTATTACGAAGCATTGAGACACGGCCTTAGTATAGACACTATGTGAGAGCATAATGTATTTTAAATGATTATAACTGCTTTGCTTTTGAAGGGAGTAACGAATAAGATGGGTTAGTATGAATAGTACAGATCATTGTGTGATAGCGAACGGTTGAGATGATTATGCATGTATGTTTGGAATAGGGAAGGCTCATGAAAAATAAATATTCCTCGAAGTACCTAAAAACGAAAGGCCATTATCTAAAAATACAGACTATATAATTTTTATATCTGAGAAGTGTATCTTTCCAATTCTATTAGCATTTTAAGTTTGAAATTTGGAACTACCCGCTCCGTAATTGAAAAACGGCTCGTGACGTCATAACTCTTGTCAACAACTATACCTCCTTGAAGTATTCTTAATAATACCAACGATATTAATGCTACGTTTACAGCTACGCGTTGCGAGCGAAGCGAGGGCGCGAGCTCCAATCAGCGGCCGAGTTTCATGCAAAGAAGTTAATAGTTCCACGCAAACTCGGCCACTGATTGGAGCTCGCGCCCTCGCTTCGCTCGCAACGCGTAGCTGTAAACCCACCATAAGTTGGACATTTTACAATATCTAGGATGCAGTGACTTTACAACAATGTCTTTTATACCACTTTTCTCTTCAGAAAATACATTTTGATTTATCAAAACGTGTTTAAAATAATGCAATTATTTAACATATTGTTGTTAATTACTGTTGAGCAGTGTTCATTTACTAACTAGAAATAAACGTTGATCCAGTTAAAGTCTCATGAGAGCAATAATCTACTAAATTGTGGGATTTCAGTACTATTTGTATGATATAAAATGATTGTTTACAGAGTTATGACGTCAGAACCTTTCAATCACGAGCAAGATGGCGCAGGTCCGTTTCTGAGCGTGTTTTGACAGCAATATCTTTGACTTGCTGTTAAAGCGATGTTAATGCACCTTTCGAGCCGAAACCAATTAGTTCCCGTTTATTTTAACTTGAGGTAACCAGTAAGCAAATAAAAAAAATGTGTGAGCCTTCCCTATTGAATTAATCTCAGTTTGATAATATATGTAGTTTTAACGGCTTGTTAGAAGTATATTTGTTTTTATTCTTCTGCACTTCATTTATTAGTCAAGTCGAATAGCAACATGCGACACGTGAAAAGAACGCCAATTTCAATTAATTTGTGTAAAATTATTGCCGTCGCATTGTGTTTTAAGTAATTACCTCATTAATTTCCTAAATTGCAGTCATTCCTTTACTAAAAATAGTACTCTAACTTAAATGGTGTCAATAGACTTGACATATTGGTGTCTATAGTTAGGTGCATATTTCTACGTGTTACTGGGTATTAGTGTTGTTATGGTAGAGAAGGGTGACGCTGGCTATACTTCACCCTGTTCATTGAAACGGCTCGCTAGGTTCGCTAGTTTCGGGTGTAAGCCGCTATTAGTCGTGCATGCTTGCCGCCTCCTGTCCTGGTGGCCATTCATTGCACTAATCCCACTCTGACCTCTGGTCCCGCTGTCTCGCTGATCCTCTAACCACAATTTAATGAAAAGACTCGCATGACCTATTACAAATGTTGGTCAGAGCGAAATATTTTCATTGATTTTTTGAACTTTGTTATTTTATTTATGATTATGTATTTAGTTGATGATCGGTAGAAAAATTGAAATTATTGAGAAGTTAGAAAATAGAGATTTCTTATGGAAACATTCTGCTTAACATAGTGTTTCAAATTTCTGTACGGACTTCCTATTTCGCTACTATCGGTATTTTGGATTTAGTATTCCACTGTATATTTTGAGTTTAATATTTTGATGGTAGTGTGTATAGTGTGGTCTCTGTTTGCAGCAGCTCTTGAACGGTGTCAAATAGTAAGATGATAGTGCCACAAATTTTCTCTAAAACAACCGTACAAAAAGATAGAAATTTGGTATTTGGTATACAAATATTTCATCGTAGTATTTATATATTTTGTAACGTAATAAAGTTTTAAGTCCATTTCCCACCAGAATCAATAAAGGTGTGATTTAAATAGCAATGGTTATGTTTGTTACTATGTGGAGATATTTGAACCGTTGTGATGATAATAATAATTTTTAAAATCAAAATTCGAAATTGCCAGAAAATGTTTACTGCAGTTGAAGAAGGCTCCACGTAGACTTATTTCCTTTGAATAGAAGTTGGCCATTTAGAGCAGGCTGACAAATTGTAAAACACGTCTGGACGTTAAATTATACACATTTTTAACAGTCAATTAGAATTACGTTTTACATCATGGCAGTCAGTGTAATTTTATAGTTAAATGAGCGACTCCAGGTTTTACACGGACACGCCCACCAGTTCTGGCAGCGTCTGTCCGCTGATGAAAGTAGGGTGGGGGGAGGGGGGGGGGGGGAGGAGGGGTTTATTCAAAATGTTATTTTAGTAAAATGCATCCAACGTTAAGCAGTAGTACTAACGTTCAACACAAGTTAAATTGAAGTTGTGAATTAAAGTCCCCCACTGAAAATCAGTCTTGTTACTGAGTGGGTAGACTCTAAATGTGAATTTATTTACTTTATTTATTTAAGCCGTCCATGATCCAAAAATATCTTTTATTAATCAGGTCTGATCATCTGCGATTCACACTTGTTTTGCGCATCTACGTCATAAAGTCCATCGCTATAAGTGGCAGAATTGTAGGCCTACTGTACTCAAGAGGGGCATCCGACATTCCTACTGAATGAGTGCAGAGCTAGTTTACGTTACAAAAATGAAGAGGAAGAGGAAGCAATTGAACGGTGAAGCATTGGTGCATGAGCAGACGTTGTCTGGAATCACAGGAGCTCTATTTACCAATTGTATTCAATTCATGCGAAAGGCACACACAAGGAGTAGATTACACATTCCGTCATAAAAATGATAACCGTTTTAGGTTAAGTTACACAAAGAGTTAACACGAGTTATCTAAGTGGCACGAGTAAGCGAGTAAGTTCTCAAATAAAGCAAAGCACGTTCCTTAACTCTCTGTTTCTCATCTAATCCCGCCACAACTGTGTTTGGTAAGTGCAAAAGTTTGTGCGAGTCTTGCACTCAATGGTGTATGCGTTCAGTATATCGGTGTATATAAGGAGAGACCCGGCTTAGTCCCTATTCTTCTTCCACTCGATATCACACCGTATCGCAGCGCTATCTGCCACTGCACGGCAAACTCAAGATCAGGGGTGGCCAACTTAACCTAAACCAAAACCAGAACCATGGGAAGAAAAATGTTAACTTATTCATTCGTATTTTTTGGTTGAATTGTTAACTGCTAACATGTATTCCGGTATACGATTGTGTTTATCAATTACATGCTTCACATGTCAATTAACAAAATTGTATTCGGAAAGTAGAATAAATATTCGGGTTGTGTTACTGTAGATAATCTTATGTTTATACGTTTATACGTAAATCTATGAATGTTGATGGTACGAAGTGAATCTAAAATATTGTATTATTATTTATTAATACTTGATAATTCCTCCAACCTATTTGGTGTATCCGTAGTTTTCTGAATTTAAGAGGAAGGACTACTAGCCAATATTAAAACCGCGAAATTAACGTATTTTCGTCATATCTCAATAACGCCACACAATATCAAAACAGTGACACCTACGCACATTGTGGATTCGTGAGAGCTCAATACCAAATGAAAAAGATTAATTAGTTTGCAGTAATTATAATTAATATTTGTAATTTAACTAATTTACAAGTTAATTAGAAATTACAACTATAATTACTACAATCTACGAAATCTTTTTCATTTGGTATTGAGCTCTCACGAATCCACTATGTGCGTAGGTGTCACTGTTTTGATATTGTGTGGCGTTATTGAGATATGACGAAAATACGTTAATTTCGCGGGTTTTGATATTGGCTAGTAGTCCTTCCTCTTAATAGGAAATTTAACTATATTATCCATTATTCACTTTTTAAATTAACGTGTTTTGGGTACCATACCACGATATCAACAAAAAAAAAATGTATTAAATAAATCAGCTAAGCCCTCTGAAGTAGTCGATGGCAGCAACCCTATTTTTCTCGTCTCAACAATGTTGGGCTCTAACTGGTGTTTGTACGTAAGAAAGGACAGATTTTCAAATGAAAATACAATCAACTTTTACATTCTAACAATGTCACATCTTTTCACCAATCACAGCAAATTTGTGTTAGACATATTTCCATGTTGTACGATTAAATTAACATTCATAACCAGCAATCATGAACTAACTGTCCGTATATTAAGAGTGACAGTTAAGTTTGACACAGGGATATTGTCCAGCTGTAGCTGAACGTTCGACGTCAATCAATCACATTCAATAATGCGATTTACATAATGTACTTGTTTCTATCATGCGTTATAAGGTAGATCTAGAAATCAATTACACAATGGTTAAATATTCTTGATATTGAATCGTAAAATAAATTGAATATATAGTGTTTATTGACCGAAAAGGTAGTACCAAAATAATGTAGAAAAAAAGCCTTTTTTATGTTAAAAAGGACAATGTCTTAAGTATTTGATTGACGGATGTTAACTTTCAATTCAAAGAGTAAAAAGTGAACTGTTTAGACCTACTGCAAAACGGATAATTAATATCGAAATTTTTATGTTCAAAGATCATTAGTTAGGAGTATTTTAATTATCACACATTAATATTTACAATATTTTAGTAGCGTACACAACTTTGAATGTACAAATTGTTTGAGAAAATCACAGAATCACTGATCAGTCTTAGAGCAGATCAGATCTAAGGATTCAGTAAAGTTAAGTAAGAATGTAAACCTGTAAAGACTGATTGTAAGTAAGAAAGTAGAACTAATTAAAAATCTCTAAAATAGTAATGTATTTTATAATTGAATATCCCCTTATGAAGTAAAAGTTAAAATATGCGTTTTTAAACTGTAAACTACATATATTTATATTAGTATATTCTTGTGACGTATCGTTATCTGAACAGTCAAGCCACATAAAAATTAAAATAACTTTTAACTTAAGCTTTTGGATGTCCGTAGTATATTGACATTTCCGGAAATATACCTGTCAGTATAATAAAGCTTCATAATTTAATATGTATTTTTATCTTGTAAGCCAACCACTATATAAGCTTATCATTTCGTCCGTTAGTATAGACACACATTTGTAGAATTCAGTGGCTGAATCTACATTGTTCTCGCTTTTTGAAAATAGTCAGGACAAAAGTATGCTTTTAAAGATTTAAGCAAAGTGCCACCGCAGGAACATTTCAGTGCAGCGAACAGCGTTATCCCTCGACGACCACAAAACATTAAATCGTATTAACTAATTGACGTCGTCATATTTAACGTCCATGTTAATAACTAGCATTCTGCGTAGTGTAGTCCTTGAAAATTGAAAACATAATGGCGTTACATAAGTAATACCAATAGGTTGACAAATCACTAAATCACTAAACTTGGCTTTCGGGTATAGCCGCGTCGATTGTTGCTTAAAAGCTGACGTTTCGGGCAGGTTACACTACCCATCTTCAGAGCTAAGACCTGAAGAAGTCACAGAGTGAAACCTACTCGGTCCAGCTTCACTCCGTGACTGCGACAAGCCCTATTGTTTCCCGCGTATCGTTCTCTTCCGTGAGCCACCCAGCGACTCACACCACCATCCAGCTCAAATACGCGCTGTCCTCAACACGCTAGCTACTAGAGCGTATAGGATTTCGGATGCTAAACACCTGAGCTCTGAACATAAAACAATTAAAACATCGTTGTTACAAAATGGATATGGGCATAGGGCTATAGCTCAAACTTTACGCGTAAATAATGTGTCAAAGACCTCAAAACCGTCGGAGGTGGAAGGACGAGGAGCTGTTGCCCAGGCCTACTTACCCTATGTGGAAAATGTAACAGACCGTATTGGGAGGTTGTTACGTAAATACCAGATTAAGACAATTTTTTCAGCAGACAGGAAGATTTCAACTATGCTCATTCAAGCCAAGGATAAACTTCCGCCTCTGAACACGTCGGGTGTGTACCAGATCCCGTGTGGCGCGTGCGATAAAGTGTACATAGGCCAGACAGGGCGTTCAATTTCAACGAGATTAAAAGAACACATTAGCCACACAAAACTGGGCCACATAGATAAGTCGGCAATAGCAGAACATAGCTTCAACGAAGGTCACCGCATTAATTTCGAAGAAACAAGAGCTTTAGCTGTAACAACGCATTTTCGGTCCCGTCTGGTCCGGGAAGCAATTGAAATTGAAAAGCACCCAAATAATTTCAATCGGGACGATGGACTGAAGTTGAGCCGCATTTGGAGACCTACTATACATCGCATCAACAACGCGCGGGAAACACGGCGAGCGCTATCTGAGATGACGTCAGGAGATAACGACGGAGTCGAACCGGTAGAACAGGCGCTGGGTGGCTCACGGAAGAGAACGATACGCGGGAAACAATAGGGCTTGTCGCAGTCACGGAGTGAAGCTGGACCGAGTAGGTTTCATTCTGTGACTTCTTCAGGTCTTAGCTCTGAAGATGGGTAGTGTAACCTGCCCGAAACGTCAGCTTTTAAGCAACAATCGACGCGGCTATACCCGAAAGCCAAGTTTAGTGATTGACTCGGGCCGCGAAAGCCTACGTGAGGTTGACAAATCTATAATATTTCTGAATTTTGCATTTAAGTATCTATATATTATGCACCATTTGGCAATGTTATTACGCCATCTTTGGGTGAAAGAATTGATTCGCGGCTGTCTTAGTTTTAAATTTGCTATTGCAACACATGTGTTAAACAATGAAATAAATATAATTTATATTTATATTCGACCCACTCAGTTACAAGAACTGACGTTTTGGTAGGAAATATTTATATACAATTTATTCTGTGCTTCGTTACTCACACGGCTCCAAAGTCACCGTTTACATGCACGCCAGTCTCATATGGATAGATTAAAGTCAAGTTCCAATTAGTAAAAAATATGAACTATCATACATTGCATTTTTTAACTCTAGTATTTTGTTACAAAACTTAAATTATCTCAATAAATTTCTCAGATACTAATAAACGTATTATATCATGTTTATATTCAAACCAGACACATTTTGTACGTGTAACTGTTACCTCCTAAGATGCTAAAAGTGAAATCAAAATTATTGTGTCATCGGAATTGTGAAGGAAAAACAACAGATCGGTTTGCCTGATTTTTTGCACTTGTGCCTTATTTAAGACAATATGAATGGACCGATAAGCACATATTGAGGTAATTATAGCTGCTTCATTCTGCGTGCCACAAAACCTGTGTTTTCTTCAATTCCCACCCAAATAATGTTTTGGTTTTAATTTTGAAAACTTTCCTTTGCACTTATTGACCAGTGTTATGTTAAATATTTCCAATTCTTGTAAATTGCTAAAATGTAATTATAGAAATGATTTGAAATAATTTTGTTAGTAAAAACGGTTATATCCGTTATTTTTAGACACTATGGAGTGACAATAACGACATTTTGTGAGGTTAAAAGATGTCGGTGTGGGACGGAGAAACGTTGGAGAGGTGAGGGGGAGGGGTGACTTAACTTCTCGAAAACTGTTGAAAACCTCTCGTAAGACCGATAGGCACAATACGCCTTCAATGCTGGCCTTAGCCTATCATTCAGGCACTGTCACGTAAGATTTACAACTAGCGACCACATCCGTCAGCGTGGGATTAAAGGCAGAAGAATTTCGCTTCTCGGGAGTTAGCAGCATGAGTTTTCGAGTGTTTATCTTCAATCGTTTACAAGATCTACAATATTGTTTTTGAAACATGTTGGTTGAATCACATATTATGTATTGTTGTATACAACAGCCATAACAAGTTCCCTATTGAACTAATACAAAGTTTGCTAAATAATAATTAATAATATTAACCTTCTATCTGTAGCTAAATCTAGGCCAAACGTTTATTCTTAATTATAGGATACTGGTTGGTTACCCCTATTATAGACTTATCACTTAATTAACATTCCACTGCCAGCCTAGATCGCTCAGCACGTCGATGTGTCTCGTCTGTCTGACACATTACGCCTTAATATACTTCCACCATATACGATCGCATCACACTAGTGAAGTCTAGAGGGAATTTATTATAAGCTACATCGATAGAGATATGTGTCGTTTAAATTCAACTATAATAAATACGTTCATCATTTCTATAATGAAATGAAGCACAACATTGATATTGTTACAGGTTTACTTCAGTATTGCAGTTAGGTGTTCTCTTTAGGACTTGCTAACTATTAAATTTCAAATCATCACCAAACTCACAATTTTAGTTTTTGCATTTGACAAAAACCATTTTTTTAGTACCATAAAAGTGTCTAACCGACTACCGTAATAATGTACAAAAACAACATGTTAGTATCTTGGTCGCAGCCAAGGGGTGGAGGGAGGGGGGGGCGGGGAGGGGGTGGGATGAATGCACTCCCCCTTCCCTGGGAGCGATCATGAATTTAACTTCTTAAGTACGTAAAAAGCAGAGGAATACGTATTAAATGTAAACGAATTAGTCCATTTCCTTTGATTTTATATAATACAAATATGCACAATACAAAGGTTAGCTAAAACATACAAAAATGTTACACTATTTTATGTATACATTCTCTTGTATTGAACAAAACGTAATTGTGTGTGTGCGTCTGGCATTTGTTCGAGTATGGAAGACACAAAACCTCAAAACGATTTTACCATCCAATTATCCATCAATTAAGTATTTTATTCAAATCTTTTTTTAATGAAATATATAAGCTTACGCCATGGGATTACGAATTATATCATTTTCTCTATTGTGTAACATCTTAATAATGGAAAATGGAAAATAAAGCAATACAAATACAAATCAAAAACTGTTTGTTTGTGTATATTGTAGTATTCTTAATATGGTAACAATGAAATCAAGTATGCCACTCGTAATGCGCCTAGAAATAAATAAACTAAGATCATATCTGAAGATAAAATTTATATTTTCACATTTTGAGAGTGCGGCGTATTCCTTAAGGTGTCTTTACGACACACTTGTGGAGATGAAGCTGTACTTTACCAAAACCCATATGTGAATACACCAGATCATCGGTATGTTAGATTGTTTCTTTAAATAAATAAATAATAAATAAATTCACATGCGGAGTTTACCCACTCAGTAACAAAACTGATTTGCAGTGGGGGACTTTAATTACAAGTGACTAAACCAACCCTGTAGGCTTCGAACACCATCGACGAGTGAGCGATAACCAATTAAAGATCGATATTTCAAATACGAAACATATGAATCAGTGATTAGACAGTACGAACACCTGCGGACGAATGCCAGAATCAACAAGGCCGATTCAGAACCACTTTGAATGTATTCAGTGCTTTGTTGCTAGGACGGCTCCAAAGTCACCGTTTACTTATTCCTAAGCCAAGAAGTAATGGAATTGAATCCACATTAAAAAAACTTCTGTCTGAAGCGGGATTTGAACCCGGAACCTTCTGCATTGAAAGCAGGGATGCTAACCACTGGACCAAGGAGCCACCTAAACTTATCTTGTAAACTCATGAAAATAAAACACACTTCCAAATGCATCTTGAACACAGGTGTGGTGGTATACCCTACATAAATAATTATGTATAGACAGTCATAATGGCACGATGGAAGTGTACAGAATGCATTGTAATAAAGAATATATTCTTAGAATGGAAAGATCATGAAATACACCGAATGTATTCGGTACATAGATTATATAAAGTAAATCGAGACTATGCAAATCTCATTAATCCATGTATGCGAGCCGCTAATTAGTTGACGAGGCATATTTACACAGGAGTAGAAATAAACGCCAGTCCGCTCGCCCGAGGTAGTAAAACTTTGCTCGGGCTCGTAAAAGTTTCATTACACCGATGAGCTAATGTTTTTTTCGAACTTCCGAATTGGCGTTAAAACAAAGCAGTTCACACCTGATAACAACGTATACAAAACATGGATCAAATGCAGAATTAAACCTATTCTAGAAATTGCTAAAAGCAAGATTTGGGGTAATGTATACAAGTCAACATTTGTCTCCGGCGGTTGAGTCTATAACTCAGACTAAAGCCAATAAAATAAATACATCCAGATAAAAGAGAATCCTTTTCCGAATTAGAATATAAATCAAACTACATGCACGATCAATGAGACAACTTGATCCAGGTTTCGATACATTATGCAATGGACCAAGCAAAATATACGAGTGTGTTTTTGACAACTCACTCAGTTACAGTAATATGAAGAAGAAAGCAAGAAGAATATGATGTATAATTAATATTTAAGACGTTGCAATTGCAATGATTAATTTGTATTATATAGTGAATAGATTTAATCAATATGATACTTTCAAATCCCTCAGTCTAATTGTCTTATTGTCAGACGTAATACGTAGGACTGGTATGGACGGCGAGGTTCACATTAAATCACATTTTACCAATAATTGGATTAAATGATTGTCCTACATTTTTCTACAGCCGTGTAGTTAAACTATTTAAACAGTTGTAAAATTCATGTCTAGAATATCAACATGACATAACGAAATAAGAACTTGAATGTACGTAGTACATAAAATGAATAACCAAAGTCTTAAACTTAGCAATATATACTTTAATAGAACAAGGTGAGGGACCCACAAGTACAAGCCAAGATTACGTTCTTTAACTGGAGGACAGTTCAAGATTTTGAAAAAATTATTCGTACGCGGAATTTGGTTTTGTACCATTTAAACAATTCATTTGAAACAAATGTCAAATATTATGTAACTGTTACGATCATAATTTCAATAAATAATTCATTTTTATTTATTGAATTAGCCTACAGAATTAAAACTCGAACTTTTCAAGTTTTCAAATTCATTGTTAAGCTGATTCAAAACCAAATTAAACTAATGAATCACTTTTTCAATAAAAGATATCAATAAAATACTGAAAGTTTGTTGTTCTTGTCATACTTCGGGCTACCCTTGATTTCACATAAACTCGTTTGACATACCCTGGACAAGATAGAATATGTACTGGCATTCGAACATATTTGTGTTAGCAGGCACGCTTCTGTCGCGGGCAAAGTGGTTAGGACAGTAATATACCCCCCTACAGGTGGCCGGGATGCATGGCGCATCTGGGGCGGCCTAATTAACGCTACACCTGCTGGTATGAATATCACTGCCTTGTAGTACCACTTTGTGAGAGATTTTCAGACTAGCGGGAGGGGTTATTGACACTTAGGAAGCATGTTGCGGTTTGAGGCTTCTTAACTAACGCCCGGTTTTTCAATCGTTCGTTAACGGGGCCGTTAGATGATGGTCCGTTATCTGCATAGGGTTTGTTGGGTTACAGATAACGGACCGTCAGCTAACGGCCTCGTTAACGACCACCCGTTAACCGATTGAAAAACCGGGCCTTAGTAATTATACAATATCTCTCTTTATGGAGTCAATATATATCCACACATATATAAAATCAATGCACACTTTCGATTCAGATATTTACATTGGTATGTCTTAATTAATTCACCTGTTTCAAAAATCTTGTTTGAGTGAACTTAGATATCTTGATGCGTTCTCGTTTAACAGATATTATGTTGTCATCTGTTCATTTACATTTCTATGACACGCTATTATTATCAAATGCTTGCGGGTCATATAAATATTATATATTCTATTGGTAACGTCTTCGGACTAATATACTCACGAAGACATATCTCAGACAATGCAGACGTGTCGATACCAATCCCTTCAATACTTGCATGGTTCTAACGTCTTTAATTTCCTGACAAGGTGATTAAATGCCAACAAAACTGTATGTTGGTAAAATATTTATAATAATAAACATATATATTCTTATTGTGAAGGCACAGGACACATATTTTACATCCCAGTAAATAATATTATTCTTCATGCAAACCTTTGAGGATCTCTTTTAATGATTATGAATCATGTTAATCCACATTCAATAGCCGATTGTTGACGGTTGAAGATTATCGAATTAATTATTGTATTCAGTAGTGTAATTGTTATAATTATTGTTGTTAAAAGAACTAATATTACTACAAGAAATTTGAAAGAAAGCCGTTTTTCAAAATCGAGGCTTATTAGTGTTAAAACTCTTTTACATTTTCTATTTACTAAATAAGTCCTTGTCAGTAATTTCCCTGATAGTTGCGTTATGTTTTTTTGTAGACCATATAGTAAGTATTGAAAATAAATCTAAAATGCGGAAAATGTTTTCGTCATTACTTATTAATTGTATATATCTCCACGGTAACAATTAATACCAAAATCAATATTATAATTGTAATTAACAGTATTTAATGGAGCTGTAACAGCAACGAAGCACAATAAATAATCGTACAAATGTCCCGCACTGAAAATCAGTTGTTGTAACTGAGTGAATAGGCTTTATAATAGGAAAATATTACATGAAAAAAATACTTTTTTTAAAAACAACGCTTATATTAAAATGCACTAAAAAGTAAAAAATAATTTTCGCCCAACAAATTTTTGCCACACGGAAAATAAAAGCGTTGGGCGCTTTCCCTGCATAAACAGCAGAATACTGCAATCTATGTCAATACCGAAAGCGCCCAACGCTTTTATTTTCCGAGTGAGGCAAAAATTTGTTGGGCGAAAATTATTTTTTACTTTTTAGTGCATTTTAATATAAGCGTTGTTTTTTTAAAAAAGTATTTTTTTCATGTAATATTATTTTATACTTTTTAGTCTTAAAGAACCTTGCAATCGAATATATGCTCACTGGACGTGTCCGAATTTAGAAGACTGCATACTTTATTGTGTACTTGTACTTGTTAACTTCACTCGCAAACTAGCGTGCTCGCATTGCAAACTTGAATTTCGGACAGTTCCGTTCATGCACGATCCAGCGATCGGCCAATAATACTTATAAAAAGTGGGGTTATGTGGCTATGGGAGAATTTGGCAAAGTAACTAGGCCTATAGGCTACACATTCTATTAATAATGATCATAAACGCAATTTTTGTCAACATTAAAACATCTAGGCCTATTACAATACATAATATTTAAATGCATGGTTACTTACGTTTCCATATTTTCTCACGTGTAGTGTTTGCGTTTGCCAAGACTTTTTTAAGTACTCAAGTTGAGTGCACGAACAGGAATGATCTGTGTTCTCGCAGTCTCGCCATCTTCTACTTGCAAACTTCTAATTCAGACACTGGAAATTACGTCACTACCGTACTTTTCACAATGTCAAGTTTGAGATAAGATAAAAAGTATACATTTTTCGATGAATTCGAACACGTCCACTGCCTTTAGCAATAGAGTGTACACTTGTAAAATTTTATTTGTGGGAGTTGCAAAAAGGATAGACCCGATGGTCTATCAGTGGACCTTATCTTTTAGAGTGTGCTCCGAGAGCACTGTGAGAGCACTACCACCAACTAACACCAACGATCAACTGTGAGGTCGAACCACGCGAAGGGAACGCACCTATGCGTACATGGTGAATGACTCACCGCACGGGGTTGTACCATACTTACAAGTGGAGGGTGTTGACATTCTTGCTGCATAGAAACATATCCGATGCTTTCGTCACGGATATTTGAGTCCCGAACCATGCCTGCATGTGGTTGGCCCATCCTCACTAGCTGTGACTAATTTCCCATATGAAGCTAATTGTTTAATAATTTAATCATGGTGGATTAATTAATAAGTGAATCTGATCATTGATTCATATATTGTCATTTAGAACATACGACTGTGTGAAAATTTCAGCTCGATCGGACGTTGGGAAGTGGGTGAAATATCGATTAATTAATTATGATGGTTTAATTAATTATTTAATAAATATGACAATTGATTCGTGTATTGTTATTAAGAATACGTCTGTGTGAAAACTTTGAGCTCAATTTGACGTTCGGAAGTGGGTGAAATATCGATTCCCATATAAAACATCAATTAATTAATTATGATGGCTTCATTGAATATTTAGTAAATATGACAATTGATTCATGTATTGTCATTAACAATACGTCTGTGTGAAAACTTTCAACTCGATTCGACGTTGGGAAGTGGGTGAAACATCGATTCCCATATAAAACATTAATTAATTAATTTTGATGAATTAATTGATTATTTAGTTAATATGACAATTGATTCGTGTATTGTCATTAAGAACACGTCTGTGTGAGAACTTTTAACTCGATTTGACGTTGGAAAGTGGGTTAAACATCGATTCCCATATAAAACATCACTTAATTAATTATGATGAATTAATTGATTATTTAGTTAATATGACAATTGGTTCGTGTGAAGTAATTAAGAATCCGTCTGTGTAATAACTTTCAACTCGATTTGACGTTGGAAAGTGGGTTAAACATCGATTCCCATATAAAACATCAATTAATTAATCATGATAAATTAATTGATTATTTAGTTAATATGACAATTGATTCGTGTAAAGTCATTAAAATACGTCTGTGTAAAAACTTTCAACTTGATTTGACGTAGGGAAGTGGAGTGGACTGTACATTGATTTTCATATAAAACATTAATTAATTAATTATGATGAATTAATTGACGATTTAGTAAATATGACAATTGATTCGTGTATTGTCATTAAGAATACGTCTGTGTGAAAACTTTCAATTCCATTTAACGTTGAAAAGTGGGTTAAACATCGATTTTCATATAAAACATGAATTAATTAATTATGATAATTTAATTGACAATTTAGTAAATATGACAGTTGATTCATGTATTGTCATTAAAAATACGTCTGTGTACAAAATTTCAGCTTGATCGGACATTTAAAAGTAGGTGAAATATCGATTCAAATATTCATCGATTTCCATGTAAAACATTAATTAATTAATTATGATGAATTAATTGACAATTTAGTAAATATGACAGTGGATTCATGTATTATCATCAGGAATACGTCTGTGTAAAAAAATTTAGCTTGATCGAACATCTAGAAGTAGGTGGAATATCGATTCAAAGATTTCGTCCAGACAAACAAGGCAAGTTAATATAAGCGTTGTAATAATAAACAAATCCGACTTGAAGATCCTATAGCTTGCCTTCTTCTGGGTGACGATACGACGATTAAAAACATTATCATTGATTGTCTACCGTATCAAGGCACAACATTGTGTATCCGGGGGCGGTTGTGCACCTCCAACGCCGCCCCCGGCTCTTATCCGCCCCCATCAATTACTTCCAGAGACCGCTTCGGTGGATTTCGAGTGTTCAGAATAGGAATCTGGAGGATGAAGCTGTTTAGGCTTATATTTCTCCCGTCGCTCTCAACTACAGGGGTGTTCAATGCTGACCCCGATGAGAACTTCCTCCAGCCACTTAAAATGATGGGAACGCATTTTCAGGTCACAGGTCAAAGGATCTAAGAAAATAGTTGGACTTATTACTAAACACATACATAGCACGTGGATTAATTTTCTGTATTTCTTTTTTTTGTATCACGAACTTGTTTACAAATGACAATGAATAGAGCTGCGTACACTTTATACAGAATGCACAACGCCAACTATGCATGCTATCACATTTCTTACAAAGAACCTTAGAATATAAAACAAAGTTTCATAAGACAAAAATAACAATCATTACGATAATTGACATATACATACATGTAATGTGAAATATGGCACAACGTGAATTGCAACAATGCATGTAGAAATTGGCTATTCCAGTCGATTACTCCATTTAAAAAATATGAATACATTTAAAGTTTTTTGTGAAGACTGAACCTGATATTATATGACATCAACCTATCGGTGAACGATGCATGTACTTGAGTAATGGAACAAAGCGGCAATGGTATTGACTAGAGATATATGTGAGAGAGAAAATGAATATGAATTCTTCAAGTTTCCCAAAAAATAGTATATTTAACTCAGGTTGCGATCGTAGATGAGTGTAACATTCTCTACTGCAATTTACTCATAAAGGAATTTCAATGGAATTTTCCATGAAATTAAATTTCTGTGGAGCTCTGTTTATAAAATATGTTGTTGCCCGTGGGTACAAACATGAAACAGTTGTCTTATATGTAGTCGAAATAATACTGGAAAGCCAAGCTTCGGAGTAGCAAACCAAATAATTGATCTTCATCAGACATCGTTCTTATAGTTGTCCCAAGACTACCTTACACGTGCTTTCGTCACAGGCGACGGGTTCGTAGCCAATCAGCGATCGGTATTTGCGCGGGTGTGTCTCGGGCGGTTCGCTGGTTGGCTTTGAGTGCCTCGCCTGTGACGAAAGCATATGTAAGGAAATCTTGGGCCAAGTATACCCTCAACTTACATTCAAGATGATGATTCTTAGTGATTTAGGTATCTATTGGAATCGCGCTTTTTGAGAATAGAAATAACAAAAATACACGAATTACTGGTATGTGGTGTTCGAACCTACGTCCTTAAGTTACATATACTTAGAATTTAAACCCCAACCACATAAGCCACCCCGGACGTCGATCCAATACAAGGTATCATTTTCTGTAAAAAATGTATAATTAAATACATTTTTTTAAATGTTATTGTTATGTTATTTGTAATGCGTGTAATTTTAAAAAGTCCAATATGTAGATCATTATTCATCATTTTTGTGCGCAAACTTGTTTCTATCTATAGCTAAAATAATTATGATATCGTACATTTCAAAACAATGCTAGCGTTTCCAAACGCAAACCAGAAACTAATGTTTATATTTTTTCATGGTATTGCGAGACCATATTTCAGCTACTTAGCCATGTGTGCATTATACAAGATACAATTTTAACGAATGAAAATATAAACGTTTACATTTTTTTTAAACAATACCCCAATTTTTATGTCTATACGAGTAAAGGTTTTATCGACGTTTTTCTGAAAGTATCATATTGTTTTTCTCAATCTATTTGTTCACATATTTACTGGAATATGAAAGTTAAGAATGATGCTGGTATGAAATGAATTCCTGCAATTATTCATGTTATGCGTATATATAATTGTACCCAATGTTTATTATCATCACAGTCTTCCTTTTTCATTTGTACATAACTATGTTTCTAGTGGAAGAGTGCAGCAATGTATCACGAATTTACCGAAGCGCGAACCAGGTACTAACAATGTACTAGTTCTCGATACGTAACTGTAAATTACACGAGTTTCCTTACTTATAAACTCAGTCATGTATAATAACAACATCAACGTGATATTCAAGTACTTATGACTGCACTTTATTAATGATGGCGAAATTATTAGGGTAGTCTGGTGTTCGTTCATATTTTGTGCATATTAGATATGTTTAACCAAATAACTACTATATATATATAAACGTTACCAATACTTGAAAGTTATAAGTGAGCTCATTTGTTGCAGGATTTAATAAGGGGAAATATTTTGTGCTGAATACTTAACATGATGCTTGCATTCAATGATCTTTTTTTAAACCCCTAGCATTATACTCTTGTACTCGTATCACTGTACTGCACTCGCACAACAAAGTTAGAATGTTGATTCTATCTTTTAAATAAATTATGAAATGTATTCCAGTTGATCAAGATTTACCTTGATTATTCAATTTTGCAAATAAAGAGACAAAGTTTTTAGAAACTATTACTATTATCTTTAAGTAACATATTTTAATAATACGTTGCTATCACGGAGGTGCACCATGACCGAAGACAATGTTACAGATATTGGCAAAGTCGTTGTGGGTATGCGGTTATACGGTACGTTTTTTATGTTGGGATAATTTGTTATAATCTCGGATCTTATATGTAGGTACTAATTAAAATCAAAAACTCTACACTTAAATCGTCCTAAACAATATGTTTTTAGACGTAAAATGTAGTATGCCATTTAAAGATCACCACTTTGATTTATAACTCAGTTGATTGTAACAGAATAGGTTGTTTGCGATTGTACATACGTTCTTATGTAGGTTGTTTTCAATGAATATTCGACTGTGTTATGATTTAATAGTCAACACCAGTCGCTGATGGTCAATACTATTTTAATGTGTGACAAGCGTAAAACGGTACAAAATGGATCTTTTTTAACATAGTTTTGAAAACTAAAAACTGGCTGCTTTCGCACAACAAATTATATTGTTTATAATAAATATTTGATGTTCGATTGAGGGTATTACTGCCTATATTTGAATCATACAGCAACATATTAAATGTTATTGCTAAGTATAGTAGATTTTCTGAGTTCGTAATGGTCGTATAATTGGATGTGAATCGAATAATGACATAGGCGACAAATGAACTTTCTTGGCCTGTCTTTTGTCCCGAGCCTTCCGCCGCCCCCACACAAAGTGCATAGCTCACATTTAATCTTTCTTACGAGTATCTGATAAATCGGCCGCAACTATATTAAGACTGAGTAAGTATAAGACTCAATATGCCCATAGGATTAGAGAGCATTGTGACGTAATACCACCCTACCCGCCGCTCTTCCCCCAATGATCCTAAGTTTGCTTCATTGTTACGCGCCATTCAGCAGTAAACGATCAACAATGCCCGAAAGATTACTGCAAACTCTTAAAGTAGATTTTATACGTGCGTTTCACTTTCAGAAAATTCGGTCTTGTCCTAGTTTACCCCCTTCCCCTTCACCCTCCCACTTCCTATTTACCCCTACCACTTCCATTGGCTCTAATATATTTTGTAAGCAGCGAGAATCTCTCTGCCTCAGCAGAATGTTTGAACTTGAATTAACTTCGTGGATTTTCCTTTGTATACATAATCACCATATAGCTTTACCTCACTAACCACACTCGAAATATACGTAGCACTACACCTAGCTAAGAATATCAGGCTAAGACAAGATATTCGCAACCGTTATCGTCTCCGACGTACCAATTAACGTAGACCTACGATCAAAGTGTGTGCACTCAATTCTAACCATTAAAGTAATAAGTATTATTTTTCTGTTGGGGACGGTAGTCTGTTCTATTTTGTTTTGTGTTTCAATATAATTAAAAGTATTGTGCGAAAATTAACACGATTTGAATTCTAATACAAATTAATTTGATATTTTACAAATAGAAGATTTCATTGCAGAATGTTTTCCGAAACAATAACAATAAATGTTGTTTTGTTCATATTACTGTAGAAAGATAAGCAAACTGAATATATCTAAGAAAGTTTGAAGTAAGAATGTAATGAGTAAGTCTGAAGATAGCTTGGACTAAAGAGATCATATCTGGTAATGTAACAATGTGGTATCAAGGATGTTTCTTTAAAACGAAATATGTGATCATTTTCATTATAACTTCTAAACCAATATTTATTGTAAACAAACTCACAGGAACTGATTTTCATCGGATACTTTTAACAGGATATACTATAGTGGCGGTACTTGGGGGTTGTTTTAGCTGTGATCAATGTAGACTACACATTCTTTATGTCCACTTTCATGTAGACTTGCAATTTGCAATCGTCTACAAGTATCTGTTAGGGTGCTAATGGATCTCTAAAGTGCTTCACTCATTGTTTGAAAATAGAATTGGCTACAATTTCTTTAATTATTGTCCCTCAAAAGAGAGCTTAATATTGCGGAGACATTCTTGAAAGTATTGTAAAATCTGAAGATAAGACTTGTTTTATTCTTATGTATTGTATTTTAAAATAAATTTATTGATGTCATTAATGACCTAACTATGTGCAAGTGCAACTATAAATGCACACCGTTGATGGCACGATATTTGATTTTATTCATATTATGCTTACTTATGGTATACTATGATTATTAATTTTACTCAATTCGATTAACACAGTATTTTATAAAACTGTTACAACGAATGGTATATTGAGACAGTAGTGCACAATGTACATACAGACAATGATCATCCTAGTTTGAGAACTTTGTTTCCTTGTGTGCACTATCAGTTCTATATCTGAATAGAAAAATAAATAAATGTTACTCTACAAAATTAGCAGTTATTTAATCCAAAATATCGTGCTTCCCGAGCGTGACTATTTTATTAATAGCAGCCTGCACGCGTAGAGATGTGATATTATAAACAAGCATCATACGTGTATCAAAATACAAAATGTATTCGCCTACTTAGTATCTAAACAAAGAAAGACTACAATCCCAATTCATTCGTTATTTATGTATTTACTGCATTCATGCTTCTACAATCATACGTGTATCTTATCATCATATGTCTATCAAAATACAAAATGTATTTACCTACTTAGTACCTAAACATAGAAAGACTACAATCCCAATTCATTCGTTATTTATGTATTTACTCCATTCATGCTTTTACAATCATACGTGTATCAAATCATCATAATATGTATATCAAAATACAAAATGTATTTGCCTACTTAGTATCTAAACATAGAAAGACTACAATCCCAATACATTCGTTATTTATGTAATTACTCCATTCATGCTTCAACAATCATACGTGTATCAAATCATCATATGTGTATCAAAATACAAAATGTATTTGCCTACTTAGTATCTAAACATAGAAAGACTACAATCCCAATTCATTCGTAATTTATGTATTATCTCCATGTATGCTTCTACAATCAAATCGTTTTACGAAGAATGTGTTTTATCAGTAATCCCAAAAATGGTTTCCCACATTTTTCTTTTTTACTAGAATGAAGAATGTGAAACGTGATATTGCCTCCCTCACTAGAGTCTTTTATTGAGCCGTATAGACTCGGTGTTTCCGACAATGGCGCTAGTTAATCCTTAATAAACAGATGCGTATTTGCAAGCAGAGGCTCCCTACCATTCGACGCACGTACATACGGTTGGAACGAGAGAGAGAAAGAGAGAGAGAGAGAGAGAGAGAGAGAGAGAGATCCTACGATCCCATTTGAAATGAGAGGATTATTAAAACAAGCACGCACATCAAGTGTTCATAATGTAGACATTTCAGCTGCATTTATTTCTTTTCGTATCAATAAGTCTGGTTTAGTCTACGATGTTGCGCAAATTCCCATGAGTTGAAACGCACTGATTGAGCTTGTCTGATCCTCTCTCCCACTAAAGCGTTTCGCGTTTGCAAACCAGCAGATAATTCTTTGAAGAGTACCCTATCGTATCTGAACCACTCAAAAGGGCGGCGATAAGTTACGGAAAATGAAGGGAAAAATCTACGACCTACAACGTGAGGAAGCATAGTAGTCCAAGAGCCAGCAACATAAAAGCTCCCCTCATAAGGTACATATGTTTTGACTATTGGAATAGGAGCGGAAAAACTACTCTACTAACAAAACGCGCGTCTTACTCCTCAACGTGGGGGCTTTTAGGCCCCACAGGGGGCCAAAAAAGCCGAAAAAAGGCCCAAGGTTCCCCTCATAAGGTACATGGATGGAGTAAACGCCATTTTGTAGAGATAAGTGTCCCAAATAGGAATTCGTAGAGTAAGACGGGATATTAGGGGGCGTCTACCGATCAGACGCCATTTTACCCAAAAAGGGCCATTTTTTATTTTCGCACATGCATGCGCTTAAACACTCAAAACATATCCGGAAATGTCTCGAGACGTAGAAAAACATACATTTTAAAGAAATTTTGGGTTATTGTCCTCGCCAGACGCCCTCAAAAGGGGCCCAAAAAGGCCAAGGTTCCCCTCATAAGGTACATGAATGGAGTAAACGCCATTTTGTAGAGACAAGTGTCCCAAATAGGAATTCGAAGAGTAAGACGGGATATTAGGGGACGTTTACCGATCAGATGCCATTTTACCCAAAAAGGTCCCCTTTTTATTTTCACACATGCACGCACTTAACACCCAAAACATATCCTTAAATCCTGACATTAATTAATAATAATAAATACTGGTATATTAAAGTTAGGGGTGGGCGGAGCTTCAAAACTATCGCATCCGAATCGAGGCTGTGGGGGGGGGGGGGCTGGCGAGGACATCACACAATATCTTAGAAATGTATTCACCTCTAGGGGCATTTAAGGATATGTTTTGGGTGTTAAAGCGCGTGCACGTGTGAAAATAAAAAGCAGCCCTTTTTGGACAAAATGGCGTCTGATCGGTAAACGCCCCCTAATATCCCGTCTTACTCTTCAAATTCCTATTTGGGACACTTATCTCTACAAAATGGCGTTTACTCCATTCATGTACCTTATGAGGGGAACCTTGGCCTTTTTGGGCCCCTTTTGAGGGCGTCTGGCGAGGACAATAACCCAAAATTTCTTTAAAATGTATGTTTTTCTACGCCTCGAGACATTTCCGGATATGTTTTGAGTGTTTAAGCGCATGCATGTGCAAAAATAAAAAATGGCCCAATTGGGTAAAATGGCGTCTGATCGGTAAACGCCCCCTAATATCCCGTCTTACTCTTCGAATTCCTATTTGGGACACTTATCTCTACAAAATGGCGTTTACTCCATTCATGTACCTTATGAGGGGAACCTTGGCCTTTTTGGGCCCCTTTTGAGGGCGTCTGGCGAGGACAATAACCCAAAATTTCTTTAAAATGGATGTTTTTCTACGTCTCGAGACATTTCCGGATATGTTTTGAGTGTTTAAGCGCATGCATGTGCGAAAATAAAAAATTGCCCTTTTTGGGTAAAATGGCGTCTGATCGGTAAACGCCCCCTAATATCCCATCTTACTCTTCGAATTCCTATTTGGGACACTTATCTCTACAAAATGGCGTTTACTCCATCCATGTACCTTATGAGGGGAACCTTGGGCCTTTTTTCGGCTTTTTTGGCCCCCTGTGGGGCCTAAAAGCCCCCACGTTGAGGAGTAAGACGCGCGTTTTGTTAGTAGAGTAGTTTTTCCGCTCCTATTTCAAAAGTCAAAACATATGTACCTTATGAGGGGAGCTTTTATGTTGCTGGCTCTCCGTCTATAGGGACTGATGTGAGCAGGACTTAATGCAGGGAGTGGGAAAGTCTGGCTTAAAATATAACTGTATTTGAGATTAATACGGTTACGTCTGTGTAGGTTGGGCTCCCCCTCAAAGAAAGCAGCAAACGGGAGGATAACGTAACGGAAGATGATGCGATGTGACAGAGAATATATTCTGGATTGAAGAGGTTAAAGATGATTCTGGAAATAAATCATTACACAATTGAACTAAGTAACATTTATTTATAAAAAATTATTTGAACTGGTTTCAACTAATTAGAAATCATTTCGGGCATATTTACTTAAAAACAGTTTATTTGCTTGCAAACTTGTGTACCACTTACATAAAATCAGGGTTTTAAGCAATTACGATGGATTTTATTTTGAATTACAGATAGCTTATTGCACACGATAAGAGCGTATCTAGGTGGTAGGGGTTTGAATCTTAGTCCAGACAGATTAACGTACATTATCATCATTATCTGTTGCCACGTCCAACTCTGCGTTGGGTCGGCATAACATAACATTATATATTCCATAAATTGATCTCATCATCCACAAAGCTCCAGTTAATTGTATTTATCCTGGTATAACAATTCCATGATCGTTAACGGAAAAAGCTATTTTTATTTTTAAGTGAAAGACTTTTGTGACAGCTTTGAAGTATAGTAAACGGCAAATAAACGAACAAGCTCCAATCACCCCAGGCAACGGGGGTTTGGTATTGAATTTTGTCCTCTAGCTCACCGATATTTTTTTGAAATACACAATAAAGTTAAACTTTTTTTAACCGGATCTTTGCTACTTAAAAACTGTGGGTTTTGTGGTGCACATTTGACTATGAACTATGTATTTACTATTTTTTCTCTTAAAATCTATTGGTAATGTAATGGCGAATGTCGAAATTAACATTTGAAATTAGTAAAAACTCAAACTTGTTAGTTGAAATTAAATACTGCCTATCATATACAATTAATTTTTTATTAATTATAGGTTAATAATTGTTTACATATAAAACATAAATAATTTACTTTACGAGAATATTTTGTTTATTCTCTCAATAATTTAGAAATTACATCCATTTGCAAATGTTTGTCTTGGAAGTAATTGGCATGGTCCACACTTTTGTTATTACGATTGCCAAGTAATTTTTGATAATTTTATCATTATATTATTCGAACTAAAACACCTGCTACAGTACTTCTTAATTTCCTGTTCCTACGCTATATGTGTTCTGATGAGCTTTACCAATGCATATTTTAACTATAATATTGTTTAATTTTATATTCAAAAATAATCAATGTCCGATATAAGAACCATACAAGTTAAAATAAGCTTATTCTCTTAAATAATTTGACATGTTTTCCAACCACTACATATTTAGCTGGCGACACCCATTGGAAAATAATCTTTAATTTAAAAATGAAACTCCGATTTACTACATCACATAGTCAATTAAATTCATAATCATAAAACAATTCCTTGAACTTGCAGCACTTGACAGTTTGCTGATGATCTACCCTAGCGTTTAGTTACTGCGGTCAGGTGTCATGGCGCATGTGTGCAGTACATGCTGCAACTTCAGCACATTGTTTGTTCCATAAATGCGTATAATTAAAATCCAAGCCGAGCTAATGATAAGCGCTGATAATATTAATAGTCATACCGTTGCGCTGCGCCTGGTTTAATTTCAAGCGGAGCTGTGGTTTACGTTGTTAGCTACAGTGAAACTCAACAAGATGCCTTAAATTGGGTGAGCAGCAAAAAATACTTTCTTAATTAACGTTACACATATTTTGAGCTGTTATATTTGATGAAGCAATCTCTCTTACAAGACAGGCAAGATAACTGTTGCGTTGTCGATGCTTCGAGTAGTCTGGAGAGCAATGAAAATGGAATATTTATCTTTGTTTACACACCTATCACCACATTTACATGTAATTTACATGTAATCTTGTCATATCTGGGCCCAGTAATGCGTTAATATATCAATTATATTGAATTGTCTAGTGCGGCTTCTTAGAAAAACAGATTACACTAGAAAAAGTAATAAATAACAACATATATATATATATATATATATATATATGTTGGAGAGGGTTTTTGGGTATTAGTCCACGTTTTGTGAGGAGGTTGTTTTTTTACATACCTTCTTAAAAAAACAACCTCCTCACAAAACGTGGACTAATACCCAAAAACCCTCTCCAACATCTCAGTTTGTCTACGAAAATTTACGTCTCAACATATATATATATATATAACATACACATATATGTAATATGAATACGCTTCTAAATACACGATACGTCGGTTAAGTTCTTTTATTTCTTTCTATTTTGTATGATAATATTAGACCCGCTTTTATTCTGTTGTCATGTTGCACAAAATAATGATAATACATAATGTTTATATATTATTTATATTTATAATAAAAATATGTTATCAGCTCATTATTTTGTTATCACGATCTTGAAATAACCAAACACTACTTGTTAAAAATACACGGATTTTCTTTTAAAAATATATTAAAAAAAAAACACCCAGAAAATGCAACTGACTTGTTGATTGTTTATACATGTAACGGAACTGGTCTCGTTGATGTCAACTTCAAGTGTACCTTTAACATCACATTCATTACACAATGTTTAAATGTTTTAAAATTAAAAACGTTTAAGTTTAACTAAATATACATAACGGTATAAACTTGCATTATTAAATCCAAAGAGCTTAACGCTCTACAGTTTAATCACATACTTATATATAGAAGCATATTTAATAGATTCAAATAATCAATTTCACTTCATTTACTTTAAAATCTTTAAACAATCTTTATCTTTTAAAAACTTTTAAAATGACAAACATAAAACCATTATATTTCAATGATGATTCAAGTTAATAATGTGAATATAAAAGTAATCTGAGTATGAGTAAAATATTATTTATAAAATCCTGTTGAGTTTCAATAGTGAAGTGTGTTAAACGTTACGTAATGCTGTTCTCGTAAAATTCACTTTCATTTAATAAACGGGCTTAATGTTCAATAGCTGCGAGCACAAGATTAATGTGTGTCTCTTCAGTCTGCATTCCAGTGGGAAAGAATGTATTTATTACATTTGTTTTGCAGCAACTCCAACTCTCAAGCATTACCTGAAGCAAAATTCCTCTTCAAAGAACAAATTTAGTAGCGGATGTGATCCTTTGATGAATATGTTTTTATTGTAAAACGAACCGTGTTCAAGTTATTCGCCCTATCTCTTGTCGAAGAGCAGGTTACGCATTAGCATGCTCCACTCGTAGAGCTTCGCTAGTCAGCCATAGTTATGCGAATTTGAATGATAACATTTTCGAACTTCCTTTGTTCACTTTTAAGTAACACGTGTCCTGCAATTATATCAAAAACTTGCACGTTTCGTCTATCAGAACAATTAATGGCAAACGCGAAACACTTTGTGTGTCATCAGTAGAGCCATCAGCCAAATAATAGAATGTTAAAAGGTGACGGTAAAGGGAGCTCTCACATTAACCCTGTATTATACTACTGCGCTAAATTAACATGGTATTAACAATATGTTTAGAATGTTACACAATCTTGAAAAAGTGATTCGTAGACAAGATGTATTTTATAAGAACTAAAATCTGAATAACAACATTTCAAGTATTGTAACCGTGAGTTATACGATCCTCATTTTGTTAAGACCCAGATATTTTAGATTTACAAAGTTTAAAAGCTCCACCCCCTTATTATGTGACCATCGCCTAGCATAACAGATATGACTGATAATATAATAAATAATATAATATGAAATTAAAAAATATGATGATTGTCGCGGGTGGTCACGGGGGTAAGGTGTGGTCACATAGCGATGTGGGGAGGCAACAGTGGAGCGTCAAACTAAGAACATCTTGTCTAGCTTATTTCAAAATATCGAATTTATTTCTTAAACAATACTTGAAACGTTTCGCTTTTAATTTTGACTCCTTGCAAGCGCACACGTCGGTTGTTGGTCACATTTTCAACATTATGTTGCTATCTCGAAATAGTAATTAAGATCCTAATCTCGATAAGTTATGAAGCATAAGATTACCACATGATATTGCGCTTCATGTTGTACAAGAGACAACGTCAGTACGCGGACATGCTCATGATTGCGTCACTCTAGTCAAATTACAACATGCAATGCTTACTGATCACAACAGACTACCCAGTGGCCTGTTAGTTGAAGCCAGGCAGTATGGGAGAGTGTTGTGTTATGAGATTTATGTGATTGTACAGTAATATTATAACCCACGTTTTGTACTGATAGTTGTAAACCATTTCTGATCAACCTAGCTTGATAACTGGTGAAATTAACGATGAAAATACCTTCTAGAGGTTACATTGTAAAGCAAAAGTATTACCACTGCTACTTGGAATAATAACTAATACTTGTTATGGTATACCCATGGACTTATAATACCTATGCACAGTGCTTGGTTTATATGATATATCAAGATGGCGTACTGTGAACTTGCATGATGAAGTTGGTATTATGATATTTTTATGAATGTATTGATGTATTTGGATTAAATTCGTTTTTTTAGGGAGTCGGTTTCTGTATTGTTTGATTACTATTTTGAATATATTTTTTTAAATTTCGAATAAAAATATATTGAAGGTGATTGAAATATTGGTTTCAATTATTACTTCCACTTCCATGGGCAGACTGGTGAGAGCTGGACGTGTTATATGAAACGTTCTATCACAACAATCCCCATTTTCCAATTCCCAAAAATATGTTTTGTGTTGGGTTTGTTGACATTATCTGTACTTCATCAAAATCAATACGTCACATATAAACTGCCAATAGCAGCTTTAATATTGATGGACGCTGTACAAACATACACCAGTACAGAATAATACGACTCTCCACGCAAATACAGAGAAGTAACGCCTAAATATTTGAATATCCAGTAGTTTTCAATACCCTCAACGGAATTATATTGCAACTATTCTATAAAAAGTAAATCTCATCAGTCATCTTGTATTGAGCACTGAGAAAATAATCTGAATATCAATATTTTTAATTTTACAATAATATACATTTCTAAATTAAAATTGTAGTTTAACTATAGATTACTTACATGATACACATTGGGATGTTAACTGAATTTAACCTAAGTTAAGTTCAAAGTCAGGTAATATAAAATTAGTTTTAAGTGTGTTAATATTAAACTAAGGTCCAGTCTTACAATGTCCCAATAACTACTTATTCGTCGAATAGCTTGTTTTCTCCATGGCAACCACCAATCAAAACCCTTGGAATCCTGCAAATAGCTTGATTGCTACAAAAACCTTTCTTATTATGAGATTGTAAAGCCGGCTCTAAGTGATAAAACAGTAGCTTTTAAGGTATTGTAACAATGCTGTGCATGTAATAAATTGTGGTCAGAAACTTAAAGATATCCAATACAAAGCTGAATATTCCTTTGATTGGGATACTGTTGCTTTATAAAAACCAAGCACAATATTAAAGTGTCGGTAATCGGTCCAATTCGTCGCTTCCGAAATTGATAAATGCATTTAAATGCATTTTGTAAACATTAGTGCATACATAGCTGTGCTCACAATTGCTGTATTATGTGGTACGAAGGACCTTCACCTACATCTAGCTAGACTATCGCAACAGTGGTTTGTCTCTGAATATCCCTCAATCTTCCTCGTGATATATAACACTAGTGCGATATCCATCATTGCTGTTTTATGGGAGATAGAGAGCCGGTTTGCCACTTATCATTGCTTTACACAACTGGCCGTGCTATCCTGTATCACACTGGATGAAAAATTACAACAGCAAGGAAATTTGTGACACCGCTAGGGATTGAATACTAATGTCTAATATGCCTTCCATACGACCTGGTTATACCAACACCTTTACTCAAACAGTTTGATCTGATCTTTAGAAGAACTTTTTATAATAATTTGTACTTGAGATTAATATGTGGTGTATTTCTTTAAAAATTCATTCCGCAGTGAAGTGATATAGTTGTGTTTTTATTATGGAAGACAAAAATAATAATTCTCTTCAAGACCTTCTATTTAAGCAGGTTTTTGATCATTTATGTAACCATCTTCAGTTGAATTAATTGTAAAATTTGTAAGTTTCGAAGAATGCCCGAGGGCTGTTAATAGGACTCCATCCTAGGCTGAGGGAAACGTATAGTTTATTCAGGACTTCCAATGTTTGAATTCGAGCCAACGACGTCCCTCATTGAGCTCCACGTGTTACCTTTGAGCCACAGCTATCGCTAGGCCAAAGAATAAAACGTTAGCGCTGTAGATATTTCTGTCTGAATTTGATATGGAGGATAATTCCAATCCCAATCATGATAATTGCAAAACAAAATGAACTTTGGGACTTAATGAAATTTTGGTCAGAAACCAAAAAGTCTAGAGAATGATACTTCGTGATGGTGTGGTTCGATTTAAAAGCAATTTCAAGGATTGTTATGCCCGGTTCACATGTCTCTTGCCGCGTGGCAAACTGACCCGTGGTGACCAGTCAAAACGTTGGAACACTGCCTTCCAGCACCGCGACGGAAACGCTGTGATTGGTCACAGCGCATCAGCTTGCCGCGCGGCAAGAGACATGGGAACCGGGCATTATCCTGTAAATGGTGACGTAAAAAATACTATGCATTGTAAAGAATCATTGATAGTTTCGTAGTTTGAGTCCATAAAAGTGGCTTAAAATATAACCTCGTTTGTGTCGTTATGTGTTTACCCTATTATTATTTGTACAAGGTAAATGCACTGATTTCATGATTTTTGTAGCTTGTGTTGCTTGCTTTCTTTTTTTACAACATTTCCTTGATAGTTTGTCTACCTACAAATAAGCTACATATTTGTTTAAACAAAACACTTTTTCAACGGATTTCAGTGTTTGCTATGCAGTATGCACAGAAATCCACAATGCAGGTTGAAATCTTTGAATCTCTTAGCTTCCTGAGCCCCCCAGTCACGTCTGCTTTTGAGGTAGAGATTTGTGTTTCTTACGAATGGAAATTTTTTTCTAAGCTCTCGTGTAAACAAAGTGTGGCGCTTGATATCCGCCTAGCGGCAAAAGACGTAACCACATCTCAGTTCCGGTTCCGGCTCTCGAGCCTCTTAAAGTGGGTCTTGCCAAGCGTGGAATACAGATTTACCGCCACAGAATTTCTATCAGGACCACGCCTGGAAGACTGATCAATAATAAGATTTAGCTTAGCCACAAAAACGAGTCATATCGGCTTGTATTCGATCAATCGACTTTTAAAATGATGGAGTTCGCTTTCTTTAGAAATTCTCGAAGTGGAATAAGAACATTTTATGTTTGAAGGAGACAAAGTTCAGATACGAACCGCTACCGACTTAGAACGTCTGCCAACAGTTTCGTTGAAACATTAAGTTAATTGTAATATTGTATTGTTTTAAGAGAGAATTGCAGTCTTTGAAGACGGAAGTCAATTCAATTAATGTTATCTAATTCTTAAGCGTGTACAGTCTTCGCCTTATCTTTTAAATAACTTTGTTTACACTAAGAATAATTAAATTGAAAACTTGTTACACAATGCATTGATACAAGTTGGTTAAGTAAGTAAAGTAGTTAAATCAAAGAAACAGCTTTCACAGAATCGCTGTCTAATTTTCCATATAAACAGAATTGGTAAAGTTGATAATATTAGAATTAGACAAAAATGAGATAATGGTAGATTTATTTAATTAAAGTACATCTTCTAACTATCTATTATGTATTTAAGACTAATTGTTTTAACCCAACAAATTAATTTAAAAAAGTTAATGAAACAGTCAAGTAATTTCAAAGATAACATAATGTTGCCTACAAACCTGTAGGTAATGATCAAACATGAATGATAAAAAGATACTAAAATGTAGACAAAATTGCATGATTTTGTTACTAGATGTATTCTAAGGAGCAGACAACGTAGGTTAATATTACGTGTTTTGACCTGATTCGTCCAGTCCAAACATATTATTATATTCCAGAGTGGAATCCCGATACTCAACTAAGAACGCCCAAGCTTGAACACACAACCGGCTCATGCACGTAAGCCATTTTGGTAAAGGTACTTTCAACCCAACAGTGGAGCATTCATACTGCTTTTTCTGAACAGGTGGATCTTAACGCTCGCGATATAACTTATATTTGCAACCCCAATCTATACAGAAACAAAAGCGTATACTTGATATTGCCCCTAGGGACAGAATATCCATAATAAGATAATCTTCTTTCGGTTTCGTTTTGAAATTCTCTTGCATGTTAATATTGAAATATCTCTCGAATCAGTCAGAGTATTAAACGTCACATTCAATTCTACTTTATTCCTCGCGTGTTAACGTTTTATACTACTTTGTTTTAAATGTGCACATTTATGCTCTCTTAAAAATCTATAGATATTGGATATTGTTACTTTCGGTTTTGTTTTAAATTTGGTTTCTACATACATCAAGTTATTCAAAACAAGTTATGCGTAATACAAGCAAATAAATAATGGCTCCTTCATCCAACTGCTGTCTGGTTGTTTCATTGTGGAACTAAAGACTGTTATAACCAATATGCTCAGTCGAATTAGTTACGACGGATGAATTTGTGAAAAAAGTAAATTTTTTTAATTCTAACTACACTGAATAACCACTAACTAAACAAATAACAATTACTGAGCATCTGAGTCTTGGACCGGATTTGTTGGGGGATTACCCAATAATTGTAAAACTGCATTGTTTAATTTTTAATTCGCCATTAATAACACAACAGAAGCATTCTTCTTCAGGTTCCATCATTAACTAATTAGGTAGTGAGAAGACCGCCATTGGCCAATTAGTAAAATAAGCATTTCATAAGATCTGTAGTTGGATTCATATGCAGTTCTGAGCAAAATCTGTACCTCTCCTGCGTTACTAATTAGGTAAATAAAGCACTTGGTAAGGAAGAATAGCCAAAGGTTAGTTAATTGAGAGCTTTGCTTTATGAATAAGGAAACCCCAGTAATCAGATTCAGTTGTGATTGGCAGCGTTATTCCAAACACTTTTGCATTAACTATGATAACGTGTGTCTCCTATGTTTCCTTTCAAATGATTTATTTATAACATTTTTCTCTCAACCAATAAGAGTAAAACTATAGTTTATTCTGTGAAAATTATATGTTAATAGAGATGAGTATGAAATGATTTATGTATACTTCTTGCTTTATTTGTGGTACAAATATTTAGTCCATGCTAATTAGAGGAAAATAGTTTTTAATGCTGCTTTCAAGATGCGACCCAAGCGATACGTAAGCTACATAAAAACCCACGCCCTGGGGCTCACTATCACTACTCTCCACATTACATTAGCCGATTCCAAACCATCGAGACTAAATGAGAAGTTATATGTTAAATTATATCACAATGATTCATGCGATTTCTTATCATGCGTTTAAAATAAAAAATTGGACAATGCAGAAAAACAAGAAAGTTAGGGAACTTAATCCAGTGTTTTTCGTTAGTTGTGCATTTTCAGTCAACTGGTCTAATTATAAGCTAAGTTCTTCTACGATCTTTAAAGTATTATACAATTAAGTACGGGTTAAATCTCGTGTACTCTATATATCTATTTACCGATAATAGCTTAAATTGCGACCGAGTGTACCTTTAAGAATTGGTTATACACTTTACAGATTTACAAAGAACTACGTTTAACCATCCCAATGACGTACCAGTTGGATTTCAGACGTATGGTTTAATTGTGTAAGAATATATACTATGTGAAATGCAAAGATCTGTCAGTAAGTGAATACACAGATGCTCAATCGTAGTATAATCTTAATCTAACACGAGTACGACGCAGGTGTAAATCTTGTCTATCCCTGAGCAGCGCGCATGCGCATATTGGCAGTAGCTAACGTTTTATGTTGTCACAGAGATTTGGGTCATCCAAGACTCCACGAATTAATTAATTATAGCAACGGACATGTTCATTAACTTTCACTCCATTTTCAATCAAATCTTAATTGAGGCTGGCACCTCAAAACCTCATGAATATTCATTAAACATGTAACTGTTATTTATATCTCGATTAATCGTTTAATTTTCTATAAACGGAATCCATTATTTTGTGTATTGTGACGTCACCAAAAATAAATATAATTTTGATGCTATGTTGTGTTTCAGTTGGAAACAAAATTGCGGCATTTAAGTTGTAAATATTGTTATGGCAAGTGTGGTTTGCGGAGTTGTACCCCCTTGGGTGCAGCTTTCAAATAGCGTTTGCTGTGTGAACGGGGCGAAGTCTGGCTCGTTGCCAACTCCACCCCGCCAATTGAAAAGTCGAATTATCTCTGTGATTGGCTTGAAAGCTATTACGACCTTATTTACGATAGATGGAGGTTGGAATAGTATGAGTGTGTTTATGTCTTGTGGCATGCGATGTTTTCAGATTAAAATACTTTTCATTAATAAAGCTCGTTCTGTCCTTTATATTTATTATGTTTATTTACGGATCTAGAAGTTAATAAATTCTTTAGGGATAATATTTGTAATTCACAAAACGTATTTGAGGAAAATGGAAAAAGTGTATCAATAGCGTCATAGTGGCCCTCTATGAAAATTAAAAATTGTATCTCATATCCCATTCCATATCCTAAACTTAGGGTTACCAGAGAGTTTTCAACTTGTCAGTTTATTTCATGGTACTTTAATGGGCAGTGCAATCTGCCACCTTCACATGTTCTAGACTACAATGCATCTATAAACAACGAATAATACAGATTGATATTGCACCGTCTTTGTAGCTCAGTGGTCAGAGTGCCCGCCTGGCAAGTGGGAACCACGGGTTCAATTCCCAGCAGGGTTGGTTTTTTACATTCTCTCATGTTTATTCTTATATAGTAGCCGGTATACATGATGTGATCCTAATGTACGGAATTTGTGTGGGGTGTGGTGGGGAGTGGGAGGGGTGGGGGTGGGGGTGGGGGTGGGGGTGGGGGTGGGGGTGGATGAGGGGTTAACGAGTCAGGTGTGGTTGCACTTATGTAAGGGTAAGAATATGTAAGTACAACTCGCTTCTCGTTTACCACTCACGTAAATATCACATAATGATCACACCATATATATTGATGTATAAATAATTTTCTCAAATACACATGCTATATCATTTTTACGGTAATTTAAATTTGTTTTATATTATCTTATATTCTTCTTATAATCTTATAGGCACACTCCAGGCAAGGGAGGTCTAAAAATGTGATTGCGTTTTTATTGAAATAACATCTATTTAACCCCTCGATTTAATCCAACCTTTCAGGAAGATTGACTTCCCATTTTCAAAATTAAAAACAAACCTACGGGAAATAACAAAATTATGAAACACCAAAATAGAACAATTATCTGGAAAATAACTGCTTCCACTTGATCGTGTGATTACCGTTAAACTAATCATATTTATTATTTACTATGGGTACCAAATCGGACAGTAAAACGAAGTTTAGTTGACAACGTACAAAAGTGTTTACTGTTCCCCCACGCAATCATGCTCAATGATTATACCACACGGAACATACTGAAGATCGTTGCTGTTTCATAAACGGTTGGTTTTGTAATAACGACGTTTGCATTATTGAATGCGCCGGTTCGTGTCCGGTAATTGGTAGAAGATATCTCCTACTGTCTCCGTTATATTCCACCAGGACCTGCTTCGTAGCTCGTAAGCTCTCAGCTGGCTTCCACCAAAGCGCTTCACTCCGACGTTTCTTCGTTCTGCTCAACCTCCTACACGTTCTTGTTCACTTTCGTTCACTTTCACACTAAATATATAAATAAAATTTATACAGCTGTATCTACAAACTCAGGAACTGCTTTTCAGAGGGGGATGCATTTATACAATTTATTATGTGCTTGGTTGGTCCAAAGTCACAGTAATTATTTGTACACCAGCTCAGTGTCATATAGAGTTAATAGTAATGAAGTAAGTTAAGTCTTTATTGACAGGTTAAATCATGAATTTAAGAGAATTTCTTTATAGATTCCTTTCGTTACATTTACAATCGGGAATTGGAATTTGTCAACTTATACTACTACCTATACATATACCTATAACTCTATACCTATGACTCTATACCTAATACCTATAACGTAACTATAAGTACTAATAAATAATGAAAAGTCGAAACAAAGTAACATATTTATAATTATTGTTAGATTTATTATTAATATGTTTTGTATTTATATAGATCGATTAAAGTTACGTTCCAAAGTTAAAAAAAAAAAAAAAAAAAAAAAACAGCTTGGAATGGGCGTGGAACTCTGGATCTTATGCGTGGTAGCAGAAATAAACCCACTAGACCAGCGAGCCACACAAACCAACGAGGCTATTTTGAATAGTTGCAGTGGTAGAAGCATTGAGTTTATTAGTGTAGGGTGGTAGAAGTGTTCAACCATCTAATTGGGATTTGGTTTGTTTTATTGTTTCGTCGTATGATTACATTATTAATACAACCCGAAATTAATTCCTTTGATTATTTAGCCCAATTAAATGCTGCGTCTCTGAACAAGACTGTGTCTTGCACGGATTTCAAATACAAATAAAAAAGTTTAGAAAGAGATAAGATTCTGGTTAATTTTAAAATGAGTAGGAAAACAATAATGTATGTGGGGAGTGATTCATGCTAAGCGACAATAGTTATGAAAAGAACACCGTTTGTAAATGTTTTAATTAGGCCCGAAACACAAATGGGGTTTTGTTAAAATTCTTAGCGCAGATCAAGGAAATTTTCTCAAACAAATTATAATTGGCGTTTGACATATTGTATGATAGAAATCTAGAAAACATTACCTCGTCGCGCCATTCGGAAAGATCATTGCCAAAAATATTCAGTAATAATTACTTTGTTTGCTGATGTAAGTCGTGTTTATATATATGCTAACAAGACCTACAGTAAAGGAGAACTTGTAAAATAATATTTTCAACGATCTTTCCGAAAAAATAACTAGGAATAAGAGTTTTAAATGTATCTGTTTCGATATTTAATTAATCATCCGTTTAAATACATTTAAGAACGGAGTGGGATATACATTCACAAATAAATGCATACACAAATTTTCTTCCTTCTTCAATGTATATCACATTCAGTTACAACACTGATTTACAAAGATGGACTATACATTTTGAAACAATTATAATATTATATTACATAATAAGTGTATTTACAAAATCTAATAAAATATAAATAATAATTAAATGCCGTCTCCGTCTCCGTCAGCGATGAAGCTGAATGATTTTAGTGGAGGTGCCGGGTCCAACAATTATTTTGTATCATTTTTATTGGAATTTATAATGTTAATTGTCACCTTAAGTTTCATGAATAAAATAGTTTTTGTAAATTGACCTCGCTGTAAAACTAATAAACTAACTACCCAATAACATATATTTTGGCGAGGAGTGATGAAACATCAGCAAGGAAACTAACAATACGGGGATGATTTAATAATTAATGATATTGTAACTAATGGTACTTCCCTAATGTTAACTTTGTATTTGTTTGTAACGCAACTTAGATATTGATAAATGTTTTTCATTTGGATCTTACCGAGATATGACCTTATAATATTATTGCAATTATATAATTAATTGAACCTCACATTCATATCAACCTTATATTTTTTAAATTATCAACGTACAAAAGTTGTACCACGTGAACGGACGTCCACTTTAGGGTTGATAATTTTCAGTTAAATAATGTATGAATATCTTACAAGATCCACGGCCTTCCCATAACGTAATATATCCGTTCTTACTTACGCAGATAATAATTACCATATTCATAGAAATTCCTGCTGTATAGGGAGTATTTGTCGTCTTGATCCATTTGTCTCTCTTCAAGTTGACTCTGTATTGTAGGCTATAGGTATTATGGGAAAACATAATCCAGGAGTAAATCTTAGTAAAAACCTAATGTTTTTCCGATAGTGAGAATCGAACCCTCGAGCTCCCGAACTAGAGTCACGCGTACAACTGCTGACCCAACTCTATCGGTACGTAGAGTATAAGTTGTTCAGTCTATATTATGGAAATCATACCAATTGCAAATTGCGTTTAGAGTGAAGTGTTCCACTCGTGGACCAACATATAATATAGTTAAAAACCTTTGCCCTCAACGCTCGTCTTGGTCAATTTGATTACAATATTGTGGATCATTTTCAATAGCAGTACTCGCACTTTACCCATAATGCATCGCAATTATTCAGCTCAAGGCAAGCTTTTATGCCATCCTTGTGAATGAGCTGCTAGTTTGGGTTATTGACGAGGTTTCATTCTCAAAGGGCTCGTTTATATATTATCCTGGCTTTGTGCTCGAATTACTCGCAATAGAGGATGCGAATACATTGCACTCTACTTAACATTGCAATCAGTTAGATATTTAATCTTACTCAAGGGAAGCGACCATATATGCTTTCTGATAGTCTGGGACTGAGACCATTCGTGTTTAATGATCCGCGCTCTGGAAACGGTATTGAACAAAGTTAACCAACGTTTTGGCTCAGATCGAAAATAAAAACCGGTTACGGTTTGAGTACGTTCAAACTGCAAACCAGAACAAAATTTGTCACGTTAGTTTTTTTTTTTTAATTCTAATTTAGATATTATTTAACTGATTATCAAATTTAAAAAAAAAAAAACATCAATTGCCAAGTGAATGTCTGCAAGCGGTAACGTAAGGTAATCAAGTACAATTTTGTCGTGCACTTTCTATCGTAAGTCTAAATGTCAAACATAGGTACACAATATGGCTATAACTAATGCCTGGTATTGCAATGTGCAAGTTAATTTACAAATTTAACAACAAATGACTTCTTTGGTGAATACTCATTGCTCGATTGCTCGTTGACAAGGTGAAAAATATTTATCCGACGAGAAAATTGCAACCGATCTTGAAAATAAGAGCCCCCAAGTAATTTTAATGTGTTTTCTTATACCCTTCAGGTACATAATTAGTTTGTACATATTCAATGCATCACGCTATTTTTACAGACATGTTAGCTGTATAGACATCATAGCCTCATTTTCGTGAGTACCCTACACATATATGAAGATTCAATGACGCACGAAACGACACCATATCCATATTGCCCTTTTCAGCAGGTGGAACACAGAAGGTGTGTGTTCTATTTTAAATATATTTTCTATTTTAACGTGGAACACAAGGTACAGAGATATAACTTTGCGTCATTCTGTTATGAATTGAGACCGAAAACATAGGGGATGATGTATCTTCCTGCTTTCATAATTGTACTCGTACGAAAAAAACACCCACCAGATTACACATATAGGCCATGGGTGTATTTTGTAATATTTTAATTATTGCTGAAAATGTGTACGACTGATTTTTTTTTCATGGCAACATTTTATAAAATCCACTTTTAGCGTAAATACCACCATTATAGTGTTATTTTAATTACATAATTATGTGTATGCACGTCTGATGTACTCAACTAATGGGTCTAGTAGAACCAAAGTGGACAATACCGGTTTGCGCTAGCACAAATATATGTGTATCCAACCATGTGTATCGTGGTCAACGCTTTGATCCCATCATAGCAGTGTAACCGCTCTCTATAATGGCTCGTTTAAACTTACGCGTCAAGTATCGCGTGGCTTTGCGCCAGCCAATGAGAAGCCCAGAAAGTTGCGTTTAACACATTCAAAGCCTGACCCATCTTTGATGACATTGCATGCTATGACCTGACTTGCCTCCTAATCCGTTATTGAATCTAGCTGTTGCATAAGCGTCGAAGTAGGCCTACTCTGACTGACAAAGTGTACATAATTGTAACGGGATCAAAATAAGGAAACTGTATTATATTTTGTTGTAGTAGAATTGTTTTTGGGCAGTAAAACAAGAGTGAAACAAGAATGCATTATACCGTTATTCACTACTATTGCTCCTCTCCAATTTTCAATAATCACTCAAATATGTAATCAAAACCTTTTCAATATTAATAAGATAAGTCAACACAATTATGCCAGAAGGTAACGATTGGTGTCCGTTATCAATTACCACTTGAGGAACAATACCGTCAAATTTGTTGAGTACCTAAAAAAATCGTTTGATAGGTTTTTCCTACAAAAAAGGGGCCTTGGCCCAGCGCAGACAAGCTAGGAAGCCACACAAGGGAAAGTGCCTCGGCTCAAAGTATTTGACATGGCCCTATACCATTGTCGTTTTATAAAATATATAGTATATTTTGTATAGCCTACATGATAGCCAAAGTTTTTTTGATTTCTGCCTAGCGTTGAACAGCAGTACTGTCAGTAACCTGCCTTTCAAACTACTTAAAGCAAGAATTACTTGCCAACCAACTGGCCCTCTTGTGGACAGGCGAGAGAAACAAGTAACTTGCTCGAAGTAACAAACAGCCAAAAAAAAAACATTCCAGTATTCATTGGCAATTAGACTCAACCATAATAACGTGAGAGGCCTTACCGCTAGCTATGGCAGCAGCAAGGAACAGTGCGCCGAGGGTGGTTATGGGAGCCACACCCCTCCTGCTGCGCGTGCGCATTACTCGCTGGTGCTGCTCCATACGGCGGACAGGGGAAGCTTCACTCCAGCAAAACGCATTCTGTAACAAAACACATTGGCGTTATTCTGTGTCGCGGACGTTATTGGCACATTGGCATATTTTAAAAGGTTAATAATAGTTAAAAATAATATTTAATTATAATATTTAATTCATATAAATAAATACTGAAAAAATAAATAAAATAAATAAATATTATTTTTTATAGTGAAAAATATTTTTTTTATATTAGGCCAAAATTCAAAATTATAGTTTTCACAGTTATTACAGGTTCACATTACTAATACATAACTTCATAACTTCATTAAATGCATTCTATTACCTTCAAAATATTTTAAAATTTCTTAAGTCTCAGTTGGATCTCGCCTAATTTCTCTCCACGTGTAATTTTTGTAAGAACAATGCACATTTTATGTTGTATGGAATAATGTTGTTTCCCTTAATATAATCACTGTTAAGTCTGGTAATTACAAGTTTCAGATCAATTTTTGCCATTGGTCAGAAGTTAGTATTTTCGGTGTTGTGTTCCCTTACGAAACACTTGCGGTCACTTTGTAGCGCGATATCAATGGCCAAGCAAGTTTGCTTCAACTTAGACACGAGCCCTATATATTCACGTCTACTTGCTCCAATTAAGACAAGGGTCGAGGCCAAACCAAATAGCTTTTTATTGTACGTCGTTAATGTGATCTGTTTGTGTGTTACTCGACTGAAGTAATTAGTTGGTTCAATTAGATTACAATTGGTTCCGGAGTGTTTACTTGAAAAATATGTCCCTTTGACAGTTGGATGGGATTATTAAGTAATTTATTCGAATACATAAAATAATACAGCTTAACATAATTTGTGTGATTTAAAATATATTTTTATGTGTCTATTATATCACGCAATTTTGAACATATCAACTGAGAACAATGACATAGACATGGAGCATTTTTTGTAGTTGTTAAATAATTATATTATAACATCAATTAAAGAATCAACTAAACCTACAAATGTGTATCTGACTCGCACTGTAGCTAATAATTCTTTGGAATACACCTTATTGCAAGTGGCTTAGTTACTAATTAACGTGCCGATAAAGAAGACATATTAAAAGCTGCAACATATTTTAGTTAGATTAAGATGAACAACTTGCGGGTGTTCGGAATTTAATACACGAACTTGACTTCAAGTACGGAGAGAGTGGATAACTACTTCTCATTAAAGCCTTGATTGATTTACTTTCAGTATACAATTCTTGGTTAAAAGTAACGGTTTAAATGGGTTTAAAGCCACTATAAAGCACTGAAAGAAGCCATAACAAATGGCTTACGACGTTTCTTGCGAATTTATTGCTCATGTTGGTTAATGGTGTAGTGGTAGTTTTTGTGGAGTTTCGCGTGTAAATGTTTTCTAGAAAACCGTTACGTGAACAGCAGAAGACATCGATTTCTAGAATAATTTCATAATGGATGCATTAACTGAACCGTGATGAAACGCACGTGCTTACGCCAGGAGGTTAATCATGTTTTACTAAATGACGTCAATTGATTTTGTTGACATTTAGCTCGCTTAATACTTAAAACGTCCACATGAATGAAATCAATACCTATTTACACACGTGTATAAACAGAACAGATCAACTCAGCCATGGAACTGCCAACCTAATCCAGCAAGTGTTTAAATTTTGACGCACATATTCACTAATCCTAGTGTTTTATACGTGCAAACATTCCACTGTTTGTGTATTTAGCTCGTGTGAAAATGGGATACAATTCATTATTCTGTTGATATGAACCGTGTACAATATTCTAAACATAATAATATACACGTTTTGTGGAGTGTTACTCGATGCACTTGTGCTTCATAACTAATAATAGAAACCAACAAATCAAAATCTGAATGGATCGAAGTTAGTCTATTAAAGAAATGCTATTATAGAAAAAAACGAGATCGTTAAAAATTCATATTTTTAGTTCAATATGTATATATATTTTCTTTAATTATGCCTGTTTTTGGCAACGCATTAATCCATTATAGGTCTTATGCAAATACATTGAAATTGTACATATTATTAACAATTCATAACAGATTTGAGACATTTATGGCATTAACTTATGCACCCCTCTCTGCTGATTAGTATGGAGTATTCTAACAGATGTACTGTCCGAAGAATTGTCCGATGGGCTGTGTTTGAAGACAGAACCATGACGTTTGGCCTATGACTTAGAAAAACCTATTAAATAGCCATCATTAGGATAGCCGATGGTCTGAATCTAATCACCGATCTCCCAGATTGCACTCCTGCCTGTTACCGCTGAGCTCTATCTATGGAAACCGTAATAGTACAAACTGTATTATATTACAGAAATCATACGTTTACGCAACACACGCCTTAACGGAAAAGTGTATAGTTTCTCGTTTAACACCTTTCGTTTAAATTTAATATAATGTCAATTATGCTTCAAGAAATCGATGATCTTGATTCTATAGCGCACTGCGTTTTGGTAAGCCCTACTTAAATAATAAATGTATCTAACATTATAATCAGTACCTTTGTTATTTTGCATTGAATTATTATTACTAATAATTGTGGATTTAATATAAAAATAACTGCGCTACTGATTATAACATTTGATATGCTTATCATTGAGTCTGTAGGGTATGGAGTTTTCTAAACCAAAATGATCGATTTGAAGTAGCATTCTTGTGATAGAATTTAAACACAAAAAACATATCGTGTGATGTTTATGCTGAGAGTGTCCCTAGCTTCTCGTCATACTCTTCCACACATAAGAATCGCAACATTTCAGGAGGGTATGTTCTAAAGATTGCCGACCTTGAAGCGAAGTAGTATTTTTCTTCTTCTATAATGTACGGCCATTAACTTTAATTTGGCTTTAGTTGGTTGTGTTGATATGGGTTTGATGTGAAGAGCTTCATCTCTGTAAACTCGGAAGAGCCACACGTCAAAAGACGATCTATCTCGTTTAATTAACACCCCCCACCCCCCTCCCAGTTGCCCCAATAAGATCCTTCTATGGCAGACTGAAGAGGGGCACGCGTCAAAAGGCCATCCATCTCATTTAATTAACCACTACAGCATCTATCTCGACGTCTCACCAACAGGGTCTGAGCACACAGAGGGCATTATTTCACTTCTTCAAACTAAAACCTCTCAACGATTAATTCAATTTAATTCAACTTTATGTTGAAATCAATTTTTCATATCTGATTTTTCTCGGTAACCTAAAGTTGTTTTGAGTTTGAAAACGTGTATCCTTTAAGCATTAACTCATTTTGATACAATACTCAATGCTTGATTGATTACAAAACTTCAAAATTACTTTTTTATTACATAAACCTGTTACATGAATTCACAATAGTTCATTTGTTTATGTAACAGGCATTCAATATTGTGTTCATTTGATTTTAAGAGATCGTAGAATTTAATTTGTTATTACAGATTAAGAAATTAAGACTGGTATAGCATTAAAGTAAGAGTGACAGTCTCCTTTGTAGGAAATAATAAAATAAATATATTTCTATCACTATCAAACTTAACATGGATGAGTAATTATTTTTGTGTAAACAAATTTTGTTATTTTTCAAGCTGGCAGCTATTTCTTGTTAATTTAACCATAATGAAACTGAAAACTTGATATTTCAGACGGATAAATAAAGATTATTGTGTAACCGATTGGACATTTTATTTCTAGGTAAACAGTTGATATTTTAAATGTATTTATCCTACGAAATAGTTTATTTTGAAAAATAAATTTGAGAGTGTCGTACAATAAAATTGCTAAAATATAACACCTCCAAAGTATACATAAATTTCTTAACATTCAGTATGCATATCAATATCAACTTCATTGAGTTCCATCATATACATTTAAGTAGACCAAATGGCAGCCCACGTTCTTCCATCTACCATAGCAATAAACAGATCTTCCTTTGAATCTTATCATAGTTGAAACCGCCATATTGAAGTTTTATGTCAGTAATGGCATCAATTTTACCTCAGATAAACGACAGTGGTAATATCCTATGCGACCGTCTGCTGACACATCCGGAAGTTTAGTGGTTGGCCGGCTGTTGCCCAGGAGGATGAAAATACTATGAATAACATCCAGGATTTGAGGTCAAAGGGTCAAACTGCCAGAAAGCGTTCGACACTTTGTGGTCAAATGTTTGAAATATTGGAAATATTTTCGGACGTTGCTTGGACTGAAATTCGGTGGAAAGGTCAAAACAGAAGGTTGTGGTTGGTGTGGGATTTCATTTGTTCTTTGTTTGTGTGTTTGTTTTGTGTATGTGTGTGTGTTTTTTTGTTTGTACTTGTTTCATTGATTATTTTAATAATCATTACAATAACTACATTTATATTAGCTTTTTCGGGTGTACAGAAAATTGTAAACCATCAAATAATAACAAAGGAAAGTAGGCTTGAATTTTATGATCGTTTTCGTTTTCTTTAGACAGCACAGCTATTTCAAGTGCTGAAACTAATGTTTAACAACAATAATACTATCTTAACATTCTTAAGTAAAATTTGAAAATTGACTTTGGACGTATTGGATGATTAAAATATTCTTTTGCGCTGTAAAGGGCTTTGTTGATGAGAATTTGTTTAAATATTGATTTGAAAGGATACCGAGGTCAAATTGATCTGAAGAGATCAACAGTGTGAGGAGGTGAAAAATTGTCGAAAATAGGAATTTATTCCTTTATCCATTCATGAAGGTGGCTAATATTTTACATTTGCTGTTGTGAACTAAAGATTTATATTGTGTATTCTTAGGGTGGTATATATCCTTGCTTAGATGGTAATTATGGTTTTAGTACTTTCAACCTCAAAGTTATTAGTGGTTGTATCACTGTTTTAACACGGAGAATGAAGAACATTTCAAATGAATAAGGGTGGAGCCTTTTGTGCATTTAAGTTGGGTTTATTTCTGCGTTCAATAATGAAGATTAAACGTTTATAATCTTAAGTTGTGGTCGGAAATGTTGTATGTATTTGGGATCATTTTATCATGTGGCCAATAATCGAAGTGCAAAGAGGTTAAATGCTGTGGTCCTGAGAGTACGGTTTATGTGCATTTAGAGTGAGCGAGTATCAAAATCAATAGATTAATTAACCTATTGTATTACTTTCAAGTGGATAGTTCAATATATCACAATGTTAAATTATCTGTAATATGATTGCCGATTCACTGTCACATACAGATTATGTTTACCAGAAAATTGAAGCGTCATTGCAATTTAGTAGAATCTGTAAAGATATTATTCAACATTAAGACTAACTATAAATTAATTCATTAAGTAATGATCAAGGATTTATTTATATTTCATTTAGACTTTTTAAAATACCACAAGAAATTTAAATGTTAGGCTTAAGCTGTTGTTAGTAAAGAAACGCCACTTTTGTACATGAATAAAAATATATTCATTAAGATGAAAGATCAGTGGAAAAATATGTGATACAACTTTAACTTCTACTTCATCGTACTAATGGATAATCTGTTTTTATATTTTTAATAATGTTGCTTGAAACGCATATTGGTTATATAAGTTAAGATAATACCAATTACCTTTAAAATATAATGTTCCAAAATGTTTTTTAATTGAATTATTTTGCTTTTAATAAAAACCAATTTTGTCGATAAATTACATTCAATGTTGATTATTTTCCATAATTCTCTGAGCCAACGTTGGAGCAATATTTGATGTAGCACAACATAGTTAGTTAGTACTTACTTTAATGAGCTTAGGCGATAAGTCGTGTTACAGCTAAAGCTTATAAAATAGTTTGCATTAGCCAATTATGATTTAATTTAATTTCCAGGTGAAACTTTCTGTGGTGTTGACCCCATGGGCAAATCTAATTTCCTACATTAAAAGTGTACTAGCACGGTCATCGCTTCATCCATAAGCAGCATTACAGCAAATTGGAAAACCACATCGTGTAACGTGTGTCTCTGTTGCATAGGTAGGTATAGTCATTCTGTCATTACAAGACGTGTAGACCTATGACACAACAAAAGACATTATAAATTACTAGGAAAACGCTCTGTTTGACGCGTTGATAAGCGAGCGCGTCAATATCTACGAACTTTCTGGCGAAAAGATCTCAATGCTAATACAAACAACAATTAACAACAATTCAAGAATGCGCATTGCAAAAATGTTTCTAATTTCCATAGCTTTTATACTTCCCGACATTGTTGGATGCAGTGCACTATGCGTTGGTAAGAATTTTCGCTGTCATGTTTTCGCCGCAGTCCGCCACCGTTACTAACAGTTATTGACAACAATAGAAATGTAATTTCTGCCTCTAATATGTATCAACTCGCGTTTACATTAGTATATTCGTGACCGGACAAAAATTTACTATAAGATAGCCACCTCACATTTTGCTGTTACTGTGTTTCAGAAATATATTTTCGAGTAACTTTTGTGTAACTTTGTCAATACTTATCAGATCGCCATCACATTAAAATATTCATGACCGGAAAAATCAACAAAAAAATCTGGCTATCTCACATTTTGCCGCCATTTTGTTTCAGAAAAATATTTCGCAGTTACTATGGTGTAACTTTGTAACTTTTCAAACGATTTTGCCTCAAAACTATACACCTTCAATCCACATCGAGGCTTGTGGATGGTTCAAATTTCAAGATGATCGGACTTTCCGTTCGACCGCTATCGACGGACATAAAAAAAAAAAAAAAAAAAAACAGAACGAAGTGCCATAAGAGTCAAGGGGAAACGCTCACTTCGCTCGCTTAATTATTCAGTCTATATCTGCAACAATACCGAGGTCCCACTAGTGCAAACTTTATATAATGTTTATATATGATGATGATTATGACCAAGCGAGGAGGGGAAGCTTGGTACTGGCACGGAGCCTACTCCTGTAGAAAAGTACCAAGGGGATTATCGGCTTTACGTCCCATCTGAAAGAACTGTGTAACCTTGACCAGTCCTATAGGTTATCCAGTAACCTGGACTGCCGAGAAGTTGATGAGAAGAACGAAGCTGTTGCACAAGCTTTCGAACTCTCCAATCTGCTCTAACCAACGGTAACTAGTGTTTCGGAGGAGAGTGGTAACCCATCCACCTCCTGACATAGCCCGAGGTTGCTTAACTTCGGTGTTCGTATGGGAACCGGCTATAAGCGACCGCGGCTAAACCGTTGGCTAAAATCATTACATGAATAGTGAATACTTCATTAACGGAAGATTGAGTGAAAATAATACATGATTTCTTAGATTTTCTTGGTTGCAAAATGTATAGTACGCACATATTTTTAACGACAAATAAGGAGTAAATCCAAACAGCTTTATAGATCTACCCAGTGATGTTTTGCTGTGGCAGTAGTTTTGATTGTTAAGCGAGCGAAGCGAGCGTCTCCACGAGACTCTTATGGCACTTCCTTCTGTTTTTTTTTTTTTGTACTAGACTCTTATGGCACTTCATTATGTTTGTTTTTTGTTTTGTTTTTATGTCTGTCGATAGCGGTCGAACGGAAAGTCCGATCAACTTGAAATTTGGACCATCCACAAGCCTCGATGTGGATTGAAGGTGTATAGTTTTCAGGCAAAATCGTTTGAAAAGTTACAAAGTTACACTCAATAACTGTTAGTAAGGTGGCGGACCGCCGCGAACACACTAGACAGAATGACAACGAAAATTCTTAGCAACGCAAATTGCACTGCATTCAACAATATCGGGAAGTATAAAAGCTATGCAAATTAGAAAAAATTTGAAATGCACATTCTTGAATTGTTGTTAATTGTTGTTTTTATTAGCTTTGAGATCATTTCGCCAGAACGTTCGTAGATATGGACGCGCTCGCTTATCAACGCGTCAAACAGAGCGTTTTCCTAGTATATTGTTATTCAGTCTATATTTGCAACAATACCGAGGTCCCACTAGTGCAAACTTTATATAATGTTTATATATGATGATTATGACCAAGCGAGGAGGGGAAGCTTGGTACTGGCACGTAGCCTACTCCTGTCGAAATTACCAAGGGGACCATCGGCTTTACGTCCCATCCGAAAGGACTGTGTAACTTTGACCAGTCCTATAGGTTATCCACTAACCTAGACTGCCGAGAAGTTGATGAGAAGAACGAAGCTGTTGCACAAGCTTTCGAACTCTCCAGTCTGCTCTAACCAACGGTAACTAGTGTTTCGGAGGAGGGTTACCACTCTCCTCCGAAACACTAGTTACCGTTGGTTAGAGCAGACTGTGCAGTCTAGTGGTGGAGGTAAATGGGTTACCACCCATTTACCTCCTGACATAGCCCGCGAGGTTGTCTAACTTCGGTGTTCGTATGAGAACCGGCTATAAGCGACCGCGGCTAAACCGTTGGCTAAAATTATTACATGAATAGTGAATACTTCATTAAAGGAAGATTGAGTGAAAATAATACATGATTTCTTAGATTTTCTTGGTTGCAAAATGTATAGTACACACATATTTTTAACGACAAATAAGGAGTAAATCCAAACAGCTTTATAGATCTACCCAATGATGTTTTGCTGTGGCAGTAGTTTTGATTGTTAAGCGAGCGAAGCGAGCGTCTCCACGAGACTCTTATGGCACTTCCTTCTGTTTTTTTTTTGTACTAGACTCTTATGGCACTTCATTATGTTTGTTTTTTGTTTTGTTTTTATGTCTGTCGATAGCGGTCGAACGGAAAGTCCGATCAACTTGAAATTTGGACCATCCACAAGCCTCGATGTGGATTGAAGGTGTATAGTTTTCAGGCAAAATCGTTTGAAAAGGTACAAAGTTACACTCAATAACTGTTAGTAAGGTGGCGGACCGCCGCGAAAACACTAGACAGAATGACAACGAAAATTCTTAGCAACGCAAATTGCACTGCATTCAAAAATATCGGGAAGTATAATAGCTATGGAAATTAGAAACAATTTTGAAATGCACATTCTTGAATTGTTGTTAATTGTTGTTTTTATTAGCTTTGAGAACTTTTCGCCAGAACGTTCGTAGATATGGACGCGCTCGCTTATCAACGCGTCAAACAGAGCGTTTTCCTAGTGTATGTATAAGTGTTTTTGGTTGTTGTGGTTTTTATTTCTTTTTGTATGTCGTTAAAAGGACAAATCTACACGTCGTCGAAACGTTGGCATTTATTTTGTGAAAATAAACGTTGAATTGGGTTTACTGTTAAACAAGTTTTCGTACTATATAATATATATACATATCTGTCCGTGAAACGTTGTATTTGGTATCTGTCAAAAGGTGTAAACCATAAGTGTTAAAGTATATATTTTACATTATTTAAATATGAAATTATTCTATTCTAATTGGTTGGAGAAAACTTTTTTATAAATAGGCCATGAAACTGGTTACCTTAAAGAGAAACTCTGTCAAAACTTGTGCTATAAACTTTCCTGATTTATCGAATCTCGATTAGCCGACTCGATACGTGCGTATTGATTTTGGGTTATTATAAACCTTGCGGTACGGTACTTAAGCGAAACATCAATGTTGAATAATTATCACTATACTTAGCAAGTTTGAAATGGCGACCGAGCGGTTCATAATGGCTACAGAGTGATTGATTTTGAGCCATTGAAACATTAACTTTTGGTAAACTAACGAGTGCGCAACGGTCGCTGGGGAAGTACAGGCAGGGTCACTGGCGAACTCAAAAGTGCACAGACCTTTCTACGACACGAGGAGAAAAGTGATGATTCGGACGACTCACACAGTTTGACTCGCAGACTTGCAGCCACGACAGATGGACATATCGATTTATTTGGCCACTACAGACCACAAAAACGGAACAGACGCGTTAAACTCTGGAGTTAAAAACGTGTCTGCGTTATTTCCTTTGTGCAGACGTTCGTCTCGTGTTGACAAGTGTTATCGGGTTTGCGTTTTGTTCAAAATAATATATTTTATATCGCTGTATGGAATTCCACTCGCAATAATTGTGGGAAAAATTTCAAACGTAAGTTATATGATTTTTCCTTGATGAAATATTTGTAAATTACATTTTTTATTTTGTTTAACGACTAAAAAAACCACTGCTTTGTGTGGCGTCTAATTCAGTTTTCATTTTTTCATTACGATATTATATAATTTTATATTAAATATTAAATTATATTTAATTGTTATTATATAAACTATATTTTTTCAGTAGACTTCTTGTTCTTTTTTCCAAAAATAGTTCCATAACTGAACTGGATAGACAAACGACATTCAATAATGCTTGTGTTTATTTGTTGCAGTATATTTTTCTAATATTCAAAATAATTGTTAGTTTAGTTATAAATTTTCATAGGTTAATGGATTCAAGAATCCGATTAAATTTAGCTTTGTGCATTTTCAACGATTTTTTGTTTTTTTTGCTGTCATCAGTATGTGTAAATTTATTCCAGTGAAAGAGAAACGAAAATCAAAACTTTGGAGATTAGACAAGAATCGAATACCATAATCTCTCCCTACAATGATATTTAACATTCATAAAGATTATGACATATTTGTCATAAGTCGGCGCTTAAATGCGCACATGGAACTTTGTGTTAGATTATATTTTGTTAGCGTTGCTATGTCCGGTGATCGCTTTCCTATTTACTTAACTGTTCCCAGATAATATTGAAGAGATTACAAATGTGAATTGGCTCTTAAGCTTGGGTTTTAAATGTACACTGCAACGTTCTTCATTTACTTCTCCGGGATGATTTCCACTTGAACCGTTAATACAACACAAACATATCATGGAATTTCATTAAGCTCCATGGTAGTTGGATTATAAAAACAATTGAATTAATCTGTACTTTTGTTAGCGGTACTTTCAGTAGCCGATATTCAAATTACGTTTTAAGTGCAATCCGCCTTAGCATTTGGGATGTATTAGATTCAATGACAAATACGATCCAACTATTTGCAATTGGAACATAAATGTACACTCTTTCAGCATTTATATGCCTGTGACATAATGTAACTACCTTACAAAACTAAAGGTTGGTTACTATTTTTTCTTTTACAACGCTTATATTAGCTTGCCTTGTTTGTCTGTCTGGACGGAATCTTTGAATCGATAATCCACCTACTTCTAAATGTCCGATCAAGCTGAAATGTTTTACACAGACGTATTTCTAATGACAATACATGAATCTATTGTCATATTTACTAAATTGTCAATTTATTCATCATAGTTAATTAATTAATGTTTTATATGGAAATCGAAGGTTAACCCACTTCCCAACGTCAAATCGAGTTGAAAGTTTTCACACAGACGTATTCTTGCCACGACAATACACGAATCAATTGTCATATTTACTAAATAATCAATTCATTCATCTTAATTAATTAATTGATGTTTTATATGGGAATCGATGTTTAACCCACTTCCCAACGTCGAATCGAGTTGAAAGTTTTCACACAGACGTATTCTCAATGACAATACATGAATCAATTGTCATATTTACTAAATAATTAATTAAACCATCATAATTAATAAATCGATATTTCACCCACTTCCCAACGTCCGATCGAGCTGAAAATTTTCACACAGTCGTATTTTCTGACAAGTATGCAGTCTTCTAAATTCGAACACGTCCAGTGAGCATATATTCGATTGCATGATTCTTTAAGACTAAAAAGTATAAAATAATATTACATGAAAAAAATATTTTTTTTAAAAAACAACGCTTGTATTTAAATGCACTAAAAAGTAAAAAATAAATTTTCGCCCAACAAATTTTTGCCTCACTCGGTAAATAAAAGCGTTGGGCGCTTTTGGTATTGACATAGATTGCAGTATTCTGCTGTTCATGCAGGGAACGCGCCCAACGCTTTTATTTTCCGAGTGAGGCAAAGTTTGTTGGGCGAAAATTTATTTTTTACTTTTTAGTGCATTTAAATATAAGCGTTGTTTTTTTTTTTAAATATTTTTTTCATGTATATTATTTCAATATTGTGTAGTGCTTTCAACATATAACTAAAGTAAGACTACAGTGTATATCAACAAGTAGATACAGTTTGACGCTCTCCAATCAGCTGGCTTATTTTACGCGAGCACGTGTAGAACACGTGTGTCTTGACTTTGCTTGCAACGCCGAATTGTCAATTAAACATAACATAGATATTGATTTTTGTATAAAATGGAAGACAGCTTTACTGACTAGAGTAGGTGCATAAACAAGTACGTTTCATTGTTAATTGTATAGTTTTAATTTGTATCCTCATTTCAAAATTAGTTTTTCAAATGAATAGGATACATTTACATATATAATAAACTAAAACATACACAGTTTCTAATTAAAATCAATCGTTTTGGTTTTGTAAAACCACTTGATATTGTTATACACAAAATGTACGTGATTTCATAACAATAGGTACAATTTTGTATGGGATGTTACCGACAGAATAAACAGCAAATCACTCCAATTGTGTAAGAACCGGTTTATTTATTGAAACACACCAATTATTCTTGTTGTTATAGGTACTCCGGCTCAGCCGTAAGAAACACTTTAAGTTTGCGACCCGGGAGTTATGTGAAATTTAATGCTAGATAGATATATATCACTCCTTATAACTTGCATATACTGTTTTTGCTTTTGTGGTCCGGGAATGGATTCAGGTGGGTCTCCTACTACTCGTTTTTGTCCTCTCTAGCGCAACAGATGGGTTGAGAGCCGTCTTCCCAGAGTTTCTCGCACTTGTGACAAAGGATCTCGTGCGAAACAACACCCTTATTGTCTTGAACTGGTGCATTGTGGGTGGAACAAACTTCCGCCTAGCTCTAGTGTCAATGTTATCTGGCAGGACGGCGACCGGCTGTTGTGAGCTGGGCTAACTTCACCCAACTAACTTCGGGGAGAGTTGACTTGTCCGTGCAGTAAACAAGGCTATTGAGTCGCAACGCGCTTCAAATACCTCTAGTTCATCCACTGTTTAGTACTAACACATTGACTGATACTGCCTTTGAATATAATTGATAGTTTTATTTTTTTCCTCCAGTCGTATTTTTTAAAGGTTTGTAATCGCGAACAGATGCAATTTCAATTTTCCCTTCTTTTAAAAAAATACAGTGATCCCAATATATAATGGGCCAGTAGCTGATTAGTTGACGGTTTTGTGATCCGTTTTGTCACCCCATAGTACGTGTATAGATTAAAAGATAATGTTTTAATACTTTATTTACTACAACCGCTTCTCTTTGATGAGCCTTTAAACACAAACAATAACTATAAGCCGGGGTATATATTAATGTGATTTAAATAATTTGTGAAACTACACATCATCTAAGGTCAATACCTAGAAAATTTTGCTTTTCCTTTTTTCCACACCACAGTAAAATGCGTAACAATCTAGTTCAGAATGAAATGAAATCAATGTATGTGGTTATGTTAGACGAAACGTGTACTTGCTTATATCCATCAACGTGTTGCTCTAATAACTCTTCCCGGTACCGTATATATTATATGTGTCAACCCAACGTTTATCAGCAAGAACAGCAGTTCCTCGAGTATGTATTGAACCACCTCTTAGATTTCAACTTCTTTGGATTAATTATTCACCCCAGTGTTGACAATGGCGAAGTTTCTGTCCCCTTCATCCAAAGTCAGCCTCCTTGTGCATCTCTGTCTAGACCATTCGAGAGTTAGTTAATTACAAGAACGGCCGGTAGGATAACAATTGACTCTAATAGTCGGCTCAATTACCAGCTTCCCTCTGATTAACTACACGAGTAATCGCGCTGTGTGTGAGACTTGATGGCTTTAATTACACAGCCCGGCCACTTGTGGGTCCACCAGGCAATTAACGCCATTTGTCATAGCTAATGAAGAATGAATTCACATTTGCACATCTATGGTCAGCTTTACATTACTAAACGAAGACTATGATTTTGAATGTGTTACTTATGTTACTTGTTTCTTGTTTCTTGGTTAATGATTAAAGTCAATACGAGCCAAATCCTAAGAAAGGTCGAATACCTATTGGAATGTAGGCCTGCAGTGTTATATATTAGTTTATAAATGCGTCACTTAAATTTTCTTTTATTAAAAACAAAAAACATTCTGAATCTTAACTTATTCCATTGTTACACTGGCTGAAACATCAGGTTTCAAATTACCCACAGTATCCGTACGTTATGTTCATTAATTAGCAATCTGGCAAGTATTGTTTGTTTATTATATATTGTTACACTCAGGACGTTGGTAGGCCAAAATAATAAGTGGTACCTAATTGGTTTCAAGTAATTTGATTGTCAACCAGCTGACAATGTTGTTTGCTTGTATAAACATGTTATGTTTTATTTCTGTAACACAGCTGAGTCAATCGTGTTGATTGGTTTGTCTATTTTCTTCATTAGTAATTTCATTATAAAGAAACTGTGAATCGCGTTTACTGTATTATGTTTGCTAAAAAATTACCGCTCTTAAAGTGAAGCGGGTGTCAATTGTGTGGCATGTTTTGTTTACCTTTTACATTTTGTATATCTTTCCTTTTTTTTCTAATGCATCAGCGTGGTTTTTAAGTATGTGAGTAAGTTAATGATAAGTGTTACCAAATTGGTTTCAAGTAATTTGATTGTAAACCAGCTGACAATTGTATGTCTATTATATATTACTTGTTTTGTTTCATTGGTGTAATACATCTGAGCCAATCGTGTTGATTGGTTTGTCTATTTTTTACATTAGTAATTTCATTATGAGGTTTTTTAGTGTTAATCTAGAATAGTTATTATAATGATTAGACTAACTGTCATTTTTTGTATTTTGTAACTAATCACGGAAGCCATACCATATACCGTGCAAGGTTAGGTGGAAGAGCGAACAACATGCTCGAACCTCGCCGTTTTGTAAAATGTACACTTTTTTCAAAATAAAGTTCATTTATTATTATTATTATGGTCAAAAGTGCTGTTTTTCAATCTAAAAAACACATTGTACATGTTTTAAGACGAACGTCATTTGTATTTTCGTATTCAATGCTATCGAACATAAAACTCTGCGAGGCAACGACACATCATTACCATCATAGTTTAGATCTTGCAAGTTATTCACATCACATCATAAAAATATTACATGAAATTTTTTTTTTTTTTTTTAACAACGCTTATATTTAAATGTACAAAAAAGTAAAAGATACATTTTTGCCCAACAAAATTTGTCTCACTAGGAAAATAAAAGCGTTGGGCGCTTTCGGTATTGACATAGATTGCAGTATTCTGCTGTTTATTCAGGGAAAGCGCCCAACGGTTTTATTTTCCGAGCGAGGCAAAAATTTGTTAGGCGAAAATTTATTTTTCACTTTTTTGTGCATTTAAATTTAAACCTTGTTTAAAAAAAAATTTTTTTCATGTAATATTATTTTGTAGTTTTTAGTCTTAAAGAATCTTGCAATCGAATATATGCTCACTGGACGTGTCCAAATTTAGAAGACTGATTACTTGTGTACTTGTACTTGTTAACTTCACTCGCAAACTAGCGTGCTCGCATTGCAAACTTGAATTTCGGACAGTTCCGTTCATGCACGATCCAGCGATCGGCCAACAATGACATTATTGCTGCATATAAACATATCCGATGCTTTCGTCACGGATATTTGAGTCCCGAACAACCAGTGGTAATTCCGATGCCTGCATGTGGTTGGCCCATCCTCACTAGCTGTGACTAATTTCCCATATGAGCTAATTGTTTAGTTAATTAGTTACGGTGGATTAATTAATTAATTAGTGAATCTGATAATTAATTCATATATTGTCATTTAGAAAATACGACTCTGTGAAAATTTTCAGCTCGATCGGACGTTGGGAAGTGAGTGAAATATCGATTCCCACATAAAACTTTGATTAATTAGTTATGATGGCTTAATTGATTATTTAGTAAATATGACAATTGATTCGTGTATTGTCATAACGAATACGTCTGTGTGAAAATTTTCAACTCGATTCAACGTTATGAAGTGGGTGAACCATCGATTTCCATATAAAACATTAATAAATTAATTATGATGAATTAATTGACTATTTAGTAAATATGAAAATTGATGCGTGTATTGTCATTAAGAGTACGTATGTGTGAAAAATTTTAGCTCGATCATACATTTCGAAGTAAGTGAAATATCGATTATAAGATTCCGTCCAGACAGACAAACACATGAAGCTAATATAAGCGTTGTAAATAGGCCAATATTCAACGTACAACAAAAGCAATCAGAGTTCGCTTTTGAATACGTACGCTATTCAATCTGTTACAACAGGAGGCTCCAACTGAACTGACAGATAGGCTCCTGAATGGCCACTGAACCGATCTCTGCCAAAACCTTGTGTTCCTTAACTAAGTAAGCTGACAGCAGCAACTTATTGTGTCAAAATACAAAGGTTATTGTTTCTGGTTACAAAATTTCTTGGTTGGGTTGTTACGTCAGAATTCTATAGGAAAATGTTAATTGCCACAACGCTCAATGGTCGAATTATTGAATGGTATAATAATTAAGTGGTCGTAAAACAGTTGTGCTAAATAAATACAATGAACAGATTCATTTAATTGATATTATATTTTTAATGAGCGAAATAAGAATAGTCATAAAAGGCGTTGCGAGGCACAAAGATTCTGGAAACTACCCTCATAATAACGAGTTTTAAAGGGATTTTTTCGTTTAAAATGTATTATTATATTAGTAATCGTGTACCCTTAAAAAATTATGTTCAACAATTCTTTAAACTCATTGTTGTTATTCATAAATTCGCCCAAAAACAAGTAGGTGTCAGTATTAAATATTTGAAAAGAAGCTAACTCTTACATTTGTATGCAACATATAAATTAGCATGGATTTTATAGATTCTTATTTATCAATTTAATTAACTTTATTTTTATTTAAAGGGGGGGGGGGGGGGGGCTAGTTTTAAATACAGCGATACACGAATGTAAGTTAAAAATTATAACAACATATAAAAACCGAGGCGTATAGTTAATAGAAAACAAGTGAATACATATCAAACAATTGCACTGACTGCATATTGTTGAGATGATAGGATTTGTGTCTGTTACACTCATTCATAAACATTACATAATCGTCAATATATGCGGACATCCTGGCTGCTTCCTACGTATTCCCCGATTCTGAATACTTAGAAAGCAATTGGTTTCAAGTTGGTAACTATTGGCATCTATCCATCACCCAACAGTGGTAGATGGAGAGACGGTTGGTGGTAAGCGAGAAAACGGCAAGACGAAGTGTGGAAAGAATGGAACAACGAAGAAAGAGAGAAATCTTGGTTGTAAAAGAGGGGGTTGACTAAGACGTACGATACCAGTGTTATTGGGGCACCACCTCAATTCCCCTTCCAACATTGAAACCAAACGATAGATTAGAGTCCAAACAACTTAGCTTTTACACCCACAGACATAAGTTACTGAGGACAGATGGTTGATACCGGTAATAGCTTTGGTTCAATCCCACATTAGAGTGGAATTTAAATTAGGTATGATTTAAATAAATAAGATCATGAATCATCATCATGACATTCTTTGTCTAAAGGGGCATCAAACCTAAGTAGTGATCATCAGTTTATCGTCATCACGTTAGAAAGAAAAGAATTCATCTAGGACCCTTAGATAGAGCAAATCACGGCTTTCTAGATCAATTCTGAAAGTTATCTATTTGCTTCTTCATAGAGATCCCTTGCGGACGAACTTTGCGTAGATTGTGATTGACGTCGAACCATACAGCCGTAAGTATCACCACATTCCCGCTTACCAAGACTTATAGCGGCAGAGCGTGAGTATTGAAGGTTTTGTATTGTTTGTATCTTTATAACAGTTTTGCATACACAGTGTGAATGCGAGAATACGGTTATTTCTGCTAAATACCAAACATCAATGGCATTGGGAACCGAGTGAGTGTAATTAAACATTCAACATTCCCGTCTATATTTGATTGGAAACTAGATAGGGTAATGGCCAAGCGGGTCAAGTTTCTGGTAAAGCTATCTGCGTCAAGTAGTGCGGTGGGGTTAGTGGGGGGGGGGGGGAAGGTTTAATGTTGTTTTGGTTTTAAGTACCATTGAGCTGAAAAGCAATAAAATTCCAATATAGTATTTAGTATTTACATTTGTCAAACGTTTTTCAACGACTGGTTTAGCTTTGTCAAATTATGCCTTTTTTAGAAGTATATATTTCCTTTATTCTTCCAACAAGGAAGTTCTCCCCATTTCTAAAAAATAATTTACTTATATGAACTGAATAAGTATGTATTTATTTACTACAACATAGTTTGCAACAATTTTCGTATGTCGTTCTTATGTAGTTTCGTAACAGCTTTGATCTTGCATAACAAATGTGATATTAACGCATGGTGGCTACAAATGGTCTTTTGTCAAACAGTAGCTATTTGTTGAAGAAAGTATACAATACATTAATATATTTTATGTTTGTTTAGTATAATCTTTTGGATTACCCACAATGTAATACAGCATTGCAAATTTTTAAAGTTTTTTACTTTTTCAACTCAAAAGTTTTAAAAATGGTACCTTCGCTGCAACAAGACAATCCATATTAAAATATAAAATGTGTTACATCGAACGTCGAGCGTGTTAGTATGGTTTCACAATGCAATATAAAAGGGCGGTGTGTTTCATTAACACTTAATATAAACATATTTCAATCGTTGCAATACACTATCCGTCCATCTCTCCCCGTGCTCCGGCCGATGTGTGCATCTATTTGACATAGTTATTTTAATCAAGTCAACGCTTAATACAAGACATATTATATATACATATTGTTATATACCGTGAAGCTATACATATACACAATAATACATGTTTGCAATGTTTTATACTATAATGTTTTGTAGTTATTCAACTGGAATATTCCTTGTTACACATTATACATCTAGGATGCGAACTGATTGGACTCGACTGTCTTTACTCACAACTGGTCTCGTAAGGACTCCTAGAGTTTCCTATCGCCCTAACAACGTCAACATGGACAATGAGTAAAGGACGAAAAGACGTCTCTTGAAATTTGATAATCATTGTAATTGGACCGACCGCGTTCGTCATGTTAAAGACAGCGCCCCAAGCGGAGAAATAACGAGCTTCTCACTTCGCAGACAAAGCGTGAATATCACATTGTTACCACTCTCTGCCAACAATATTGTGTTTCATTTCTGTATTGAGACCACCCCCCCCCCCTCCACCCTCCCCCCCCGCGCTGCGGTGCCACCGAGAATTGGGCATGAACCCAATCGTTTGAGCCCTCAAGCTACAACCTGATATGTTATCGCTAGAAATTGTGAGTTTTCACTCACTGGATAATTGGATTGCGAAATTCATTCTGAATATTGAAATTGTCAAAATTCTTTTGTTGTGTTTATATGTTATACTGACAAAAGAGGTCATTAATTCTGATTTAAAGGCGTATTTTGGTAGAAAGATTTATACGAGATAATAAAGATGGGTAGTGTACTCGCTATGGTGGCACAACAGGCCCTTCTTGTTTCATGTTGGCAGTGGCAGTCCGTGGATTGGCCTATAATTGCTCTTCACTCGTTGCTATTTTCTTCTAACCTTTCATTTCTATACTAATATGCTTTACTGGGTTCGATCCCCAGTAGGGACAATTTGTAATACCATATTTTGCTCGCTCTATACAATACTGATAAAGTTGGATTAATTGTATAACAACTAGCACACTCGCACAGCACACGCACAGAGATATGTATTTATTAATTCAATTAGAGCTCGTTTTTTTCTGTGAGTGTTAACACGAGTTTTCCAGAAAGTTGCACCACCCTTCCCCAATAAGTAACAGTACGTGCAAGCAACAATGCTTTACCCAGTCACACATTTTGCGTGTAATACTGCCAGAATAATGTAACTTTATGGATGCCCGCGGTAATCGTACAATATACATTTTATGTAATATCGTGTTTATAATATATCACCCAAAAGAATTCCCATTTTGCGCGCAGTGAAACATCGAGATATTAAATTAAGTAAATAATAATGACCTCAACATAATTTTAAGAAAATGACTGGTTTTGAAAAACAATTGATCGTTCAGTTTAGGTTACATTAACTAAATTCATATTCAATCAAAATTGAGAATACATAGAGCCTACTAGTGATCTTGGTTGAAACACGAAATATTAATCGAAAACCAAATAATTATTCCAGTTTTTGAATATATAATACTCATGTTGCCACTATTATCTTCTCACCCAAAACATTGATGTGACAGAAAGATCAAAAATAACCCGTGGCTTGTTTTACGCGGGAGTGCGTGAAAAATATAATAGAGGTTCGAAAATGTGTCTTGAAAGATTAGCCTTAAAAAGAAAAAAAATGCGTTTAGAATGAAATATGATATAATTTTTTCGTGACAAATTTCCATGACAATGGTGGCTGCCTTTGAAGCGAAGAGGCGAGAATTTCCGACAGGTCAGTCACCCTACTACGCAGAAATATGCAGAAGATGAGTTTTAAGGAAATGCAATTGCAAATATTCACGGCAATGAATTTAGAATGTTAAGAGGCCACGTGAGTCTTAGCTGTTAAAACCGCACCAAACCAAAGGCGTTTAGTAGTTTCTTAAGTACGCTACATAATATTAAAATCTTTCTAATATCCAAAATTTAGATTCATAGTAACTAGAAACTGGTTTAACAAAATTTCTACGGTTGCCATTTAGGAAAGTAATTAAATATACTTATTCATTAATCGGCTTTTAAAATAACAACTTTAAGGATTAAGATATTTTGAACGTTTTTAAGCTAGTGATAAGTTCACAATTTTGTTGATGTAACAACTTTTTCAATATTGTGTAGCGATCTCAAGACATTACTAAAAGTACTTTTGCGCGGTTTAAGTGGTGAACTATCCATCCCCGTTCACAAACTCCTTCTCATCGTCATCGCTACGTATTCTAAATTCTTTGGGTTTTGACTTCGATCAACGAATACCACGACGTGCTGGGACAATGTTGTATTATGAACACCGACTAACGCGTCGACAATGCTTTAAGGTGGATATCAGTGACGTCACTGTCAGCTCACTGGATCGAATTCAAGGTCGTAAAATTCCCTTGCGAGGGCTCGTCGAACTAACTATTTCCGCTAGGGGATTGACGGACCTTGGTACGAATTTTGTGGGACTCAATGTTGTTTGAAAACATTGAAGCTTGCGCAAATAATTCATGCATTTTATTATTTATTTAGAATTCGTATTTTTAGTTGTTACAGCCTAGAATAGTAACCGGGTTCCTCGGGTTGTTTCATCGCGTCGTATCTTACTAGATAACGAGTGTTGTGGACTCTGCAGTTCTTTGTCGCCCTGTGTGAGACATTTTCAAGAGAATTGCCCGGTTTCTTGCAAAGTCGCTCGCTTCTTCCCAGCCCCGCCTTCTTTTAAGCTGGAAACGAATAAGTGAATTTAGTTTAACGTTACTATACTGTCGAGTGAGGGTTTCTTTGTTGGTGTGTCCCGTTGTCCACAGTCGTATTATCTATAAGACGAACTCGATATTTCACAATTCAACCAGTTTTGTAAAAACAATCTCATATTGAGTAGTGTGTAGGACGAACCGCCAGTATCAATTAAAATATACATTGTAAGTACTATGCCACACTAGCTTATCTGGTCATCACATTTTTATATGGCGATATAGTATGGAACCTAACATTTTCTCACCATTTCATGAATAAATAATACTTTCTTCATCAAAAAATCGGTCAGCAACAAGATGATTGTTTTAGAAACTGAAATCAAATAATTTTTCCAGTGAATGAATGTAATTTTTATAGAATAGTGTTTTCAACTTTACTAAAATTAGTGTTTTACAAGTAGAATCAAAACACAAGGAACGATGTTAGCTTGCTTATACGTTTAAAAACTGGGCCCCCTTATTATTTTACTTCAATAGAATGTAATATAGTCTTACTTAAGTTTTGGTTATAAAAAAAGTATAGTGTTTTAAATGGGTACAATGTCTTATGATAATAATCATTAGTTTCATGCTACCAATAATTATGTTTTGTTTACGGTCCTCTGTACTTTAAGGAGGACTGTACCCGTGTTATTTTAGAACCTTAAGGAATGATAATTGAAACCAGCAGCCAAGAGTTTTTCATCCAAATTGTTTAGAAGGGCGTATAATAATGTGGCACATACTATCAGTGCTATGATGAGCTATGAAACCTCTCCGCGCTGGCTATGGAAGTAAGGCCACATAGCACATGTGAAAGTATGTGGCGGGAGTGACACAGATAAAGTGGTTCCCTCCAAACAATCCCCGTGGTTAATCACGTAGCATACCAGAGAGCGAGTCTACAGAGTTATGTGGGAGATGAAAACAGGGAAAGACAAAGGGAGGATACTTCGTTTTCCCGCGTACGGCTACGAGCAATGACGAGATGCAATTTTTTGGATGGTTTGTTTTCGTTGATCGTTCGGCAACGCTGTATTTTAAGCCGTTAAATCTTGCCCATTCTCGTATACAACGAAATGTGAAAGGGAAATCTAGAATGAGTTGTTTCCCATGTAATAAAACAAAAATATATAACATTATTTACATTACTGATTAACATGTGCAATTTATTTAAGTTTACTGCAAGAGGCTGGATTAAATTCATGGTAATGTTTTCAAATTGCCGATAATTCATTTATTGTATGTTTCTATCAAATAAAAACGAAACAATTGTAATTCAACGTATTGTCCTTAAGAGGGATCAACACCGACTTACAATAATTCGGGCGTATATCAAAAATTAAGTTGAAACTTGCAATTACACGTTCTAAACAAATAAATTACATTATTCTTATATATTTGCATTTTTAATTAAATTTTTGTTGTTTTACAAAAACGTTACCAAGGAGAGAAATTATATGGGAACCACATATTAGAATCATGTTGTTTGAATTGGTATTTTAAAGTAGAGAGCCAAGCAATGAAAATGGTGTACCGGCAGTGCGAATCTATGATTGATTTTATACTTGTATACATTATAAAGTAGATACCTACGTGTATTAGGTGTAGTTCATATGTAAATGTTTTCATTATTTAATAAATATACAACGATTTTATACTAATACAAAACATTCACATCTTTATGGATGTATTATATTGTATTACGAACTAGGCTTTCAGACATATTATCCGTGCACATATTTCCTAGATTTATCAAACCCTAATATCAGTCAAACCGCAAAACCAATATATCTTCGTTTCCCAAATCACATTTCTTGCAACACTTTTGGACTTCTTCAAGTCCATCCGCAGGCCACAGATAGGTTTTCTACCCACATCTTTTTCGGCATTAAATGTTGTAAATGTGTCAGACGTTTTCCTCGCCACCTCGGGTAGCCCTCCATCAGCATAAACCATTCATAACAAAATTTATTCTTCACGAATAAAATAGTATTAAAATCTTGAACTTTTATTGGATGACGTTAACATTTGGTGTTTTAACAACGAAACAATAAAACAGCATTTTTAAGTGTTTTCTTCTTTTGTGACCACTATATCTCGATGAATGAGTAAATATGTTTAGATTTTACTTGTTTTATTTCTCTTCCACGTGTGCCCTTCCGAAACCAGATTAATCGAAAATCGAGATGGTATTAATTTTTTTTTCTTCTGTGTGGTGTGAGGATTATATTTGTTTGGTTTGTTTCGATCGTTAGTCCTGTGGGATGGTTTCTGCTTACAATGGTTTGGGTAGATGGTTCGATTCCTTTTGTTTGCGTTTTTTCTTTCAGAAATTTACTTAAAATGATCTTAAAATTTCTTTTCTTGTCAGGTATTTTAGTATTAAGTGAAACGCATATATTAACTTTAAGGAGCGCAACTAAAGTAAAAAAATAAAATTGAATTTTATTCCATTCCTTGATGCAAATATGTTTTATTTTTAAACCCTACCTGCATGCTTTTGTTATAGTTTATATTATTTCTCTGTTATAAAAACGTATTAGATTCTTATTCTGAACATGATAAATTACTTGAATAATATGATATGAGTGTGATAAACAAATGCCCGTTGGGATTGCATATTTTCATTTAAAATAATCGTATTATTCCATATTCTTGTTTAATACCACTTTAACGAGAAGTTAACAAATTAATATGTCACAGTCATCAAAGGTGATTACTACATTTAAATTTATTAATTTGAATATAAGCTATATTACATACGTCACCAACTAATGGACACGATTATGAATCATACAGCTATATCCAAATAAAACATAAAGAAGCACGTAACGATCTCTGGGACATATGAATCTGTTCTAAACGAATCAGTTATCCACCTGTGTGAAAAATACATTTTATAAACTGATGATTACAAATTAAACATGAGTATAGAACATTGGACGTCGTATCTCTATGCGACAGTTATCTGGATGCTTTATTAAACGAAAAGTTGCCGTATTGAAAATCGATCACAAGATTCATTTCAAGATAGCCAATTTGTAAATGCACAACTTTTATGCAACGGGTTATCTTCATTTCCAATTCATTTGCCGTCTAGGAAGCCATTGTTTAAAATGTGAGATTATATTGTAGATTACGTGCCATGAATTTTTTGAATTTTTCAGTTATTCAATCACATATACATTGCATACAAATTGCTATGTCTTCTAACAAGTCATTGGATTATAATAACGAACCTTGTTTTGTACCTTATCAACGTTCACAAGCTTCTCATGTAAGATGAGTGTTCGCTTTGTTTGTCATGTTACTTATATCATAGATTTTATGTATACACAAAATAAATAGATTAAATGTTAAAATTGCTGTTCAATTATTTATATTGTGACCTTAAAAATACATTTATAATACACGGTTTCATTTCAATTTCAACATATTCTCACTTAGCTCCTCTATTGGAATTTACACGTTATCAGCTCATTGCAAAACATATCCACTTCACGTTGCACGTTTTATTGTGCTTTACTTTTTATATTGCATTTTAAGTTTTAAAGCTACTATATGTTAACAAACAACTTTTTAAATTTTTGGTTATTATTATGTCACACGCAGATCACCTACAATTTCAGTTACAAAATTTGTAATGAAGCAAATAATGTATGTCTATGCAATGAAGCACGCCATGTTAATATTCTCTATAATAATAATAATAATAAAAAAAAAAAAAAATAATAAATACTGTTCGCGCAGATAATGGTACGTTTACAGCAACGCGTTGCGAGCGAAGCGAGGGCGCGAGCTCCAATCAGCGGCCGAGTTTGCGTGAAACTATTAACTTCTTTGCATGAAACTCGGCCGCTGATTGGAGCTCGCGCCCTCGCTTCGCTCGCAACGCGTAGCTGTAAACGTACCGAAACAGTCACTGACAAACTGTATCAAAGCCGTACTCGGAGCCCATTTCAAGTTGCAAACGCCTGTACTCGATACTACTGCAATGGTTCTCGTCTAGACAAGCTATCTACGCATTCCAACCCAAGAGTAACTTTAGATGTTGGGGCTTTGATTTTGATGGATGTGATTGTTTTGGGTAGGTACAGCTTGTGCTTGGTTTACAACCACTCGTGTCAAAGTAGGTAAGACTAAGAGCGCTGACTTGTCTTCAATCTACACCAACCGACGGATACTAGGACTGATTTATTAAGTTCCTGATTTGTAGCGGTAACGGTAACACATTCTGCGCTTCAGATTAAAAACTGAAATACAACATCCTGTAAACTTAAAGTATTTGGACGTAATAAGCTTGGATGTTGTAAAGTTTGAAGCGATATATGAAATAAATCATGATGATGTACAATGGGTTGTTATCTTCACTTTGGCACTTTTTGGAAAAACTAGGAATTTATCAAACAAGAAAAATATCAAATATTGTTTTAAAAAATATTGTAAATGTTTCTTTTTTTTAGAGAACCGTTAATAATTTCTTATCTTTTTAAATATTATGGGAACAAAAATGTAGTTTCATATCCCGTCACTTTTAAAATGTGCGTTTCAACCATTGAACAATCGAATAAAATGATACCGAACCAACAGTTTGTCAACAATTTCTAACAAATGTAACCCGCCCATTACAGGATTTTTAATGAAATACATTTGTATCAAAAATACAAAAAGTGGAACAAAGTCATTAACATTGATATGAGTGATTGACTCAACGAGGGCTGAACCTCTCAAGTTGCAAGATTGCACCAATCTAGGCGCCATGTTTGATATTATAACGAAGCGGTATTTGATATCACCGCAGAGTAACACCCGCGCTAAACAAGAGATGTTACATAGTGTAACATGATGTAAACTGCAGACTAATGTAAATCAACGGTAGGACCGAACATTCTTTCCTCGCGTTAGTTCGTGAGTTGCTCGTTGAGTAAAACTAGGAATGTCGCGAATCAAAACCCCCAATTTCATCTTCATATTTCCCTCACTCATCGTCTGGATTATAGCCAAGTTGCAAAAGTATGAGACGTAAAGTCTAAATATTAATCAATCAATCAATCAATCAATCAATCAATCAATCAATCAATCAATCAATCAATCAATCAATCAATCAATCAATCAATCAATCAATCAATCAATCAATCAATCAATCAATCAATCAATCAATCAATCAATCAATCAATCAATCAATCAATCAATCAATCAATCAATCAATCAATCAATCAATCAATCAATCAATTTGTCTTTTGTTTGTTTGGTTATGTATTGCCTATCGAACATTTTAAATACATGGCTTAAGGTGGACAAGATATTTCTAACTTTAGCTCAGGTAATTTGAAGTCTAGGGCTTAAAAATAGCGTGTTCTTTATTCATTGAAATACGCATGCCATGGTGGTTTTTATTTAGTGTTTAAAGACATATGCGCTAGATACTATGATGTCAGCCTTTATCCCTTCTTACGACAGGCAGAGTTACCTCGGACGTATTCTATTCCCGGTCAGTATTGGAGAGTTTTATTAAAGGGGTAAATGGGTGGAAAAGAGAAATGGGAGGAACTAATTTGTTTACCTACTGACGGCGTCATCACTAGGACCAGAGGGGCTGCTAGCAGAGTTCATACTGCTTGGTTCCCGAGCCCGCCGCCAGAGCGCTCTGTTTCAGGGTCACCGCGTCCACCAGGGGGGAGGGGGTGGGGGGTGGTATCGCCGACACCGCGGTCGTCAATTGTCCGCGAGCCGTGTTCTATCGCCCTGCCATCTGCAGCAGCGGTCAGCACTAATATGAGGGTTTGAGGAGAGAGGGGATCGGAAAACTGCGCCAACAGCTGATAGGGGAATATCATAACACAGTTTCAACTTTGAATACACTCTCGTTGAATGGAACGGACGATACCACAACACAACACAACACAACAAAACAAAACACAATGAAGCGATCAATTCAACTTCGGCCAACTGAACATGTTGCGTTTTTGTCAGATGAGAAATCGTTGGGCGAGTTCTCAATATTCAAAATATAATACGTCATCTGTCGTTGCGGCTGAAAAACAAACCGCAGCGTTTTGTGTGTGGAACTTTTTGGCAACGTTCTGATGAACTATTATTTTTTCTGGCGGTTTCTTTCTAGACACATGCAGAGCACATATGATCAATTTACTTTCGCTGATATTATCAGATGGGCTCGTTGTATCATCACATACTCAAAAATTTTCTCAACATAAGCTGCTCTACATAGAGAAGAATTTCATCAATTTTAATTGTTCATCGTCAACTATACATAAAATTGCAATGTTTGTCACAACACAACGTACGTATTGTCTTACAATACTTTACAAAATAAATTGTGGATTTTCCATGAAATAGACTTGTGCAGTGACCTAACCGTTTGACCTAACGGCTAAACCGCAGTCGCTGAGTCGGCTCCTACAGAAACATCAAAGTTATCAACATCGGGCTAGGTCAGGAGGAGGGTGGGTGACCGCTTCCCTCTGAAACACTAGTTACAGCTGTTGTTTAGAGCAGATTTGAGCTGTGCTTCTCATCTACTGCTCGGCAGTCCAGGTTATTGGAACGTGTATGATTTCCCCGCCTCTCTTGTCCTCATCATCATTCGACAATCACCATAAATTACATGTGCACTAGTGTGCACTAGTGGGATCTCAGTCCTGTTTTGCAAATGTAGAATATACCAATCAAATCGAAGCTGTACATATATATATTACTACTACGTACATGATTGGAACGATGTTTGATAAAACATTTCCGGGAACCGTTTTTATAATTTTGTAAATGTTAAATGCAACAAAATACATCCAAGAAATTATATAAAGATAATATTGAAAAAAGGTGTTTCAAATTCTGGCTCAACAAGTAAAATTGTTTATTTTTCTACTTGATTTTAATGGAAAAAACAGAATCGACAAAGTAGTGAATTTTCAATGTTAGATTTAGAAGGTATAAAAGTGCGACATACTTTTTTCGTCATGACAAAATATGTCGGCTGAAAAAGTATCGGATTAACTTAGCGTCAAGAGCCTACCATCATTTGAAAGTAAAAATGTACTGAAATGATATTCGTAGAAGATATAAATCTAATAATGCATGCAACGTCATCGTCTGAGTATGTGTAAGTATATTCAACAGGTCCTGGTCTTATAGGATACAATGAAGCAAATGCTCGCAATTGTTGACTGTAACGTGTAACGTAACACTTCATAGCTCGCTGGGGAGAGTTCGATGCATATTTCACGAGACTCTTGGCGGTCAACCCTGGCTTCGTGTTATTTGTAACAGGGATACAATACAATTCTACACATTGCAACGAGCATTCTCATACATTCATGACATTGTAGCTAGCTGGGTACCAGACTTCAACATTCTAGCAACATTATGTTTGTTTTCATACATGCCACCGAGTGGTTGGAGTAATTTAATAAACTTTGTTGTATTCTCATTTCAACGGTTGGATTATTTGTATTAGAATTTTTACTAAACATTGAATCAATCTGTACTGTGATGTTTTCGACAAGAATTTGATATATGATCAAAACTTGAATGTATTTCAGAAAACAATTTATTTTCTGTTATTTTTTGGTATTACTCCTATACGTACCACTTAGTTAGAGAACAGCTAGTATGGCCAAAATACACTGATTTTATTCAATCATATATATATATATCAACAGTATAACAACGACAAAGCACCTGTTTGTGTTTATTAAACACGGGTTTACTGATTTAGAACTGTTATTTTTTTTTTTTAAGCTTTTGTATTCAACATGGATTTCTTTTGTCAACTAACTGGAAGAACAACACCAAACAGATCATCAACAACTTCAAACGTTTAATTTTGACATTTAATCAAAAACTTGTTAATTGTTTAGTTCTTATAAGCAAAATATTTGTTATTTTAATTCGTTATACTCGTTTACGTAGTTTATCATTGTATGTATCGAAACCCAAATCTGTATTTTAACATAATTATGGTGAATAAATAACAATTCTACTCTACTAATTTTGAGTGTAATTTAATCAAATAGTGAAACGAGAGATCGATTAGCCAGCTTGCGTTTCGATTGTTTTGGTTTATCAGTGGTTCCGATTATGTCTTCCACTTCTGCCAGTCAATGCCAGTGTCCTCACAGTGAACGAGACCCATGCACCCGTCATCTCTGGACAGACAGAGCTCAGCGTCAGCGTCATCAGCCGTATCAATATGCACACAGCGTATATGGCTATCAACTCTCGAGAGGGCGGCCGACTCGAACACTGTACAATAATCGATATAACTCGAAGTGGCACGCGAGGAGAGGAAATAGTCGATTGCTTCTGTTGGAAACTGCAGCGCACGCAGTTTATCTTTACGATAATTTGAAAAGTGTGTTACAGGATGGAATTGAAATCTGATTTCCGCTCGCTGGCGGCGATGCCAAATCTAACTTCATCCCGCGAAACAGAGAGCGCGTTTTACGAGTGCCTGGTCACGTGTTTGGCGCGAGCACTTGTGGAAATCAAAAGAAAGAATTTTAAAGAGAATGGCATTGCTAACTAATACATTAAGAATAAAGGCTGTTTGAGATGGACAAATTCTTATAATCTATCTTCTACTGCCACTGCAGTGTCTTTGTACATGACTGTTAAGAGATCCAACAACAATACTACTTCAAGGAGCAGAGTAGACCCTTTATAAACATCAAGCGAAGTTGTTAGCTCCAGAAACATTAACGTCACCATAGCAAACATCCTTAAATACTTTTATTAAATATATATTATACTATATAGAAGACGGGTTATTTTTAGAACCCCATCAAACTTATCAGAGGGATTTACATCGTACCGAACTATAGGTTACATCTGCATTGTTACGATTGCATAAAATGAAGTACGTATTTTCATTCCCATTTCAATCCAAACTAGGGCCTACCTCGTTCGATATATTGGATATTATTGTGATCTGTGAAGACTGATTTCCCATTGGCAATAGCTCAAAGATTTTCAATACTCTATTTGGTGCGGTTGGTTTTTATAAATTATAGGAACTTCTGAGATATATATGAATATTTTAGGTAACCGACACCCAACCCACAATTGTGTCACACGCAAAATATGTATACATTTTCGTTGAGTTTCAGATAAAATTTGAAATTGAACTTTAATTTCCATTATAGTTTTCAACAATTAAACCTGCCTAATATATAAGGCAGATTACTCAGCCTGTACACAAAATACCTCTTACAAAAGATACTCGACTTATTCAGAACGAATCGTAGATCAACAATGCAAACTCCGCCAAAAAAAGTCCTTCCTTATGTGCCTGTAGTGCGTCATGTTCTTCAATACCTCTATCAGTTTAGTTAAACCCTATATTATATTCTATATTAAATACTTGAGTTAAATGTTAATCTGTTTAAAAATTTGGAATAAATACAAAGTCGGGTAATGTTGTATTTCGTAATTACAACTCACACAAGATGTAATAATATAAAGCATTCGCTGTGGAATATATGTTGGTGCTATCTGCATGGCTTATAGAACCAAGTGTGTCCTTCAAGCCCTTCTTGCCACGTTTTAGTTATAATTCCACATCTATAATTCATGAATTGTATTAAATATAGTACAGAAAGATATAAAGAAGATAAAATATTTTGAAATGGTGGAGGTGCCAGGTAGAAGTATTGAAGTAACAAAACAACTACTATTATAAATAGCATATCGTTATTTAAATCTTGAATATCAGTTTTAGTATTCTTCACAGAATTTCACTTTAATGTTGAATCTAAGATACAAGTTTGAAATGGCCAGATGCAAATATGTCCTCTAGTTAATGTGGTGATGGAATTGTGAACAAGTTTAAACTTCATATTTTTAATAAGTAAAACAATATTTTTAACAGTTAAGGGCATCCTTTATTTTTGGGGAATCAATGCAGAAGTTCAAGAAGCCGTGAACCTCTGACGCTTCTACCACAAAGAATCAAATTGCTTTGTCTTAAAATATTGCTGTAAGAATAAACTAAATAAAATGTATAAAATTTTCGAATGAAATTGTTATATCGTATGTAATTATATTAGTACATCATGTTTAAAAATACAATAGCACGCCCCGTTATTTTTCATTGTAAATCAATTCGTGTACATATTTATTAATTATTAAATTAATACAGCGTTTCAGTAAACACTAAGAATTGTTTTTATGATTTAATACAAATACAGTTTATGTTTAAATTATCTGTGCAGCACTTCAAACTAGGAAATTGTTAGTTCCATTGCCAAACCATGTTTCTAGTTTATAATTCCAAAATAACATATCAGCGTATGAGTTTAGGTAACTGTCGCTTCCACAATAACTTCCAGATCGTTAAAACTGTAAGTATTTTATGGCTTGCAATATTTCACAGTAAAAAAACAGTCGAGTAATTACATCTTAAATTATGAGTGAAACTTTCGGTTACGTTATCAACTTCTGAATACATTTTGTAATACTTGATAGTAAATGGTACGCTTGATAATTTTCTATTGCAGGCATATATTTGGTATTAAATATTTATTCAGAAATGTGTTTAAGTATGTGGGAGAAAAATGTTTACCCAAACAATGAAAAATATTAGAATTAATTTAATTTAAAACAAACAAAAATTTGTTAATGTGTGCTTTGAGTATTCCAACATAGGTTTTAGAAAATCTTCCAAATAATTAATAAGTAATCTACAGTCATAAATTTCCTAGACAGTAGATTGTTCAGCACTTCCATTCACTCTCAAGTAGTGTTCTGTCCTACCAAGGATGTCTTCCCGCATATGGCTCTTGGTGGTATAACTCGCTATGTTACGGCCTACTCTATGCGGCAGTTGCAAGTTTGTCTCCACCGCGCTGTGTTCCTTCCCGCCCTCAGGTTATTTGCATCACTGCACCAATTTAAGATGTAAAACCCGATTCAATCACGAATTTACTGTTCATGATGCAATATAATTATAATGAAATTCCAAAATAGCAGTTTATTGCTTTAAATTTACATTAAGGTTTAATGTTCCTTTAACAGAACATCATTATCTACGCGTATCCGTTATTAATTTTAGAAGCAACTTTCTAACCTTGTAGAGCCAATTTGCAATTAGTTTTTCATTAGTCATTTATCCTACCATGTAATTGTGCAGGAATGCAATATTGTGTACGAATCTCACATTTTGATTGCTAGAACGTCATTAAGTTTCCAGCGAACAAGCAGAGTATTGATGTGATAAATTAGGCGCCAGGCTGTGTGACTGTATAACGCCAACACTCCAATCTTGCTATAGTGGGCGTTGTGCTCTGAACCAGGCGAATATGATATTTATTAAGCTAAGCTTTGGTCTACGTTGGTTGTTACTTATTAGCAAAGTGCCAGAGAATTGCAACAGATGTTGGGTCAATAGGGCCAAGGGAATTAAATCCAAATGATTGATACTCGAGGAGTTTGTTTCTTACAACCTGACCCAGGAGAAAGAGAAACTTTGAGATCTCGGTGCGAAACAGCGTGAGTAGCATGAGCATGTATATTATTCGAGAATGCAAAGTAAACATTGAGCTTTCAAATGGTTCAATTAATTAAGATAAATGACTCAAGCTTTCACAAAATCTCATTGATTTACGATATACCCGTATTCTTGAACCATTGACTGTTAATGTAATGAGCGTTTCATCGAGCTCCGTAGCGTTTGCGTTAGGCCACCGCCGAAATGGATAGCGAAACAGCCAATATGCACACAAAGACCTCTTGACCAATAAACCAGAGGCATCTTTGAACCGATCTTTCGATTATGAAGGCCTTTTATATCTCACAACATACGTTTTCATACATCGGATATTCTTTTTGTAAGATGTATCTTCTTTTATCTATTAGTTCCCCAAAGAAAGTTGGCGCATAGCTGGGAAATGAAGTAGATGGTTGTTTACGCGGCTTTAACAATGGTAGTCTCATATGATACAAGAATTATAACTAACGATCCATGTCTTTTTAATTCACTACAGTTATTCCCGTGATTAAATATGTTATACATTTGAATACCATCATACATGGTATTGTGATTATTATATAATTACATCATTTTATGTTATTGTTAGCTTTTTGATCGTATTCCATGTGATATGGAAGACAAAGAAATTGTGTTAGTTTGCTCTTGGCTTTGTCTAAACATTCTCAGATAGTATATCGTATACACTACTAGAGGTTTATATTGCTCTAGATACATCTATTGTTTCCCTCGCGGCGAACTTTTCAGTTCATACGTTTGTCGGTGCACCATTTAGACACAATTCTCAGCATGTGAGATAAATATGTATAGTCGTCGTACAACAACTTCGGTAATGCTTCCGTCACGGGTGGGTGAGCGGCAGCCAACCAGCGACCGTGGCTTATTCAAATACCGGTTCGGGTTTGCAGGGACCGTAAACACGTCATTGATTGATGACGAAAGCATTACCTACTGAAGTTGTTGTACGACGACTATATTGCAATCCATACTTGCGGAATAGTCACACATCTCAAAGGTTTGGGCCGGTGGTTTGTGTACCTGTGATTTCAAGAGTGATTAAACGTTGGATATTTTTTTAATTTGGCTATTTATATATATATTTTTTTAATTTAGGAACCTAAAAACAAGCTTGTTTATTCAAAAAAAGTTTTTTCGTAAACTGTGCCATTTTTGTAATCTTATAACGATCTGATATTTTCATCGATTATTTGCAGAAAACTTGCAGATGTGTTTCACAATATCTCTGTAATAAAAATGCTAGCCCAGAACAGTAGCTCAAGTAAGCGAATCACTCAACCATTATATAGGCGAACAAGAAGAACAACAAAGATTTCTTTTATGTCATTTTTTCTATAGGATTCTCTTTTGTCAATGTTCTGCCATCCGTCAAGCGCTCGCTGCTCCGCGTAGATCAATTGTTTGTAGACCGCTAACGTGTAATCAAAAACGAACAATTTTATTTTATTAATTTTATAACTTTAATAAATCATGGGGGTAAGACACAATACATCTATAAGATCAAACCAAGGAGACGTGTCAATAAAACATTGTAATATATTTGATTTATATTAATGTTGAACAGTTTATATATTCTCCTGCTCTCAAAAACATTTATGTTTAAAGAAAGGTGTCCATGTAAAACAGTATTGTGTTCAATTATACTCTCATAAATTAACATACATGGCATTACCAATACAATTATAATGGTTACCTTTTTACTGGTCTACGATAAAGCAAATAATAAATTTAAAACCTGTTCATATTCTCATCATTCATGATCAACCACAATAAATTCATCAAGATTGGTTATGATTATACCGTGGACTGTGGTTTAACTATCATTCGATTATGTTAATGAAATGTAGATAAACTATGATGAAACAAGATAGAAGAATCAATAAACTATTATTAATTGTCATACGTATAATACTAAATGTGGTAAACAAGTCGAAAAATATGGGACAAATTGTGTAAAAACTGAGTATTAAATACAAAACGAGCATGAACATGAATCTTGTTTTCTAATCAAATCGTTCCATACATTAATGAAAGTTCTGCTTATTTTGCCTCTATTTGTGGCCATTGTATCACTGTCAAAGTATCTAGCTAAGAGTAGTTTTAAAATAAACATAGTTTTGTGTCCAGTGAAAAGTATGACCTTTAAAGAGACAAATCAGTGTTGAGACTTTAAATTACATGACCGTTCTAATTAGAGAGATTACTGTACTCATAATAGGATAATCACATGCTTTATATTGGTTAATACAGAGATGCTTTTAAATGCGCGAATGTATTGGTAACTCGCTTGATGTGATCGTTGTCTTACTAGGGCTGAGTCCGCTTTGCCTTAGTTCTAGTGGGGCGGCCGTGTGAGAGTTTTCTTCGGAGCATCCACAGGTCACTCGCGGGCTTCACAAATAACCCGCATTTCCTGCGTGGGCAAGAGGTTCCACTTCAATCAAGCCCATGCCCCGTGTGCGTGTGTGCGTGTGTGCGTGTGTGCGTGTACGCGTGGCGTTGTCTGAAGATAACTAACATTATGCACGTTTTTTATTTTTGTAAGAAAATTGTATTTATTTTGCTCTCTAATAAATTAAATATTAATGAAATATAGAAAATAGAATTGTGAGTGTTATCTGTAAATTATAAAGATAATTCTTAAAAAATATCAATTTTGTCTGTAAAGAGTGTGATACACTCAATGTTGTCTAATTTCATGATAGACGTTGGCATTACAATACTAGAAAAAATGTGATACTATTAATTGAATGTTTATGCTGTGCACATTGTAGAAAATATATTATGAATAGTCGTATGGCTTGTAGCCTGAAATCGTTTCGACTTGGATGTAGACTTTTGGAGAACGAGCGTGCTGCTTGCAACACGCAGAGGCTTACGGACTCTGTGTAACTGTGTTGGTACATAAAGCGTATTTCTGCTCGAAGAAGACAATAGCATGCAATCGAGGTCTATAAATGTACACTGACTTTGAGCAACAGAACATTCATGATGTATTGTGCTCCAGAAGTCTTAGAGGTACTCTAAACCAAACTCATGGCTGTGTTGATATATGTTATGTGTAGTCGTGACCACTACTCTATGAAATAAATACAAAACTAATATAATAAACAGGTAAAATAATTACAATTGTAATTTCCGAATGAAAATTCATTGTAGTGGCAGACACTTACACTGATTATAAATATGATTAATATCCACCACCATCAGATTAGTAGATATATTAAAAGATTAAAACCAAAATGGATAACTAAAACTCAAAAGGTTTCGGGAGCGAGAACTGCCCCCCCCCCCCCCCTTTACTCTCGTTCAGGCGAGCCAAACAGTTAACAAGAATTGTTTTAACAGTAAATATAACCAATATACACCTGTCAACATGTTTGCATACAGGTAACTCACTTTAAAAAAATCTGATATAATAAAAATGAATTTAACAGTTAACGTAACAACACAACAGTTAACGTTTCAAAACAACAGTTAACAACAGTAAACGTTAAATATAGCAGTTAATTAAATAAAACGTTTCAGTTTTTATTTGCTCCATTGGTAAAATAGTTTAGCCTATACAAACCAGTATTAGTCTTCGGATATTAGACAAGTGGTCTCCAAAATGTTAAAGTTCAACACTTCTGGTTAGTGGTTATCAGTTTGTTTTATTTACATAAATTAACCTGTGTACATCTACAAAATGCGAACAAAGACTTACAATTGTTTTAAATGTAACACATAGTGCGTGCTCGTTGGGAGTTAGGATATTTCTACAAAACAAGAAAGAATTAACGAGGGCAGGGTCGAGTTCACTAACAACGAACACTAGTGCTAACGTTATACTAGTGTAGCACTATACAGAAGTTGTTACATTTCAATGTGTACATAGAATAATTAGTGGATATGTTTAACTGAAATCTGGATTACTCGCGATAACTTAGTTTCTGTGTGCTCCCAGTTCTAATTCTACAATCAGTTAAGGATTGTCAGGAAATGTTCTACATATGAGGATCTAAATTAATTCACTGTATTCTGTAAAACGTGATGCCACAAATTAATCTATAGAATAATCCACGGAATGTGATCGCCGTATACCAGTGTATCTCATAATGCGTATGATTATTGTAATAGTTTTGTACAGACAAGACCTAAGAATAATTAATTATCAAGTTATTTTGCTGTACGTCATTTACATTACGACTAGTTTAAATTCATTGAAACATCTGCGAGTATGAAGACTAGAGTTGTTCAGGAATTTGCCAAGGTGTTCTAAAACTTTGCAAGTGCTTCCATACTTACGGGCTTATTATATTGCCAGTGCCAATATTTCCATCAAAGAGAGAACTGTTCTTTGACGGTAATTAATGATTCCCAGCACTTTGTCCTCCGTCGTTCGATGTAGAATAGTTGTGACAAACTTTAAACTTTTATATGAGCTTTCAAAAAGAATCGTCTTGGAGCGTTTCATGAGTAATTTTAAGGATTTGTTTGCAGTTGAATGTGTTTTGTGTTACAATAGCTTTGTTAACTGATTTGTATCGTTTTATTTACAAGATAAGTTTAACTTACTGAAACACAACGTGGTGTTAGTTTTATGGCAGTAGTTGATTACGCATGTCTGTTAAATCGCGGTTGATACATCCTAGCTTGGACATGTATGTTATTCCAAATATCGCTGCAACTGACGCCATAGCTACATGTAACCTTCCCCTCCCCTCCCCTTGCCCAGAAGTGCAGGCTGGTGGACAAGCATGCGTTCATTCGCGCACCACACATTGACTCATATCTAGATCCAACCTTTATTTCTTTCATTTTTAGTTTATAATTATGTGAAATAATATTATTATTTGATCGTTCTATTTGTTATTGCACCTTTTGCTTTCCTCTTATTTTGCACTTTAACGTTGAGATCAATATCATAGTTTTAATAAGTCAGTATTGCATTAGATACGGTTATTTCAGTAGTCGAACACATTCAATGATCGATTAAGCCTTGCTCTGGTCATTCGCGGTCTTTCCAGGTTCGAGCCCTGGCTTGGGTTAAGACGCCTAGTGACGTGTTCCACATCATTTATGAATAAATAAATAAATAAATAAATAAATAAGTTCACATTTAGAGTTCACCCACTCAGTAACAACTAAATAAGACTGACTTTTAGTGGGGGACTTAAATTTATAGCGAATAAATCAACCCTGCAGGCTCCGAACACCAGCGACGAGTGAGCGACAACCAATCAAAGAAATCACTCATCGTATCAACTAGCATAGTTGACCGGTTATAAAGGGTAAATCACGTTTGCCAGGATACAGTTTCAAGAAAATATTATTTAATCTTATTAATAGGGAAAACATTTGTTTGAACACATGTCAGAAATGTATACTGTTATTTTTATGGCTCTATTTTGATTGGTATTCCATTCGTAAAGTATAGTTTTTGAAGTTACCCAAATTCTGAATTTGTCGTATAGTGATAATTTTCTGTGTACATAATATGTACATAATTGCCATACACACATGAGTAGTGGCAATAGCCAACTAAATAGCAGACAACCAACATCCACTCAAAATGATTGAATGGCATTAGTTACACCAGTAAACAAGCCATAAATGACCAATCATAAACTGCATAATCAGCAAATGTTTTAATTTTAGCCATAACATTAACACAAATCCATGTATTTCTCGGTATGGTGCATCTACATGGTTCGTTGAAATATGGAAACGTACCATTTAACACCATACATTACACGGCCAATGCCTCATGCATAATTTTACTGTACCAGACTTTTCGCATCTCGTATAGTGTACGCATGCGCTAATGCACTTTTCATATAATTTTCAAACCATCAACGAGTCAATCATAACTACGCTATAAACCCGACACGTACAAAATGCATTTCGAATACAAAACGTATTGATTCGACAGAGCTGTATGTATATTCCACAGCTTTAGTTGTGTGTTATGACGATTGCAAGCTAATCTTGCGTCCCTTTTGACTCTGTATGCTGGTGAATCGGGCGCCTCGCTTTAGATACAATAAGCTTAAGCTAAGTGCCCCTTTGTTAAAAGCTCAGTGCATTCGGGCTAATCAAAAGCTTAACTGAGAGTAGTATTAATACATGCTCAACAGAGCCGTTATCGTTTAATGCCAAAGGAAGTTGTATTCTATCAGTATGAGCACAGTTGGCATCACAACGTATACCCATATCGAAAAAAGGGGAGCAAACAATATATACGCCAAGTTGTTTTATTGGTGCTTAAGATTGAGAACTGCCATAAATTTCCGGCTTATGAAAACGTTGGCTCATTTTAATGTGATTTAAAACTTAATAACACCTAGGGAATTACTAAGGGAGCAAATCAAAATATTACGATCTAGATTACGGTACCGCCACCTTAAACAAGAGCAAATGAATAAAAGCGACGAGTTTATTTCAAACTATTAAAACATTGTTTGCAATATCCTCATGCACCGTAGCTGTGAGTAATACTCTAGAGGATATTGGATTTGGACCGTTAGTATGTTGCTCAGTGTGCGTGGCTGGACAACCCATCTGTGTTACTATGTATGTCGACCTCATGGTTGCAGGGTTGAACTAGCCTAATCGTGTCTATAAGACTCTTGGTACAAATAACCCGTAATCTTTAGTGGACTTTCTTCATGGATAATATATTTTATTGGCTTCATATACTGGTTGCTTCTTAAAAATTGTTCTGTAAACATTCTACTTTTTACTCTAAATACTAAGGGGACTTGCTGTGAGTTATGTACGAGACAGTGCAAACAAACATAAATGAGAATACATTCATTTTAATTGTTTATTAATTATTATTATTATTTAATTATTATTATTTCATATTTATGATGGAATTGAAAACAAGCCTTGCTAAATGTTATGTAGATGTAAATGCATTTTTTATTTTTTCAAACTCTTTAACTGTCATTAACACTTCTTTCACCAGTAACTTAGATTAAATCATTATTAATTGTCGAGATTCTTTGTTGTTAAAAATTTTGCCTACTTTTAATTTTAATCTTATCTTTATTCCATTTATATTATTTGTATACCATGTACCGTTATTTCTATGCAGTGTGCAATTTAATTTAGCTTAGTATAACTATTAATATATAGAACGGTATGTTACCTATTAGTTATGCAATATAAACCTGAACCGCTACGAACACTTTCTTATTGGTTCAGGTATTTTCCATTGTATGAAAACAAATATAATTGTACATCAAGCATGTAAAAAAAAAGGAAAAAAAATAATAATATTCTATTGGCCAATTGGCCTTTCTAGAAAAAGAAAACACGTGCATTGAACATTTGTAGTCTACCCATTCATTTACAGGAAATGATTTTCAGAGCTGGATCATATCATGTGCCTCGTTGTAGCCACGGTTTACATAAAGACCAGAACCATGCATTATTGATCATATTCATAGTCACTAATCTGTTTCGTGTGTTGTATGTATACCACCATATACATCAATCTACTATAAAATGTGTAAATGTTTATAAACAATTATTATACTTCGGTGTTTAACGACGTACTCGACAACTAGGTCGCATATGACGTCAGGGTCTCTTAACTAAGAATCAGGTCTTGAAACCCCTACCCGTAAGTTTCCAATATGTTATATCCGGTAGGTTGTGTAATCCGCTACCGCTCACCTTCAACACTAACCGAGAACACTGTGCAAGAAAAGTACTCCTCATCAAAAGTTAACCTATTATCGCGTGCTTGTTGGTGAAGGCTTGTCAGTTAACGGGACTCAAGTGGTGCGCGGAGCGGTTACTGACGTCATTAGTCACGTGACGTAGAGTGGCACAGGTTAGTGATGTCATTAGTCACGTGAACGAGTGGTACTCTGACCGAGCTAAAATAGACTGGAGTAATTATCATAACAAGTAGGGACGAACAAATCCAACCACACAGTAATGAATTGCCACCCAGAGCCTCCCAAACAATGTCGAAATTGTGTTGACCCCAATCGTCGAGATCCACATGCAGAGCTGAAACTGGAATTAAACATCTGCTTTAGAGGAATAAAGTATGATTTCTAGTGTAGTTAAGTAAAAGGTCAACATGTTTACTGTGTAAACTTTCATTGGAAACTTTTATTCGACGTGACTAAGCTTAAATACGACGTGTTTAATTATTAACGGCCCCAAGGCTGTCTGAGCCGAGCCTAAACGAGAGAAGATTAATTTGTCGTTCTATGTTGTTTAAACCTTGGGAACTTAAGAAGAACTTTAAGCTATAGACAATACCTTCTGGCTCACTTTTCTCAGAAATTGGACACTGTAAGGAATCAAGACGCTATCTAAAGTCATAAAAGGGCATGTTCTGTAAATATCAAATATAGTCCAACTTTGTTGTAAATCATTATGGTTTGTTGAATTTTTCAAGGCGAGCGTAAGAATAATATTCTGCGCTAAAATAACCTGTATCCAGTTTTGAACTATTTTAGTGTAAGAAAAATAAACAATTTCAGAAGTATATTAAATTATGTTTTCATAATTCAAACATTCTTATGGGATGAGTGTACTAAGAATAGAAACTGTAACTGATGATCTTCCTCTTCATCGCTCTCAACCACGTAGCAGAGGAGTAATAAGAACATTTTCAAAGCGCAATCGCAATCGGTTAAATGCATTGATTTAAAAAGAAAAAACATATTTGACGGTAGAACATCTGATTGCTACTGGTCAGAACCATTCTCAAAACAATGACATTTACTCTTGTGTAAGACACTGTTAGTGAAATGTGTACAACGTTTTATAAAACAAACGTCACTGCATACAAACATGGTATTTAGTGTGTATAGCTTTAATGCAGAATTTAATTAAATTATTATTAGCAAGGCCATTGAAAAATAAGTGGTCCATAATAGCTATGATAGTAGAGTTAAAGCTGTTATTTACGTAATTGTGGCTTGAAATACGTAATTAGATATGGGATCATTGATCGAACAACACAGACAAATTAACTATGCGTTGATATAACGGGACAGTTTTAGTTTTGTCAATGTTTCGCCGCTTCACTCACACTCGCATCACTTGTGTACACATCCCAAACCCCTGATGCTCACTTTGTTATACATATTATGTAGTTCATCAGCTAACAATATTATGTCATATCAAACATGAACCGTTTGATGTTTGATTGAATTGAGGCTACCGATTTAAACCACATTCGCCAGAATAAACTAATTACATGTATCAAACCAGTAATTCTCGTCTGATCTAATTCTTGCCTATCCTTGTGGTGATTAGTTCAGTCAAATTGCACACATCTGTAAATAAAATCTACCAGGATTTAACTAATAATATGCTAAGGACGAAATGTAAATCGCAATTGTAGAGTCGAAAGGAATTACAACGGCTCTTTGGATCGGACGAAAAGAGAAATAGTTAATGAAGAAGATTGTAGTAAGATGCTACTTGTGACTTTAAGTTACGTTTCGTCAGAATGTATCTCTGTTGAATGTCTGTTGTAGTTTTGTTCCACCACAAAGCATAGATTTTGAACTAGTAAATAAAGGAGCGTCAAGACCTTTGATGTGTCTATACATTTGCCGAATGTTTACGTTGTATGTTCTAAATACAAGTAAATATTATATTCGTAAGGTGGGATCGCTTCCAAAATTGGCGATAATCAATCCATTTTATTTTCTTGAACGTGTAGGTACTAATTTGCTCAAACAACAATCATTGCATCATTGTGGTTGAACTCTTGATAACAGGGATATTGATAAAAAATTTTTTTTTATGTGAAATAATATAATTTACTGTGAAATACAGAAATTAAAAAACCATTCCCTTATGGAAATCAATTTAGTTAACGTTTGAATTAATGAATAAAAGAGATAATTCTCAAATATTATAAACACGATTTTGAATATACTCATATCAAAAAAAGTGATAAAAGTGATATAACAATACAACATTTTTAATTTGTTGCTTTGTGTCCGAATCGTCATTTCGTTAACTAGGCGTAATATCGTCATATTCCAGCCACAATGATGAGCGACATTTTTAGTGAACTTCTATCAAATACCTTACTAAAATTTTGCTTCTATCACAAAAACTTCCATATCAGAATGGGTCAGATCATGTTTCTACTATAACAGAACGAAAATCAAAAACGAGTCTTTCCGTATAGTATTGCAATATTACATATAATGTGCACATTTTGCTAAGTTTAGTGTTTTTCATGTTTATGGTTGTGGTTACTGTTCGTGTGGGATGTTATTTGAACAGTGGTAATAATACTGCATGAAGCAAGCTTAAATGAATCTAAAGTACCCACATTCATAAAGCGATATAAATTACATCTACGAATTCCTTACTGTATCTTATGTAATTGTGTGAATATAAAATACCGTATATTTTCATATTACCATTCTCTTCGTGTGAGGTTCTACTGTGCGTACCAATAAAAGCATGCTGTCTTCATATTATATTGGCGACCAACTGCACAGTCAGCAAACAAGGCTCGTTCCGACGAACATTAAGTAGATACAGCAATATTCCCCCGTTTACCTGCTAGTCATGTCACAGCCACAATGAAACATATAAGACTGTCGGATTCAAATTATAGCCTTACAGTTGTGGACGCTCTTATCTGTTGTTCAATATTTGAATAATTAAGTTAAAAACATTATTTTCAGTTTCGCTTTCGCTTTATACCTTACTAAAGCTTGCATACATTTATGCTGGTACTTAGGTCTGAACTGTTAGATTTATGAATTTAAGAGCGATTAGCATTAGGCGATGATTACACTTGTGTATTTTCTGTTGGTGGAACCCGGTTACAAGAATCAAACCTTTAGGACTTGCCGGAGTTCTTTCAGACTTTTTTTGTTGGCGCAGCGTGTTAAGCGGCAATATATCAAATGATGTGATTGCACGGAAGCAGCTTATAATACCCATAACTTACAATTTATCCTATTATGAAAGTCTATTAAGTCATCAGTCAACGAAAACTTGCGTAGAAAGGGATTCATGTTTAGAACAACACTTTACCACTTGCGGGTTTTTACTATTTTAGCACTTTCTTTCTCAGAATGTTGTGTGGTTATGTGGTTACATTGCTTCTATCCGAGTAGTATCTATTGAGTTGGCGAAATAAAAGCACTCAAAACACATTCTAACCGGAAAAAGAGTTATGTAATGTAGTAGACATGGCAACTCAAAGATAAAAGACTTACAAAAGTAATAACAGAACCGTGTGTAGTTATAGTTCGTTTTCAAAAACTTCCGACCGCTAGCATTGTAAAAGTGAATGATGATGGCGACGACTGTGGTTACTCGGATTAATTTATTCTGTTAATCTGATTATATTATCAGACATATCTTCCGTAGCCTTCTTAAGAAGCCTTTCAATTAATAATTCTTCCAATGTCATGTACCCTTGTGAGAGACGCCTAAGATATGCTTATTTATCGTGGTTGTTATATGGGCCGCAGTTTTTGCTCTTAACTATGGTATTAGACTTCCAGAAAGTAGAAAGAAACAGAAATCTGCCTCAACTACTCTACGGATTGATAATCCACAATAAATATATTAAGATATCTTTAGTGATATATCTAAGGTATGTAATTAAAGGTAGGTCTCCCAACAATTGGAACCACGTAAAATCAAGTAATATCTTGAAATCGCTTCATAATTGGAAAAAGTGGTTACAAACAAATAATTATAGTGTCATAAGAACTAAAAGCTGGATTAAAAAATGTCAGATATTGCAATATATACGGTTGGAATTTTGAAATCCAATTAATTAATAATTGTTTAATTCGATTCAAAACTGACAGCCCAAAGGGCATTTAAATATTTGGAACTTTTTGAATCCAAAAGTTCTTACAAAAATAAATGTTGGTTATAGTAGTAACTACTGTTTTTCAATATTATGTAGCGTACTCAACATATTGCTAAAACCGTTTATTTTAGTGTGGTTTCTCAATAGTGATACTAAACCTAGACGCTATACAATATAAATCACAAATAGTTCCGAGTACGTAGTTTTGAAAATTATGCGTTGGTTTACAGAAATGAATATAATTATTTCATTTAAATGTACATTAAAAGCTTTTTGAAAACATGAAGACGCAGAAGAACACGGTTACGCATTTTAGGTCATACTTTGAATTTGAATTTTAATTTCCTTGTTTTCGAATAAACACAGCAGTACTAACGACTGATTGATTAATTGATAGACTGACAGTCAACACCCTCTCACAAATGCTTTGGTATGTGTAAATGTTTAAAAACAGAAACTTTGAATGTTACCATTCGAATATTATTGTCGACTGATTCTCGTGCTGTTTTCACCCACAAAAGACACAAAGAATGCTCTAGTAGCTTGAACTCCCTCTGCTGAATTTGTACGAACTCCTTTGTAATCAAGTGAGCTGGAATAATATGTAGACGAGCCTATTTGAGCAACCATGAAAGAGTTCCGATCTATTCGTATTTCACTTGATTTCTCTCATTCACTCTTAAATACCGCTTAAGTATCAAGCTTCACAATAACGTATTATGTGTTCTAAAATAATAATCCGATTGTTACACATTGTATTAGACAACATTATTCTCATAACACAGATCACAGAGTATGAACGCTTTACCTTTTTTTTTTAAGGAAACCTGACTGGAGCGCACCCCCATATTGGCGTCGTATTTAGGGGTCCTGATTGTTTCAAGGTCATCCTGCAAGGATCCCATTCTCTCAGATTGGCGTAAAGGTAACAGAACTCGCTACATTAACGTTGTTTTATTGATATCTTGAGAACGCTCCTACATATTGAAAAAGTATTGAAAGTGAGTAGTAAGTAAGTATTGAAAAGTAAGTAGTAACCCGAGGTTTATTTTTTAATCACCCATACAATGAATTTATAAACTTTAATAATCAGGCTGTTACGATTGTTATATCTGTAATATAAATTATTTAATTAAGAACAGAAATATTATTAGTATACTATCAATTTCAATACTTGAAAGTTTTATTAATTCAATTTTAGACTGTTTCGAAACCAACTATTGCTGAGGATTCTTTTTTCCAATATCTTGAAGCGTTTTAAAGATAATAATAAACTGTTAATTCTGCGTGGTTCAACATCGTGAGTTACCAATTGTAAATGCTAAATTCTGCTAGCGTGCATTCAAACGTCTTTAATATAATCGCCCTATGGGGCTAGTGAATGTCTACTATACACTATACATGGATCCGTTACTTTTATATGCCAGGTTATTATAATGGTCAGGATCCCATCTTACCCGTTGAACACACTGGTTTGCCGAACAGACTACTTTTAAAATTTAGTCTGTACCTTAAGTAACCTCAGACGCGATATTGACATATCTTATTTACTAAAACACTGTGAAACAATTTAATAATCCTGACGTGCAGTTACCGATGCTCAGAACGTAACTTTTATTATCTTTGTTTGTCTCTGAGACTTTGCAATCACAATAAACTTGACGTAAAATCACGGAAAATATGCAATTAGAATAGCTGTGTTTCCCATGCAGTAGTTACCAAGCAGTGCTAGAATTTAATTAGTTCCTGCAGTAGTCACATTCTTGTTTCAAGTGTTACATCCTGGAGCTGTGATCACGCCAAATGTACAACGTTCAGGCGCAGATTTCTAATAGGCAGCAATCTACATATGTGAATTGTGTGTTCACAGTGTTTAGAAATGTGAAAATCGTGGACATCTCACTTATATCATTAAGATATTTATCTTAAGAAAGGCAGAATTTTTAAGTGAGCAACGAAATTATAACAGCCGTTCAAGTTTGTCCCGCCATCCACGTAACGCATACAGAGCGTGGGTAAACGAGTGTTATAACGTTCACACTTAAAATGCAAGCTTTCATCGATATCGAGATGTGTGCGGAATTCAAATAATGGTTGTTGCTTTTGTCAATTCTTCATTGACAACAGGTCACAAGGACCGACAAGTGCAATGTTATTTCATTTATTTAAACAAGAAGAAGAACAATAATAAATAAATAATGATGAAATAATTTTGAGTGTCGAATAAAAGAGAAAGAGATAAACCTCGAATTAAACGGTCAGCATTATACCGTTTTATAGATACATACCAGCTGTAACTAAACATAAATGTAATGTTCTTCCAATAAAACTACGCGCATTTCTTTTTAATAATGTACCTTAAAATGCTCGAACATGTGAGTCCTACTTTAGAATCTCAAGAAAACAAATCACATTGGGTTTTTATGCAATGTGACTTTATCTTTTCCGAGTCCGGTTTTTCCGCGAACGCAAAGCTAACGACTTTGCCTGCCCGGAGTCGAACCATGACTCCCTAAAGGGACATTTGCTCTGCCCACTGGGAATATTCTGTCGTAAGTAACACACGGGGTGTTTCTGCGGTCCGCCGGGATAGAGAGCGAAATACTAGCGTGGCTCTGTAAGCTCCTGTAACGGACTGGGCTACCCCGGGCGTTATTACTTTGCAGACTACGAGAATAGGCGACGGTCGGGTAAAGACTGGACTGTACCGTTGATATCACCCTATAACCAGTTTCTAGGCCAATAATATAAGGACATAGTACTAGACACTCCAACAATCTACATACGAAGATGCATCTTTAGATGGAGCGGTACAGATTAGGAATGCCAAACTACATTAAATTGAACTGGCTTAGCAGATTAAACTGTTGATAAGTAGTTGTGATAAATGTGATCTGTACGGACATGAAGTGTATATTCTTATAAATCCTCGTGAATTTTAGTTGATAAATGTTAATGTTGATAATTACATGCACGTTTTCAATACAAAATTGATTTCTACAACCACCAAGTATTATTAATTCAATCATATTTAAATAGTTTCATCCATGACTTGAGTACCTCTCATGTTTTTTGTTAAGTAAATACTTACTAGTAATCATGATGTTAACAGTTAATTTAAAACGGAAAATCGGGAATTCTAATTGCGCCAAACGTATTGGGTATAACCTTTCATGTTCCGTGTAAGATTATGAATACAAAAGTATTAACTGGAAGATCTACATGAATTTCATAACGTGCATATTAAAAAAAAAAACAGTTTATCACAAAACTACAGTTTGTAACAGAGGAACTAATTATGAAATGCGAATGTTTTTTATTTTTCCTTGTCAGTATAGACGGCTCCTTGGTAAACTATTAAACACGTAACTGACGCTCTGAGCAACGTTCGTTCTGAAATCACAAATGCACTGTTCAAACTACATGCATGCCATAGTATCTCAACTAATATACACTTGTTTATGAAACCTATTGTGCTAGGGTGTCGGGTGTCGGGTATACGTTGGTGGGAAGGGAGTGCGGGGGGGGGGGGGGGGGGGTAGAGGAGAGGGGAGGGGTAAAGATTGTATAATGTAATAATAGTAATTTAGTCGACTCGAAATGAAAGCCTTATTTTGGCTGCATTCCAAGCGTGTTAAGTTTGGGATTGTTTCTTAAATGCGCCTTTGTGTTCTTTAAGACTTGATTCATGAAATGCAATGGAATTGTTACCAGTCAAGCGTTGTGTCGAGACGGTATATTCTACGTGGTTGGATCAAACAGTATTATTGATGTATCTTATTGTTTTTATTAAATGCCTCTATTTGCGCATTCTACGAAATGTGATCACGAATTCCCTGCAATTTTATTTATAACATATCTTTAATTCGACCTTCTTATTGTTTATAATATCAAATCATCACATGTTATTCAGTATTATACATTAAAAATAAGAAAAAAGGAATCTGAAGATCACAGAAGTTTTTTCGTGTTTGTACAATTTACTTCCTGTAGTTATTTTCATTTACTACATCATTCAATGGCTCATGACGGCCAACTCCCACTTTCCAAGCAGAATTCACAATTATTGTAACGATTCAGGCATAATTGAGAGTGTTATATTACAATTTAATGTTTTGATACGGATATAATTATATATATATTGTATATTTATAGTGTGTATATATATTGTAATTATGTAGTCACTGGATGCAAATCATAATAATTGCGTTGTTTGTGGTTCTAATTATCAGACGCCTCATGGGAGACACAAAACACTTAGAAGATTTATTTAGATGCTGTCTCAATCTGCTTTGTCACAAGCAGTGATAATGAACCTAGACCATCGATATTACATGTCGATTATTCAATAACATTCTTCAGTTCAGTATTACATATGTCAGTCTGGAATATTATTCGTTACAATATCATAGCAAATGTTACTTGTTACAAATTAAAAATAGTGTAGATCCAGTGTATAAAATCTGATCACGAGAGCAAGTGTAAGTGGTTTGTAACAGGGTATGTTAAATAATCGATAAAAGAAGACATACTCTAATCATTTTACTTCCATTTTAAAATTGCTATCGTGGTGGTAAGCAAATAAATTAGAGTAATTTATTTTCCTAGGTCGTGGTCGTGCGTCCTATATCGTGAGACGTGTCCGAGTTGTCGAAGTCCATCCCAAGGAAATACAGCTCGAAACATTGATATGCATTTGGAGGTGAGTTTTGTTTGGCACTTTCACTTATTTCAGTTCTATTTTTCTGAGTTTTAAATGTCAAGTGTTACACGCTTTGTATTGTTATTTCTATCAGCGTAAATCAGTCTAGACAGCATGAAACATACTAAATGTACTGCGGTGTACTCATTTAATACGAAGCCAGCACCGTTTGGTGAATGCTTTGCACCGAAATATTTCAAGATAAGATCAAGATGATTAAAAAAAAAAGGAAATAAAAGAAAAATGTATGAAAATTAATAATAATACATAACAAATATTGTGGTGGTGTGGTTTGTTTTAAATTTGTCTGGTATTGTAATTTTGTGTTTAGAAGTGTGTTGAATCTTGCAAAGACGGGATTATTCCCCGAAGAATACTTGATTGATATATCCCGCAAAATTAATTCTGTATATTTGTACAACAGTTTATGGTGTTCATTTCAATATATTTTTTAATATGTTAACAATGAAAACTACAAAACATAATTACAAATATTTAACTTAAAACCTCATTTTACTATATTTGCGATAAACAACTTTACTCCTTCTTTCTCTGACTACGTAGTAAAGTGTGATTTCCTAAACGAACAGGTCTATAATATTCTATCAGCCCGCAGCGTTTCGAATATTGAGCTCTATATGCTAAACAAATGCTCGGCTTGAAGACCTGTCCCTCCATATCTCAGGTGTTTGCATCAGACAAGAAGGGAATCCTACTCGATAGCTGCAGCTGGGCGCTTGCGCATGCAGCGACGCTTATCCTAACCAGAGAGAGGTTTATTAAGGAGCTTCAGTTTAAATTACTTCCCTAAGAAACGCCGCTTAGATAAGCCAGCAGTAAAGTGACAGCAGTAAAAAGGTGTATTTACATTTTCAATTATTCCCCCGTTCAAATGGAGCAATTTTATTTGATAAAGTTGGCGTATATAGCATAGCAAACTAAAACACGCTGGGGTGAATTTAACATAATTTGATTGTGTTTCTACATTTCTTGTATTTCACGCGGAATATTTTATTTAGGTTAAAACGAAGGTTACCATGTCCGTACATGCCTATAAAATAATTGAAACTAAAAGACAAAAACACAACTTTAAAGTTAATTTGGCTGTATTCATCGGCGTGATTTATATCTTCATTGTTACGAGGTGGATGGTTTGACGACGCAACATTACAAGCAACACCATAAACTATTCAATATCTTTTACTCAAAATTCCCTCTTGCAAACAGTAACAGTACACTTAAAACTTAAAGATCATTCCTGATGAAACACTTGATCCATATTAATGCATATTCATTAAAATAGTACGCATTCATGGCATTGGTTACATTATTACAATAAATGTGGTTTGTACCGTAAACTAAATTATATATACTATACATAATATTATTATTGTTGACACAAGTCTGCACATTTGTTAATTAAAATAAGCTTAATCAATGCAACAGTAGTTCAAGTGACACAACAGGCTATCGCTTTACAATATAAAAGCACAGATTTGTGTGTCAGTGTGTTCTTACCCTTATTCAACACTCAGCTCTAACATGTCGTATTGGTAATTACAACACAAACACGGTCAAATTTGATATATTTCTCTCAACACAATCCTACTTGATTTTTAAAAGTAAAATTCTAAAAACTTGTTTTGGAGCGTTATGAAGCGTATTATTCTCGTAGAGTACGCGAGGCGTGGACGTCCCCTCATCCCTCCCCCCAACACCTCCACACACCCCACAATGATGGGGTGAATGAAAAACAGCGGGAATCAAACGATCTTTTGTTTGGTGTACTTGTTTGCGTGGATGACAATGCGACGCTGGAGAAAAATAGCAAAACGATATTATTTGTTTATCTATTTTGTTATTTAAATGTTGGTTAATATCATTGACAAAGTTGATAAGAAACTGAGAATTATCATGTAAGTTTAAAATTGTTATACTGAAAAGCCGCTTAATGAATGTATAAAAAGAGTTTTTTATAATGACATCTAGGAGACGAGCATGAACATGTTTTAGCCCACCTATCCGACTATTTGAATCAAAACAAAAATTTTAATGAATATGATGGTATGAACTCTATTTCATGTAACCAACTCGCAAGTACTGAAAATTTCTACGTTCTTATTAATATCATCGGTATCTTAAGATAAATATAAGGATTGATTCTGTCCTGTATAATAGTACAAAATTAATCGTTCTACATCCTGAAAATGTGTATTTGTAAACTTTAATTGTTGCGTCTTAAACCGAAATCTATTATTCGACACAAATTTTCCGCCTAAATTCAGCTCCACATAAATAAATCTACACCTTATGTTAAGTTTTCGGTATTATTTGTTTGTTTCATTTGTTGGTTGTTGTATTATTTGTATTTGTAGCAGTAATCTCTCTGTATACCTACCTATACATTCGACCTATATGAGGGAAGTGTGTGACCCGAATACTTTAAGCTTCAAGTCTAAAAACTAAATCTTTAAAAGTAATTAGTTGAGCGAACCTACCATAACACAAAATATCATTCTTTTCTTTTCTGAGGAATTTAAAAATTCCGTGGTTTCATTTAGAAAACAGCGAGGGGAAGTGTGTCCAATCCTGTGCTTACCTTGGCCAAGAATAAAGGGAAATGTATTTCTACAATCCAATATTTAGTAGTATTCCAATACAGATTGCAACCATAAATAAGTAAATGGCTGCCTTTTGAGCCATATTTTGGGTTTATAAACGCAATCGAAGTCATTCGTGTGATTTTACTAGCTACCATTCCGACCAAGGCTTGGACCGATAAAACTCTATAATGGCCGGTCAAACTGTAACAAACAGTCGCGCTAACGTCCGGCGATGAAGAGCCATCGGTGATTTTCTTTATTGGATTTACTTTACTCTCTTACTGAAACACTACTGATACAAATTCAAGCTCAATTTAGAGTATACGCAAACGTGAGATGTGTCTATAAAACGTCGCTTCAAATAAGACAATATTCGTATGGATTATCAAGAAACATAGATGTAAGAAGATTGTGTAAATATTCAAAATGTAGCGTAATTGCAGTTAATGAACATTTAAATATTGAATACAGGTCTATTGGTATTTAAAAGTGATATACGAAACTGTACTGTTCTCATTCTAATAAAATTGATCTTCCAACACAGGTTAGTTTATAATTGGTTTTCTTTATTTATAAACTGATTGATATTTTGTTTTGGCTAGTATAAATGTTTGCCTAGAGTTTTCTGGAAGTGCGAAAATAGCCTATTTTACGAATAGGCAGTTCAAGAGGGCTATATTGAGCTAATAAAAAGTGCGCGAATACTCTAGTGCGCGAATAGCCTACTTGAGATAGACCAGTGCGCGAGAGGTACTAGTCATCGAATAATAAGTGCGCGAAATGTCATTTGCACGAATTCCTTAGTGTGCGAATAGCCTAGTGCGCGAATGATCGGGTGCACTTTCGCTCACTAGAACACTTCTAGGAATGACGATGATGCATTTGTATTTTTAAATTCATCTATTACGTTTTATAAATATTTTAAGGATGTTATTCATGTTGAACCTGGGAATGCTACAGATCCGTATAGAAATACTTGTTTAAGGAACAAATATTGCATTACTCCATCACCCAAGTCACTTCGTTCACACACAGCTGGTGTAATACTCAATATATTTTCGTTTCTGACGTTACGTGTCCAACTACTTCTTAAAATAGCACTTTTGGGACTAAAGTTGAGTTAGTGTAAGTACGTACGTTTTGCTGTTTAATATATCAAATAAATATTATTCAGACATAAAGTCGATGGAACAGAACATGTTTCAGTTCCAAAACGCGCATACAAAATCTGTTTGTTTTGTAGGGTTACTTTTATGTTATACGGTTCAATAATAACTTTAATCCGTTTTACAGAAAATCCTGATGACAAAATATAATATTTGTCCATATTTTGTTTCTAATTACATTGACCTTATTACCGGAGCTCAATCAAAACAAACAACAAAACCTGTGTTTAGTTCAGACCGAGACTGCATCTTCTTTGTCTTGACGCGCAACTACGTTTAAAGTTTTTTACCACAGCTTCCAAACGTACTGAAACGATCTGTGTGATATGTATACTTTAATAAAGTACTTCCGAGTGTGGGTTTCGAGTGAAAAAAACTTGCTTTTTAAAATAAAACCTGTGTTCAGATGATTTTATAGCATGTATCCATGTAAATTTTTAACCAACGCTATCGCGATTCCTTTTCACGCCGGGCAAATAATGAAGATAGAAGCCAACTGAATTGTTTCCGCTGTCAATCTTTTCACCATGAGCTTCTGTATGGTTACGAGGAAAAATATGATGTTACATGTAACATTCAGTCTTTTTATTTCCCACCCCCGAAATGGTCAGTGTCCATAACTGCTAGCCAAATAGTGTCAACACCGCCATTAGTAGAGAGTAATGATTTGTGCCCCTCCCAACCGGGTTGCAGAATGATTGTTCATTTCAAGAGCGCTAGGTTTTGTCTGTGAGATGAGTAACGCGCGGTGTCGAGCAAGTGGCGCGCCTGGTGGTGACATCTGGCGGCGATCCGTCACACTGTGGTGGCGCGATGCCAAACAACTGACTGCCGCACAACTGTTGCACTCATTTCCAAAACAAACATCTTACGAATTCATTGACTTCTCAAGTTGAGGATCTTGGGAGTTGTTTGATGAGGCGTTTGTTCACACTAGCAGATGCGATATTTGTTGAGTAGGGTTTAAGTTGAAAGAAGCGAGGAATTTTACTCTAATGACGGATAATTGTAATATGGTACTTCAAATTCATGCATTTACGACCAATAGTAACGTTTTAATTGATGACGGGTATGGCCATAATCTTAGTAAACAACATATAGCTGGGTGCGGGTCTACATTTTTAAATGACATATTAGCAAACTGGTAGTTTTTAAATGTGCGCAAATTTATTTGACATAGATCCTTTTTAGAATGTATACATATATACAATCGTGTGTATTACAAGAGATCTCTTAAGGTTACTTTACAAAACAGAATAACTTAAAATAATAACACAAAATAAATTGACAGGTTTTAATTTGAAACTAGTTAGACTTTTCAAATCAAATAAATTAGCAACATAGAATGTCAGTGCAATCTGTACGTTCTCGACGCCATAGTTTACTCCAAGCATTTATTGTTTTAATAAGAGTAACTGTGTATATGTAATCATGGAAGTAGAATATATGAACTATCTCAAAGTATGTAATATTGTGTGGAATAAATTCAAACATAAAATAAAACACTTGTCACTTACATCGCTTTGCTATAAATACACGTTCGAACTATTTTTGTCTCCAAAGTACGATAAATTAAACGTCTTGTGCTCCAGACAATGAGTTAATTAATACAACACATAATGTGCACGATATATTTGTCTGAATCACTCGGTTTCGTCTAAGAGTAGGAACTTACCGCTGGAGTAATTGAAATCTCCTGAAAATATAATTAAAGATTAAAATTATTAAACCAAATTAAGAATATAAACAAATATGTTAAACTTTGGGAGGCCGTTTTTATTCCACCCATATTTCTATATGGATGGAATAAAAACGGCCTACCAAATTTTAACAAATTTGTACATATTCTTAATTTGGTTTAAAACTATAGACTATTAATTAATAATAATTTTATTGTTCTTCCCTGTCCCAAGGACAGGATTGCCGGTGTGGGGTTGGGTATTTTAGCGTTAATTGAATTAAAATGTTTATATTTTGGGCAGATTTCATGTCCCATTCTCTGACTGAAACAATGTGAAGAGTCCGAAAGACATGACAATAACATTGCATTCACAGACAAGCTGGACCAAGTTTTACAAACGAATAGCAATTGCAAAAGGACATCTTAAGCCATACTGTTTTCCCGTTCGAAACTACGTATCAGGCATATTCATGCCTTGCTATTTAAGTCAAACAAATTCCAAGTTCATGCCATGTTGCGCTGATCACTGAGCTACATTAGACATGTTTTTTTTTAATTATACTGAATTAATTGTTTTGAATAAGAACATTTTTTTAAGAATATATAATTACTCTTGCTTTGTGTAAAAATATAAGTTGCTATTAAATGAAAACATACAATCGTATGATTATGCATTGCAGACATTCCAATAACTGAAGTGTCACAGACGAATAACTGCAGCTTTAGTGTACAGAAAACGTTTGCACATTTTTATCAATTACATCTTAAATTCGTTCCATTTAAGAATATTCACGAAATTTACAAACATTCGTATAATGAAGACGTTTGTTATGTAACTGGGCTAAGTGGTCCAGTGTTTTGCTACATTAATTTTTTTCAGGGCACGTTTTAAAAAACAATAACCACGTAATAGTTTGCAGTGCCCATTTTTTCTTAACACTTCCTAGAATATTTTCTAAAAATTTATGCGCGATCTGATTGTTGCATGAGAGTTTTCTTTCCCCGTGAGCAATGTTTTCACGGCGATCAAACGAGCCGGTTATCACACAGCCATATCGGACTTGAAGAGCGATGGCAGAATACTGAGAGGGCACTTGACATCTATTCCAGCGCCCCTGGCCGCAGCTACGGAACTACCGTTCTACCACGGGGAAGAATGAAACTTTTTTCCAATAGATAAAAAATAAAGCTTGCAAAAAGGTCAAATTTCCTCTTCGAAAAAGCGATTTGTTTACATTCATTCCCTCCGCTTGGTTGAAAACAGGAACCCTGTGAAATCCATTGTTTGTCGAACTCAATCGACTCTACACGTTACTCCTATCTATCACGTTTGTGCATCATGTTGATCGAACTGAAGTGGTCTCATCCTCTATAAAACTAGTATAAGTACTCATTTTACCGTTCTTGTTTACCGTGTCTGCACGTGCATAATATAACCTTTGAATTGACCTGTGCACTCGGTTCCGGTATAAAACATTGTAAAAATGTATAAAATAAACTAAAAACTGAGAAGTTAACGTTTTGAACATTTGTAAAACTAAATTTAGGAACAATAAAATATTGTAATATTTTGTCAACTTGGATAGATTTTTATGAAATATCTATTAAAAACGTTACACTTTGTGACAAACTTTGTTCCTTTGACAAACGCCCGCAGTATTTACTTAACTGAATATCGAACGTCAGGATTCTATTAAAACACATATATTTTTCAATACCCCTGTTTCCATCGTAAGTTGGGCCAAGGGGTGCTTAGCCACCAGTATTCCTGGGCATTCACAGTTTGTTTCATTAACTTGCCAGTCTTGGTATTTCCTCTACTTAAATTCGTCTTTATTCCTGCTTCTTCCTACTTATTATGATATAATAAATTCGTTTTTACGGTAATTAGCCTTGCTGTTACAAGATACTGATCGATTGCTGTACGTAATATGTCTACCTGCGATAATAACCAATGTTATAAGAAAAAAAAACTATGTTATAAGAAAAAACGGAACAACAATATCATCAACCACCCCAAATAATTGTATGTTATTTTATGTAAAATTGTTGAGCAATTATGATTCACAGATAATATTTTTATATTGAATAAGTAGAATTGCAATAGAATGTATATGCCTACTTATAAGCCGACAAATAAATTTATAACTTATTTTTTTACTTTAATACTCAAAAATACAAACAACAAAATATAAATAACCAACAAACATTATCATTTTTATCTTAAACTGATCATTTGCATATAAAAATGTTGACAGGTCACTTTGCTCTAGGAATTTTAAACCATAAATCAAATTCAAAAGTCATCCACCGTGATGATGCCTCACACTAATGCTATCCACGGTTCCGCATGTGGTTGGGGCACCGACCCTAAGCGTAGGTAGGCGACCTAGGGGCGTGGGTTCGAATCCCGTATAAAGCATGAGTGGGATTCATGTAATTGCTGCCATCTCTTGTACTACTCGTCATAGTCTCAATAGAACGACTACAATAGCAGAGACGTACAGCAACAGATACGCAATATAACCGGCACCTCCACCAAATAGACACGATTACATTCTCAGCAATGTAGTTTCATATTTTATTTTGTATAATATTCACAGTACCAATAGTTGTTGCTCAGCGGTGACACAAGCGACTCCACTTTTCCAGAGTTTACAATCACGACCGGAAATTGGCCTCAGTCATAAGACGAATCATGTGTTTGGGTACTATAACCGATTTCGGATACTAGGTTGCATACTATTCAAATACCATATTCAGTCACCAATATAATAGTCAATTTTTAGTAAATACATTCAGTCACCAGAAGATGGGCACATTAGGTGCCGTAATGCTGTAGATTCTTTATCAAGAATTACAAATAATGATAATCATTATTTTAGCCGATGAAAATAACATCAACTCAAGGCTTTACACTTAACCACATAATTATCATCTACCACTTCACTTAGCTGGTATGAATCGTAATTAGACAGATACAGCTCCTACTTGTAATTATTATTCAACCGCGACAAGTGAACAAAACAATAGACTGAGTGAGTAACATGCTGTGAAATGGCGGCGCGTATGGATGACGAGATTGTGTATGTTATACTACGACGGTTATCAGGTCACAGCAGACAGTCAGACACGGAGTAATGTGTAATTATGTGAAACTTGGTCTGGGCGTATCTCGAGTCTTGGCATACATCCGTCGAGTTCTTAATACTCTGTCGCTTGGAACAATATTATGATATCAATTCAGCGTGTTAACAAATTAGTTGTATTATTGTGTATGGGCAATAGTATCACACACAATAAGTATAGGGAAGGAAATACACACTTTGAATGATTTGTAACTGGATTCTAAGCTTTTATATTCAGAAAGTGGCCAAGTTGCTATTCTTGAGCATCTTGAATTGAATTGAATGAATATAATACTTATTAGATTATATATTATGTTATTATTTAAGTTACAATGTAAGATTATAATCTGCAGAGTTATTTAATTAATACAGTTAATAGATAGTTACATTACGCTTTGCTCCATACCAATAAAATTGACTTATTTCTGATTTCATCTCATCTGTCATTTGTTATGCTGTTTTATTAATTCATACAGTTATCTTGCTAACCATTGAGTAGGCCTACATACATGCATACACATTCTATTACCTATATGTATAACGTAAATACTACATGTTTATGTACTGTTATTTATTAAGACTATAATCCATGTACACATATTTGGATAGAATTTAGAAAACAGTTTTCAACAATACGTTTGTTCTTTTATTCGTCCTAGAAATAAACGAAGTTGTTTGAATGAATGTCGACTCCTTGTTTTATTCTAAGCGGTGGTGTAAAGAATGAAGACAGGCAATGTCAGTCTCCATAGAAATGTCAACAAAATAAATAGCGTAAAATTTTAACAATCCATTCGTAATAATCCCCGACAAAAATGTGAGTAATGGTTTTTTAGAAGCCATCTTGAATGGCTTTATAGATGTTCAAAACGGTGATGTAAAAACAGTTACCAGAGTTCTTTGTAACATCCTCATCTTGAGCTTATGACGAGTTTCACTGAATGTAAACCAAAGAAACTTTATTACTAAAAGGAATTCGTGCACTTATATATCACACAATAAACATTCATAATTGTCGCTGTGTTTTATGTCCCATTTTACCTCACTAAATCAGTGACCTAACTGTGGTTTGCAATTTCAAGTGTCAATGAATGTGTTAACGATGTTTTAAGTTTTTGGCAAAACATAGCTGAATACCAATACCATAAACATAATTTGTTTAAAAATTGTTATACACAATGTCTATACATAAAACATTTATTTTTATTATATGTAACCAAAATTCTTACTATCATCCTCTAGGTAAACAGTATATTATTGGCCATGTTGAAGCAGCTTTATTCGGCGTTATATAATCGCCGACAAGCAAGATCAATTAGCTAACAGAAATATCACCAGCTTGCCGAATTGATAATTGCCGTTGGTTTCGAATCACTAATTTCAAACACCACTCATTCACTATACAAATACATTTTCATAGCGTTAATAGGAAGATGTAATAATTGGCAATGATGATGATCATTCTTGTTGATTTACGTCTCTGCTATTGTAATCTTTCTATTTGAGCCGATGAGGAGGGGTACATGAGGATGAAGGACAGTTACAAAAGACCCACGCCTTATGCGGGTTTCGAACCTACGTCCACGTCCGTTCCAACCAAGCAAATCACCGCATATGGATGTTTAGTTTACTATCTCAAGGAGTAATCTTGTATATTACACAACTTGTAGACCTTGAGCAACATTAAACAGTATACTGTATACGCAAGAAACTAGTTTTTTTATACAACGCTGTTGGGTTGAAAAACAGATGAGAGGACTAGAGAAAAGTAAAAACAAATGCATTTTATTTGATATCCTCATTGATGCGTTGCAACAATGGAGTGGTTCTCAGGAAATATTTCATTTACTGGTGAACACAATGACGTGAAATGTTCCACTGCACCTAATCATGAGGACAAGTAGCACTGATACAGGTCCCCGGTAATAACTTACTGTTATCAAAGTTTGTTTGAGTGGTCAGTAGAACTCATTCCGAGTAACCTCAGTCCAGCCCGCCAACTAGGTTCAAAGTAGCTGATAAATCCAGTTATTCATTACCACTCAAAGCAAAGTGCAGACATGGGATGGTTGATTATGTCAAACCAACATTTACCGGCATTCTATTGATACAACATTTTGGATGATATGACCAGACCGCGCTCACGTTTTTGTGTAAATATTTGAAATGTTTCACTTTGAAGTATTATTTTCGGAAAAGGTTTTTATTCTATAACTGAAATATTGGAAACAATCTTTCTGACTAGTACACGCACACAATCATACGCATTTGCGTAGAAACACATGTGAATATGATATTTAATTTACAACGTTTCATCATTATTTGGGTAATGCAAAGAACTGATATTGTGCGCATTAGTACTCAATTAAATGGCAACTGTATCAAACGATAAATCATATTAATGGTTTAGAGCGAGATAGAGAAGAACACATTATTGACTTTCCATATTATACGGATTAATTATTTTGTCATGGCCGTTTCGCGCCACATGGGTTTAAAATCAACTAAATGTTAACCAAATACCAGTCAAAACATTTTGACTTCATTTTGTATAAACGATGTTAATTTCTTATGTGTATACAAAATATCGGAATAACATCATATCAAATAACTGTAATTGGAGACATGTCAAAATATAACTCTCGAAATAAATTTGTCAATGTTGTAACGCTTGAAAATTCAAAATCACCACGGAGGTTTCAATATTAAAAAGCTACAATCAAGTGAGGAAAATATGCATTTTAAAGTTTCAAACTTTTTAAATCTTCAGTAGGTGATTACAAACAAGTTGTACAGCTACTTTTAAAATACACTTTTTGAATTTTAAATGTATCGGAATGCAAACATTATCAGATTTGATATTAGAAAAATAGCATATCAATCATGATCTCAATCCATAATTTGATATCAGAATAAGAAACCAAATGCATTAAGATCGATAGATTATTATTAGTATTTGAATGAAGACATTTAAAATGAAGAGCAATTCTCTTTTGTTTGCACATTGTGTGCATAATACACATTATGAATTGATGTATTATGAATGTTGGTAACGCTCAGTAACTATTTCATTTATTAACGTAGGGACAATATCCGCATTTTTTGAAAATCTAAATATATATATTGTTATCAATGAGCCATTGTTCACTACTGGCTGATACAATATCACAATATTCTACTTGTTGCTCTCAAAAACCTCGTTGACGGAAGTGGTAGACTAGTAAATGACGGTGATCGATTGTGATAGAAATTCCCGCACTTTTTGCATATTATCTATGGGTAATCATGGAAATACATGGTAATTCTCTAACGGCTAATAAAACATGGAGCAGTTGTTAGCAGATCGACGATCGTTTTTGGCGTGTTGAGCTCATGACCTGTTTACTCACGTTTCGTTACCATATTGTAATAATAGGTAAACAAAATGGCTGTATGAATAACAGTGACTAGATATTGGAAATTCATTAGCAAACGAAGTTGCCCAACCTTTGTTAGTATGATGTATTGAGATATATTAGGTTTACTTTTGAAAGAATTAGTTAACCGACATACGTGATTACTTTGTACAATGCACAATGTGCGACAAACCACTGAAGTCATAAAAAGGAAATACTTGTACCACTTCCGTTTATAAATACGTAAACAGACACGATTCTTACAAAAATATCATTGTTAAATTTAAATAAACTGTGCGTGTATATATATATATATATATATATATATATATATATATATATATATAGAGAGAGAGAGAGAGAGAGAGAGAGAGAGAGAAAATACGTAAACATATTTAGCGAATAACCAATCCAACATATATAAAATATACATGCAGTGACGATGAAAGATTTCGTATCTTAAATTTACTGTTGTTTTGGACCATGATTTTTGTAAACAGAAGAAAAATTAATTTATATTTTGGTAAATGCATTAGGAACTTATTAATTTTTCAACCTACTACGCGTTTGTGTACCATGCTTTGAATATTACTTAAAGTTCTTGTCCGGAGTGCCGGATTCTTCTTTCTTCTCTTCTTGAAATCTTTATATTGGCATATAGTCCTCAAGTGACAATAACTATTTGACTACCTCTTCAACGTATCTGTCTGTTTTATAACACTCTCTTTCATCGTATTGAGTTTGGCGTATAGTTCGTCGACAATGACGATGAAATATGAAACAGCTATACCAACCTGTTGAACTATTATTAACGAGAGTGGCAGGATTCTTATGAATTCTGTACGTTGTTGTTACGATTGTTACATTTTATTTTATTCTATTTAGAAATTGCATTACTGAATTAATAAATTTTAACGAGAGCTGAGTCAGGTACTTATTATTAATATTTTGAAATTACTCTTAGATTAACGAATAAATAAATTTCAGTTATTATTCGTTCACACATTGTTGATTGTAAATACAACTCATTTCGTCACATCACATTCATTCTAAATACAAACTACACATTGAAGTCACGTTCAATTTAAGACATTTGATGAAATGTTAAATGAAGAAAATTAATGCCAGTCCAAAAAATCAGCCACGTCATATAAGACTCAACTGATCAAAATAATAATCCTCAAAGTCATAAGTAATTCTTAAAAGCAATTCTTATAAATTGAATGGGATAGAAAGAGAAGCGTATCCCAAAATGTGTCACCCCTGTCCTTGGGCCTGGGCACGCGGTTAGTGTGGAAGTGAGTCACAATTGCACACTGACTGTAATTTCGCGTCTCTAATGGTTCCACGGCAAAGCTTTCACGTTTCATTGCTCGTCGGCGTACTTGAGTATCACTTGCTGTGCTCCGCCCGCGCCATTAACACAGGCGTGGATCACAAAGTGACAGCAGAGCGGATAAAAACCACGGAGAATATTCGAATAATAGCGGAGAGACAGTCGACGCGCAATGGCATACATCACACTTGACTAACTCGTACAAAGGAGAGCGAAACATCATTCCAAGTATATGTCGTTATCTTTGAACAAATGTACCTGTTTTTTTTTTATCTTTCAGCTTTGTTTTTTTTTGTACTTCTTTTTGTATCTTTCAGTGTTTCAAAACGTTCATACATTAGGATTTATGCAGGAGACATCATAAACTGACAGATCTTTTGAAGTAAAATATTTCTACGGGTATGTAGTTTAAATATTTTCTTGTGTAGTAATGTTATTGAATGGAAATGTGCATTCGTGTGCGATATTGTATTCAGTTAAAAGCGCCATTGCATTTCGAGTCGAATTGTGTGATGGTGTGCGACGAATGTATCAACAAATCCTTGCAAAATGGACCCAATTATTAAATGCGCAGAAACAATTTCAGTAGAAAATTCATCATTTCACCAGTATTACTTTTAACTTACCTTATATTCTTTTCGTTCGCGACTTAGGTTGGTATTATGATGGTCCGCTGAAGATTTTTGGTTCCTCCACGCGGAAACAACGCTTCTTATCGGTGGTTGCCATTGAGATGGACATGGAGAAAACGAGTTAGTCTGTCTTTAATTAAAGTGTCCACTCCTTAGGTCGTGAGTCCCTCGAACTCCAAGTCCAGACTGTCAGTAACATTGAATTTTGAATAAAACTAACCAGACTGGTTTATACCGCAAAATGAGTCTTAATTTAATTTGGGCCTGGTGGTGGTTGTATAACGGGGGGGGGGGGGGGGGGAGTTTTTTTTGCGTTCGTGGGGATACAATTGTATCCCCAGCAGGCATAAACTTATACTGCAATTTCTATCGCTTTATGTATGAATATGTATAAATTGATTTACAAACCAAGAATGAATAGAGATTTAGAAAGCAAAAGAAATTATAGTTACACCATAAGGTTTGGTTTAAGGCTGGTCCACACAGATTTTTAAGACATACGATTTAAGGTTTAACGCGTAGTCGTAAAGTTGGATCATATTTTCATATTTCATTTCATATTTGTTTCATAGTTCACTGACCATTACAATGTAAGGGTGTACTCCTCTTGAGAGAGAGAGAGAGTGAATATGTACTTAAAACTAACAAGAACAAACATAGAAATTTAACATTTAACATTACATTTATATTACATACGTACATATGATACAAACACATAATACATACATACATAATAACCACAAACATACATACATACATACATATAATAGTCTAGTCAGTGGCAATCAGGAATTCGTTAAGATTGTAGAAAGTCTTTTGAAGCAGGTAGTTTTTTAGATTGATTTTAAATGTTGCGACTGAGTCAGAATTTTTTATCTCAGCAGGGAGGCAGTTAAAAATTTTAGAGCACAAGTAGGCAGGGCTATGTTTGAAGAAGGCATGTTTGAAAGAGGGTATAAAAATATTTGAGTTAGATCTAGTCATGTGACTATGGTTCGAAGCGTTAAGGGGGAAAAGTTCAGGGTTAGTCCTAACAAAGGTGGCCGCAGTCATGACAAGTGTAGAGGGGAGAGTGAGGATACCAAGATTGCTGAAGTGGGGCTTGCACGATTGTCCCCTTGATATCCCAGCTATTATTCTAACAGCTCGTTTTTGAATGATAAAAATCCTATGTGCATGGTGCGAGGAGCCCCAGAAAATGACAGCATAGGAAAGAATGGAATGAATGTACGCATGATAAACAAGGAGTAGGGATGATTTGCTAGCAATCATTTTCAGCTTACGGAGCATAAAACAACCACTTAACAGTCTGGATGCAATATTGTTAATGTGGGGGGACCAATCAAGAGATTCCGTGATATTAAGACCTAAGATTTTGTGAGATATGGCCCCTGCAATGCTGTTTCCATCCAGACGAATGAGTGGACTGGAGGTTGGTTTTAAAACACTTGAGCAGAACTTGATATAAACTGTTTTAGACGTTTGAAGGGCCAATAGGAAACACGTACTGGCGTTCACAAAGTTTTAGTTTTAAAGGGGTTCTCACCCGCTAGATTTATTTTTTACCATATGATCTACTGCACCACACCAATCGATAATGAACCATTACACATCGTAAGTTGAAACCTGTGAATTGTTATTAATTAATGAAATTTCTGGTTAACTGCCGCGGCGACTGTTGGTGTCAGCCGGCTTTTGGTGCGAGTGTACTCGAAGCGATATATCTAGACGGCCTTGGTGTACTCCATTCGACACCGCATAGCAGACCGCGTTCATTGTGCATGCGTTGACTATTTCCCCTCCCAATACTACTACTCTCTCTCTCACACTCTCTCTCTCTCTCGCTTGGCTTACTTGACACCAACTCGACAGTCGACACCCGCCGACTCGACGTGCACAGCAACGCACAACAACGCTCAAAACGAAATGGAGCACCCGATTACACATCTTTAATTTGTACCTGAACGGAAGCTCCGATTACAAAACCAAAATATACGAAATACGCAGAAAAGAAAGACGCAGCGAAAAGTATCACATCATTTTTTTTTTGGAGCAGAATCCTCCAAGGTCCCAAGGCATACAGGTCGTCTCAATGCTATTTCTTATGGGAGATTTTCGCCGATGGGACCTAGCTCGAAAATCTCTAACTTTGATATTTTTTCCCCGGGTTATGGTGAACCCGATTTCTTTTCATTTAGTCGCTAATTTCATAGCTAATCAGCCTTAGTTAAACATATTATTTTGGTGTAGCGGGTGAGAACCCCTTTAAGACGTTGTTTTCATTGTTGTTTTTAAAACAACGTCTTAAAACCTAATGCATTATGTCTTCAAAATCTGTGTGGACCAGCCTTTATGAAACAATTTAAATAAATACATTCACAGTAAGATTATACCCACTCAGTTACAAGACTGATTTTCAGCGGGGAACTTTAATTTAAAGTTACTAAACCAACCCTGTAGGCTCCAAACACCATCGACGAGTGAGCGATAATCAATCAAAGATCGATATGTCAAATATGAAACATATGAATCAGTGATTGGACAATGCGAACACGTGCGGACAATTGCCAGAATCAACAAGGCCGATTCAGAAAAACTTTGAATTTATTGAGTGCTTCGTTGCTAGGACAGCTCCAAAGTCACCGTTTAATTATTGCCTAAGACAAGTAGTGTTGGAATTGAATACATATTAGAAGTTAAAAAAACTTCTGCCTGAACCTACCCACCTAAACCCTGATGCCACCTGATACCTGAACCCTGGTGATGTCAAAGTATATCAATAACAGCTTCCCTCTGTTCTTTGATTCAAACGCAGATCATTAGGTTCTACGTCTTGTTGCTTTATAAAAACGTTTTTTTGTTTGCATAACTGCTTCTCTGATGGTTGGAAAATTATGAATAACGCTGGAAACAGATTTAAACTAAAACCCCTCGTCATCATTGTAGCTAGTGTTTGCCTACAAATTGTCACGCTTACATTTGTTTGTGACTCCCTAGCGTAAACGCCATTTGGTAAACGGGCAATAAAAATAACAATTTGGCGTCGAAACGCTTGGCACGCCCCAGACATGGACTAAAGCTGAGGTGTCGCACGTCGGAATGTGTTCCTTTTAAATGTCTTTTAAATGCCGCTTAAAAGACCTTTAAAAGGAAGTGTGGGATTAAGTGTTTGAAGACCATTTACATTGTGAAGTGCTGTCCTGGAGGAACCTGCTCGCTCTCTTGTAGCTGCTTCTCAAAGTAAAGCCTTGTCACAAGCCAAACATTTATTGAATTTTTGTTCCACTGTCATCTTAAAATCTCTTTATGTTTCACTCTGTCCCTGGCTTGCGACGGTAAATGTATCCTTTATAAAAACTAGAGACTACTCTGGATTGATTCCAAATAAACTACACACATTACAATTTTGGAAACTAGTGAAATAACCTAAACTGTATTTTTCAGCTGAACTACCCATTTATAGTGTTTATTTTTAATTGCGTCGTAAAGCATTATAATACAGTCCTTACAACCATATTTTCACAAGAAACATTTAAGAATATTGACACTTTTATTTTCTAATGATTAATGGTACGTTATTCTATAGTTAACTACTACTATGGTAACTCAAAAGTAAGGATTGAGATTACGGTTGACATACAATAAACGGAGAACATGTATTAATAACAGTATTATTGATCAGTGGGTTTTAGCGTTGTCTCTATTTCATTCACTACCCGATTTATACATTTTAGCTAGTTGACGAAATAAAAAATGTGCTCATATAAGCACAATCACCTTCCAACCAATGTATATCATTTCAGCTGAACAAATCCTTGAATACGATTTCTTACGATGCCTTAATCAAAATTTTAAACGCAGCACGAACTATAAATGCGATTGTAATGTTATTGTAGTGTCGTTCCATTTTAAAACATAATTGTTCATCTATTGTACATATTTATTTCACAACTATTCTTGTGTGTTGGAATTGAATTCATATCCGTCTTGATTTGAAAATATCAACCGCGCAATTGTTATGCAGCACGGATCATTTTCACTCCATTTCATGTGGATCCTATTTCTTATGGTACACGTGAGGTGTATTGAATTTAAATACTCCATACATTACCATTATTGGGTATCTTTCTGTACGACATATATATTGTCGTTGCAAAATGAGCGTATGCACCAAATTATTCATATAACACACCAGTAAATATATTATATACCACTATAGTAGATTTCATAATATGCTAATACCGTTTTAAATTGTGTTTATATCTAATATATTTTGTGATTACTGTACTACTTGCTATTATTGATCTTTTTGATTGGTAAGTAAAAGTTGTTTGTAGGCCTAATCATTTCCCTGTTCCATTTAAAATCAAATAATGTAAGTATGGGTGCAGTGCAATGATTTTCAACATCTATAGCAGGCTAGATCGCCAGGCTAGCAGCAGCAGGCGTAGCACTTTGATGCCATCTTGAAATGGGTAAATAACACAGGCAGGGATAGGAGTTTCTAATGCGACTTTCTGCCATTGGCAGCGCTAGCAGTACTAAAAGGTCCAAATTAGAATGTAAATTGCCAGTTTCAAGATGGCTTCAAATCGCTACGCTTGCTACTCAGTGGAAGGTTGGGGGACTGGCGATCTAGCCTACTATAGATGTTGAAAATCATTGGTGCAGTGTATTTTTTGTGCTTGGAATTGTGTCCTTTTATGCCAACTGCCTTTCGAATAATATAATAAAATAACTATAGGTATCATATATTATGATATTCATCGCAATAATCATAATTATAATGTTATATCATAATGTTATATCGAGTCGCTGCAGTTCTACAATAAAATTACAGAGCCTTATTGGATTATTTGAAATAGTTATCTGGAATCATAATACATCGCCTACCTTATGGTTACCCGTATAGCCTGATGTACACATTTTCATCAAGGCATTTACATCAACGGAGGCACCAGTTCTCTTTCAAGTATAATTTTTGTTTTCAGAAAATAGTCAACCTAAACTAATTATAGGAAATTTAAACATGTATTTGGTGGCCTTCTGAATGAATGGCTCCTCATATTACACCTTCTAGGTACGCTCATCCTACGCCATTTGTAAGGGATGATTGGATTTGTGTTCATAGTTAAACTGTGTACTGTATATCGTTATGCCCAGCTGGCTTCATTTATTCACATGAATTATATAACATGTATTATACATCAAGGCAATGTGCGCCGTAAAGTGTCCTGATAGAAATGATGATTCTCATAATTGATCTAGAGGGCTGTGATTAGCTCTATCTAAGGGATTGATAGTTATGTTAAGATGCATTTTTCACTGTTGTGCATTGTTGTCATTGAAGATCTAGAAGGTCGTGATTAGCTGAAGGGTCCTAGATGAATTCTAAAAAAGGTCTTTTTACATTGCCAAACAATATTCAATACGGAAAAAGTAATGGCGGTGGCTTTCTTCGACTCTTGTGTGTATGTTAAACGCAGTGTTGTTCCACGAGAACGCTAGCGTGATACGGACGTGTCAGCTGACTTTTGTGTTGTGTTTTGTTTTTTTTGCCACCGTTAATGCCTATTCAATTGTGTTTGCCGTAATGGGATGGCACAAACCATTGATTTCTCGACGCGAAGCGAACAATCGCATGGCAAAGTCGCATGTTTTCTGGAACCCGCACAAACCGCTGGCCAATTAATGGTCGATGCGCATTGGTGCAAATTAAAATCACGATGTTTATCCACACATCGGTAGAGTGAGTTATTATTATCGCGCACGTGCTGGAAATGTTCACGAGTTTTTTTATACTATACGCGTCTTGGGAAAGAAATAAAATAATTGTTATTGTTTTGGTAAATATGTTACCAAAATATTTGGGAATATTATTTTCAATACGAACACTGAAACCAACGTTAAGTGCTATGGCGTCGGTAAATATTATTGCAATTCTCTACGCGTATTTTATATATTTATATTTATTTAATTCTATAAATAAATAGTGGTATTGAGGATTTTCATGTCACATGCATTAATTTACTCCAATCAAGACGATTAGTGATTGATATGACATGAAACGTGTCATACGTGGTAAGCCTAAGTTCGTACCTGAAACTAAGGATGGCTTCTAAGCTGGTTTGAATTTAATACTTTCATACAGATCAATATGCTACAAAGGAATTTTGGCCATAAATCTCTGCAAAAATGTGATATGAGTCAAGTGTTAAAGACATCCAGAGGCATCTACAGTCGCCGGTGACGGTAAAATCTTTGGTGTGATTCCAGTGGAACCAATGGTTTTAAAACCACCCGCATGGATCATGGACCATGGATCTGTTTTTGTATTTCATCTGTACATCTACTTTTGTATTCTCGTCTCAAATGGTATACTTTTATCAATTGAGACAGGCCTTAAGTATCAAAGGACATTAACGGGCAATCCTGCAATGTATAAATACAAATTGTGACGCTAAATATTCTTGTGGATAACAGAAGATTGCACACGGCAAAGACAGATTTTCTACCAAAACCATCATCATGTACCGGTGCGCTTGGCAACGATTCAAAAATAGCGCGTGATAGTTGGCGTACGGGTTGAAGAATTTAATAATACGCACAGAACGCGCTGGTTATAAAGAACTCATTCGTACAATAAGACCATACTGACAGTTAATTCAAAATATTTCTGTACGACAGTCAAGTTTTTATTCAAGAAGTCTTTTCTAATGGCGCATTAAATATGTGTTTCAAAGGATTCTCGGTTATTTGAACAAGAAATAGTTGAATTGTGTTGTTTAATTGAGAGGGTGGTTGGTAGACGAGTGAAACGCAGCTCTTGTACGATACCTATACGCTTTCTATTGCGTGACGTCACATAATGGTGCTAGCGGTAATTACACTAAAACGCCTCGCTTACAATTTGCTTTCAAGTGGATTGGTTAGTTCTCCGGGTAAGACAGTGCACTACTAATTAATCAAACAACTAGCCTACTAAATTAACGGCCACACGTGTAGTGTGATGTTAGATGAAGCTGTTGTTGTTGATTCTGTTGCAATTATTATTATTAGCAGATTATTGTTTGGTCATTATTAATCAATGGTTCCATTTCATTATATTATATAATTAATATATATATTTTTACTTCTAAGTTCTAAGTACTCCCCATGTATACAATAATTTCATAATAATTGCCACGGATAGAAACACATTTGGGGTATATTTATATGTGAAGCCTGCTCATTTATTAAATTGTGCTAAATAAAAAATTAGATTATAAATGCAATATTTGGGAAATATATTAATTTATGTTAAATCTATGACTCTTATGTTCGTCTCTGTCAAATCTATGTTAGAAATAAACGGACATATCTATCCATTATATTGGATCGAACGAATTTATGAAGTCAACTAAATATCAGTTCAAAAGGAATCACTGCATTTAAAAATCAGTTATTCTAAACAATAATTATAAGGTTAATCTTAAACTTGGAAATCTATTACATTAAAACAATACATAGGCTATTTGTACCAAAGTCGTTCTCTGGTAGGTTGTAATTTAACTGAAAATGAAACTCGATTGGATTATTTCATATTTCTTTATAAACAGAAAGTGATTTTCAAAAGTCTTAGAGCAAAGAATAAATTCGGTATTAAATACATCTTCAAGTATGGTTAATGAAAACAATATTTTTAAATTTATTAATTGAAAAAGTTTTCTAAAGTTCTCATTTAAACGTCATTTTCTAAACTCGCGTATTTTTGAGTTCAGATTGGATATTAGCATGGATTTACATTTATGAATAATGATATGGTTTTAGCCGTCCAATTTAATTGACAGTTCGTTCGTTGTGATGAGTGGAGCTATGCCCCTGTTTCACTCCATTGTGTTATATTGGCAATTTCTCTACTAAATTATCGGGTATTGACGCCTCGCTAACAGCACTGAGTATTGAGTATCACTTCACAGAGCAACGGTCAGCCAGCACGAGGCAAAATGTTGATCCCAATAGAGACAAAACCGTTTCAAGATTATTTATTTTACTACATTAGAAAGACAATTTATTGTTCAGTCAGCTGGAGAAACTTGCGACCGGATTAACTAAAGGGCTCAGACCTCTACCCCTTCCCCCTCAACAGCAACAAACCATTATTAATATTTTGAGTGACATCGTTCATAGCCGGGCATTCAGAGACATTTTTATTACGAAAGATGTTGCGAAGTTTAATCTCTACAGCTTCTACAGGAAATTTGCTAGGATTAAGCCGAAATTCAGACATTGAATAAGCTTGTCTGAAATTACTGGGCGTAATCTATTTATAGAAGTAAACAAAACGTCCACGTGGTTATTTACTAAATAATTTCTAGTGTTGTCGGTTTTGTAGATTGTCATTTATTCATGTTAATAATTATTAATTATTAGAAAAGTAATGCTTCTGCCAATACGGAAATTTGTAATTAATAAAGTGGTTCCAATTTGTAATGATATATTAGCTATTTATGAAAGTGAGAAAGTGAGAAAACCGGAGCATACATGCATTGAGCTACTTGAAGCATTTCTTTCAATTTAATCAACTACGGCAAAAAAGAATCTTAATGATGTCTCACATCAATAGGTTTATGTAAGCATTATGCTCGTTTTGCTCCTGTAAATTTATCCTCCCTTTCATTAATTATTATGAAGTATTGTAGTAAATGTAGACACAATTGTTATTCGTTTGTATAGGTATGAGCAAATACCTTACTAACCAGAGTAAGATATTTGGTATGAGCTATCGTTTTAGTATGAAAACGTATATAACAGTGAGAGAAAAATAATATAACGGGAATTTGTTTCAAGCTATTGATCATTGGGAAGTTCGGTATAAAGCTCTGTCTGACTGTCTGTCTGTCTGTCTGTCTGTCTATGTGACAGATTTAGAATTAAATTTGTAAGACCTAGTGTCATGTAAACCAAACACTGCTTCAGTCAGATATTAGTTTACGTGAGTGTCATGTCATAGAAGATATACAGTTATACACGCACCATGTCTGCACTATGACGGGATGTCATAAGCATATAACTTAATTGTAAGTAATATAATGTAAAACTAAATTTATTTAATGGAAAGTCATTTGTAAATTGTAACTTCATATTATTTATCAAAACATTATATCAATATCGATATTTATTATTTAATGTGTCATAAAATCATATTGCACTGTAGATAAAATGTGTGGCAAATATACAGGAATAATATTGGCACCTGATCGTGCTTAGCGTGTTGTTTTGTTTGTTTTGTTTGCAAACACATATTATATAATATTTCTTTTTATAGTGTCATATAATTTATATTAAATGGAAATAAACACGCTCGGCAAAGTATAAGGCCTACTTAAAGATAAAAATAAAACTGTACTTTAAGACTGTGTTTCCAAATTATATAATAACAAGAAATAGATAGTTCGTTTTTTATATAAGTATTAGAAAAAAATATACTTTTCGGACCAAATTTACGAGGGAGTGGAAAGGAGATAACATGTTGGTCAACAAATACGTATGAATTCCTTTGTGTCATGGACAATAACCGTCGATTTATTTCCTATATGAACAATGAACGCGAAAAAATTCTTTTCGATTTAATATAAATTCTTCGATATTGTAAAAAAGTTTTACTTTCTGTGAGGTCTACATTCCACGTGATTCAAGCTTGCTATATTTAGCCACATACCTACACCCGTCTTCTATACAAACAAACGTAACCTTTTGATGATAAATACATCTGGTAATCTTAGAATACCTTTCACATATATACATAATATTTAACAAAAATGTAATAATGTGTTACTTATATTCCGTTTGTTATTATAATATAACATAATGCAATTAAAAACACTGTTGCACCTAAGCGACCGTTAGACTTTGTTGTTCGGTATATATTTGGGATAGAAATGAATACATTATCAATTTTAAATGAGAATGTATAATGCGATTAAATACAAAATGTGGGGTAATCATAACCTGAAACCAGAATCTGTAACAGAATCAAATAACTGACATCTTTAATGTGGAGCCACCTTATTGGTTCGACGAAAATACCTTTTGCAAGTGAGAATTAATTGAGCACAAATCGAATGTTGCACAGAACAAGGTAACATCTTCTAGGATGGCTGAACATGTTTCATTTCATTTCATTTCATGTTTATGATTATCATCATTAAGTGGGAAAATTCTAAGATGTTTAGTTATTTAGTTAATCAAAACAGTATACATATAAAGCACATTAATTAATTGGGAACCCAACAGACAAAATCGGACACAACCACAGAAATAACGAATAGAAAATTCCCGAACAGTACTTGGCTCTTAGAGGGCAGCGCTGGGCCCGCAAACCCGTGCGTGTGCCGTGCCCGTGGGTTCTAGTACCGTGTCTTATGCTGGCTTATCCTTCTGTAACACACCCGCTAAAACCAGATGTAACTGTCTCAAGTCCCTTCTTCATATTGTTGAGCAAACCGCGCAGCGCGAGTTTCTTTATTATTTACAATAATTTAAGAACGATTGTGTTTTAAACGGTTTAACACATCATTTGCTCCTATTTTGTTCCCGTATTCATAAAATGTTCAGATTATAAACGGCGTCAAGAGAATGCAGTGAGATAGCGAACTAGGAGAGTTCGCTCATGCTCGACTCTCTTCCGTTTGCGCTGATCCAAGACTTCTGATTGGCCCAAACAATATTCACTCGCCTCATTAGCTTACATTAAAACGAAACTTTAATCGGCTCTCACATCAATTTCGTCTAGCTTTTGTCTTTTGATTGATAGAAAAGGAACATTTAAAATATGATACACTAGTTGCATGTGCCCAAGAAAAAATATATGACATAGTCGTTTTTGTGATGACATATCAGTATCACTATTAAACTGAACATTTACGCTGTATACTCGCTGACATATGTTAATCAAGGGTAGTAAAAGTTTGTAATCTTTGGTATAAAAACCAAAGAAGAATTCGTTTTCAACAACAGCTCTTCGCGTTAGTTTATAAATTCTTTGTTATTTGAATTTGTTAACATATTGTCTATTGTATCTTTAGTCCTCGGTGAGGATACTCACACAAACTCAGAATATTTGGGGTTTACCAAACTCATCCACGCGATTATTTAAATTCTATAACCCCCATAGGGTGTGTTATTCATAGTTCTAAATACCCAAAGCGTAGGGGCGCTCAACCAGGACCTCACTAACTAACCAAAGAGGTGCTTATGAAGGAGAAAGGCAGTGGCAGGCAGGATTATCTTTAATTTATAAAGGTAAAACAAGCGATTTTGTATTGGAACCTGATAAATATTTAGAATGCTACTAAATTGTTTTTGGCCATGGAAACCACCAATGGGAAGCCTGAATGCCCTGGATAAAACAAGTTAGTAGATTACTAAATATTAATCCGAAGTTTATAATACTGACTCTTAATCGAATTTATACTGTAATTTTACTACAAAATCAAACAAGTGATTTATAATCTATGTAATCAAAACATAACTTTTGGTTTTGGTATGTTAGTAGCTGTTGTAGCTATATTATAATAATAATAATTATTGGTAAGTCAAAGTAGATTAATTATATTGGTAGGCTAATGACACTTGTATAGTGGCAACGTATCAATTATTGAATTAGTAACACAATTCATGTTATTTTTAGGAATATTACTTGGGGAACGATTACAATAATTGCTAGCCGTAGTAGGATTAAGAACATTTGAATAATTATTATTTGTAACATTATAATTATCTTAAGCCTATGTTAACGGTTAATTGTAGCCGGTAACTGACAACTCGAGGGCTGTCTTATTGACGTTAGCGTGGCAGCTCATGATCAATGTCTTGCCATAACCGTTAGTTGATGGCGACTCATTGTTTTCAAACTCCAAACTGATACATAACCAACCAGAGAACACGAGAGAGATTCCTGAGACAAAACATTGTGTTTGTATACCGGAACAAGCGTGAGGTTGAACGAGGACGACCCGTTCTTTATTATGAGGTTGAAAATGTCTCTATTTTGGCATTATTATGAACAGGAGCAAGTGTTCAGCAAAATGTTAACACTTAAGTCTTATCGTAAACGGTCAAAAGTAATAGTAGTGCTGATAAGCTGATTACCGCCGAATGTTTTGTTGTACAAAACTTAATGTATTTTATGTGGTATTACTTTTATTTTGGACATAAATAATAAAATAAATTATCTAATAAATTATTACATTATCAAATCTTATATTTAATTAGTGGTGCCTTTGTGTCCAATGATGGAATTATTATAAGAAACCGTATGTCAATGTTAAGAATATACATTTTTTTTTTACAACACAGTGTGTTATAAAATGAATGTTTTGTTAGATCAATCTGTAAATATAACTTATTTCCCTTGATCATTGAAGAGTGTAGTCCAACTAAAATTGAAGCTTAATAGTAATTTGTCGCTACCATACGGGTGACTAATTCTGTACGTGTTTAAATGTTATTTACAAATTAGATATCACTAAAGGTAGACAAACTATACTAGTTTCAACCAGCTGTTTGCGATTGCAATACGCCGATAAGAATAAATGTATCCCTTTGCCTCGATCTCAATTCAGATTTCACATTAATATGTTTAATTATGTTTTAAAATTATTTAGCGGTAATTATACACTCAAATACACGGCATTGTCTTATTAATTATATTAATATTTTGAAATATAGTTGATCTTAAAATGGAACACAATATTTTAAAAAATATGAAAATTGTAATTAAAAAATGTGTGATATAATTGGGCGCAAGAGGGCTAAAGTATCTAAAGTATGTACAAAACAATAATACAAACATATTCAATACAATACTAACAATACGCACACTAGTTATTTAAAAGTCTTTTAACCGGCAGAAAAGAACTTTTTAGACCCTATCAATAAAAAAAATAAAAAAATGCCAGCACACATGAATACATTCACGCATTATAATAATCATTAGTGATTAAAATAATGCGCGATAATCCGTGAAAGGGCGACGGCACTCACCCAAGTCTCGCGTGCCGAGGCGGAAGTGGATCAGTTCGAAGCACCTGTCTGCGACAACGGTTGGGTCCACACTCGCCCGTCCGTTCTACGCGCCCTCGGGCCCCTCGGAGGCCTCCGCAGCGCGCCGGCGCCCCGCCTGTTGCTTCCACCCCCACCCCCACCCCCTGCCCGCCTGCCTGCCTTATAGACACTATTAGCCGCGGGGATTTATAGCTGGGGGGTAAATATGTGGTCCGGGTAGTTTTATAAGTACAAGCATACCCGTAACGCTCAGAACCAGAAATAATTATATCTGTATAAAAATGGAATTTTTTTATTTTTCAATTGAAGGATTACAGATGGATAAAAATGCTAACTTTACGTGAAAACAAATACGACGAACATTGCAAATTCTGTTTGCTTGCTTCTTTTTCAAAACAAACTTGTGGAGATAATAAAATCCATAATTAACCCATTTAAAACACAATTTTGAACAAGGCAGCCGCCTCCACGCTTATTACGCAAACAAACAATAATACTTATTTTTTACATTTTAATCTATTTTTATAGATGTAGGATTCAAAAGCAAAAAGCATTCAACAGTCATGTGTGAAGCTAATACTATGTCACTTGGTAAATACACGTATTTACTTTAACAACAGTTATTATACTTGTGTTATTTGTTGCTAGTGGGCTTATTCCTGCTTCCAATGCAGATGGCCTAGGGTTCGTTGTCCGGTTCAGGCAAGCTTTTGTTTTATTTTGTAATTTAACTTAGGCTATTTATATCTATGTGAATACTGAATACTGATGTCCATGTAAACGCAGACTTTGGAGCCGTCATAATAACAAAGTTTATATCCCACAGAAAATCATTTTTTTTTTTTTTGGAAATGTATGTGTAGATAAGAAACGCAAATTTATTCTATTTAATTACATGAAGTATCAATGAGGATTTCTTACATCACGTACATCCATTATGTGTTTTGATGTTTTAAAAATATTACACGAAAAAAATATATTTTTTTAAAAACAACGCCTATATTTAAATGCACTAAAAAGTAAAAAGGAAATTTTCGCCCAACAAATTTTTGCCTCACTCTGAAAATAAAAGCGTTGGGTGCTTTCCCTGCATAAACAGCAGAATACTGCAATCTATGTCAATACCGAAAGCGCCCACCGCTTTTATTTTCCAAGTGAGGCAAAAATTTGTTGGGCGAAAATTTATTTTTTACTTTTTAGTGCATTTAAATATAAGCGTTGTTTTAAAAAAAATATATTTTTTTTCATGTAATATTATTTTATACTTTTTAGTCTTAAAGAATCTTGTAATCGAATATATATATCGAATATCGATTAATTAATTATGATGGTTTACTTGTATATTTAGTAAATATGACAAGTGATTCATGTATTGTCATTATAATACGTCTGTGTGAAAACTTTCAGCTCAATTCGACGTTCGAAAGTGGGTGTTTTATCGATTCCCATATAAAACATCAATTAATTAATTATGACGGCTTAATTAATTATTTTGTAAATATGACAATTGATTCATGTATTGTCATTAAGAATACGTCTGTGTGAAAACTTTCAACTCGATTCGATGTTGGGAAGTGGGTGAAACATCGATTCCCATATAAAACATTAATTAATTATGATGAATTAATTGACTATTTTAAGTAAATATGACAATTGATTCGTGTATTGTCATTAAGAATACGTCTGTGTGAAAACATTAGCTCAATTTGACGTTTGGAAGTGGGTGAAATATCGATTCCCATATAAAACATCAATTAATTAATTATGATGGCTTAATTGATTATTTAGTACATATTATGACAATTGATTTACGTATAGTCATTAAGAATACGTCTGTGTGAAAACTTTCAGCTCAGTTCACCGTTGAAAAGTGGGTGAAATATCGATTCCCATATAAAACATCAATTAATTAATTATGATGAATCAATTAATTATTTAGTAAATATGACAATTGATTCGTGTATTGTTATTAAGAATACGTCTGTGTGAAAACTTTCAACTCGATTTGACGTTAGAAAGTGGTTTAAACATCGATTTCCATATAAAACATTAATTAATTAATTATGATGAATTAATTGACAATTTAGTAAATATGACAGTTGATTCATGTATTGTCATTAGAAATACGTCTGTGTAAATATTTCAGCTTGATCGGACATTTAGAAGTAGGTGGAATATAAACATCGATTTCCATATAAAACATTAATTAATTAATTATGATGAATTAATTGATAATTTAGTAAATATGACAGTTGATTTATGTATTGTCATCAGGAATACGTCTGTGTAAAAAATTTCAGCTTGATTGGACATCTAGAAGTAGGTGGAATATCGATTCAAAGATTCCGTCCAGACAAACAAGGCAAGTTAATATAAGCGTTTTAATTAATAAAAAAAAATATAGAGATATCGGGTGTGTTCAACGTATTATACACTACTATTATTTGTTTAATTTATGAAAATTATGATCTTACATATTACAAATACCAATACCAATTACTAACTAGCTTACTCGCAAGAAATTAAGTAATTATTTACATTGGCATTTTCTGCCAAAGAAACTTCCATCAGCATGTTCAGGATTTCCTCTTGAGATATTGATTTTCAACGACGACACTCAAACGCGGACCATCTTATCACTTCAGTAAGACTCATCGTGAACTCATCGTTCAAGAGACTAACTAATCTATTACGCAATGCGTGTCAATCACTACTAATCTTGATTCGCTTAGTAACCCTAAAATGTGTCTCTAACACTTTTGCTCGGTAACGATTTGATGCGTGATGGTGGATATTGGCCATAAAGTGGTTAAACTCGAGCGAGAAATGGTTCGAGGTGACGTAAAAATATTAAATCATCTCATCTATACAGTGTATTTACGATTGTTAAATATTGAACAGTAAAATCGAGATGATGACATACACGCCCATCAATATATTACACAGTAGATATAGTAAACTGAATGAAGTTAATACCGACTTGTTACTGAATGGTAATGTATAGTTTATCAGAAATGTCATTTCATTGGCGTACTCTCAACTTTGAAGGAAGGTGTAATGCCAACCTACCCTGTAGAACACACGATTTTTGTCAGTTGAAATTGCTTTAAAATGCTGTAAAATGTAAAAAAAAAAAAACACAAAACATTTAATCCCCTAAAGAATTCAATGTTCTTTCCATTGTTCGTTTCTTTGTTGAAATAAATATATCCGTTGTACAAATTATTTTATTTAACGTTTGCAATGGAATATTTAAATACACCTGAAATAAGTTATGTTGGCCAAACAGAAATATTTACAAGAAAGAGAATCAATTTTGTATCGGTTGACACAGTTTGGTTTTTTACACAAGTTAAGCATTTCTGACAGAAAACGAGAGTTCCGCATGGTAGTTCGACATTGTTAACCACATGACACTAGTTTCGTCAGTCTTGAAAGCTAGTGTATCATGTCTGAAAAACTTTTGATATGTTAAAGATGATCACGTTTTAGAACGTTGGGTAAGTGAAAAAATAGTCAAACAAAAATCTTCTGCGTTCAACAGCGATTTGAGTGGTTTCTCGCTGAACGTGAATTACGTCACTGCACGGCATACTCTCTGGCCGGCTGAGCTTCGTATTCGTGCTAGGTCCTCACCTAATGAGATAAGACACTGCAATAGCTTTCCTCATCTTGTAGGTAGCTGGACAGTGTGAAAATGCAACGTGCGACAGCTATATGAAAAGAATAGTGCAATAAAGTCAATGTTGCAAATGAGGCTTATAATTATCATGCTAACATAAATATGCATATAAATATAAATTAATAAGTATACTGTACATATAAATGCTTCAAACAAGTAAGATCAAAGTGATGTTACTGTCCTGTACTTATTTTTAGTGAGAATTGGTCCTCTCTATAACGAAAAGCAGCACTTAACTCAAGTGGTCGACTGATGGGACCGCGAGCTGGTTACCTTTCTGACCTGGCAGCTAGGGTTGAGATCGGGGAGTTATTGTGCAGTGACGTACTGGTTTCCGTGCAGTGGTATTTTTAAACTTGATTTACTTTTTCTAAACGCATAAGGTTGTGTTAAGGTATGGAAGACGACAAAGATGAGAGTTAACTTAGCGTTGTCACCACGAACAATAACTTCACCCTATACGATCACGGTCAGGAATATTATGATTGTACGGTTTATTGGAACGTTTTTTGACCCATTTAAATCCAATATCTTTAGTAAAAGTGCAACCAATAAAACATGTATTGCAATAGTTGCTTATAACTAAAATCGAAGCCTGCTTATTTATTACTGCAATATAAAAGATTATTAGTAAAGTTTTGACTAAGCTCTTGACTGCTAGAAAAGTTATTCAAAACTTCAGATAAATTGCATTTTCACACAAAACACTTTTAAGTTTCCAGTGAGGATCCTAGAAGTTCAGCCTCGGCTCTGATTGCATTCTGATAAAATTCTCCGACTATGCTTCCGGCTAACTCCTTTAAACTATAACGATTGAGCTCCATCTATTTCAAGTGTCTATTAAATTCTGAGCCCCGAAGCAGTTTGCCGTCAAACAAGTTTATTAATATAGAGCACATTAAAATTCTTATTTTCTTCTCAGACGAAATGGGAACGCTTGCAATTGAAGAATATGAGGGTCCGCCAAAAGAGAAATGCTTCATATACACTAAGACAAATACAGAACCCAACAAACCCAATTCAAATAAAGTAGTTCCGGGATTGCCCGTGGCGCAGTCGAAGCGCTCTGTCGCTCGAAGGCATCGCGCTGAGGTTCCGCTCGGCAAACGTTCCCAACTCGGCTGTATCGCTACCACACAAAGCTCTCACAATGCCTACGTTGTAACGGTGTAACACTTGATGTCACTTGCATGAGCTTCCAATTTTCTAAAAAAAAAAAAAAAAAAAAAAAAAAAAAAAAAAAACGTTTCAAGATGCAATCATTTAATACGTTAGAATGTGTGTGTTCATATTTTGAGGTGGTTATTATCTTTACGCAGTTGGAACCGATTTCAAAAAGGTATCGCTAAAATATTTGAAGATCCGTGAATAAGAGAGTACTTTGTTACATTTAAAACCATAAACATAGTTATTGTATTTTTTGAATCTGATGCTATATACACAAAATAATTGAAGACTCATATACATTCTGAATAATAATAATAATAATAATAATAATAATAATAATAATAATAATAATAATAATAATAATAATAATAATAATAATAATAATAATAATAATAATAATAATAATAATAATAATAATAATAATAATAATAATAATAATAATAATAATAATAATAAAAATAATAATAATAATAATAATAATAATAATAATAATAATAATAATAATAATAATAATAATAATAATAATAATAATAATAATAATAATGCTGGGATGAGTACAAATCGGCCACGACCGTACATAGCATCCACAGTTCGGATTGGAAAAAATAATGTGGACAATGATATATTAAGTAGCTCTAAGTAGATTTTAATAAGGTAAACACATGGAAATACTTGACGTTTGTGTCCGTACAACATGTTTATGCCGGGTTTGACCGAGTTTGTATGTATTGCAACAATAAAATAATAATAATAATAATAATAATAATAATAATAATAATAATAATAATAATAATAATAATAATAATAATAATAATAATAATAATAATAATAATAATAATAATAATAATAATAATGATAATAATAATAATAATAATAGTAATAATAATAGCGTAAGATTGTGATTAATATAATATATTCCTACATGCCAATTTATTATTTCATTATTCACTTCACGACTGAAGTAAGGTTACCTTCTAAATTCTGATAAGAGACAAACGCCTCAACGATGCATTTACTTTACGTAAATTGATACAACTTTTGATGACACAAAAACAAATGAATAGCCTATATTTTCTTATTATTTAGATAATAAAATTATTACCAAAAACCTCCTGCCCCGATTTATTTTGGAAACGTTTGCATAAAATATATAAATTATTATTTAAATACAGGTTTGAGTCAGGGCTTTAATTAGCCTAGCGATGAATCGTAATATATAATAGGTGACAAATAAGGTATCCCAGTTTTTATAACGACTCATTTTGGCGCAAATATCCGTGGTGTTGGCCCGCTATTGAACAGAACACAACAACCAATCAATCAGTAATATATAAATAACATCAACGGAACACGTGGTACATTCATGAGTGAAATACAAATAACTTTAATTATTACATACATACATTTGTGAAATAGAAATGATCAAATTAGTGGCTTTCAAAATATTTTTAAAAAGCACTCATTTCATCATTGTTATTTACTAATTCTGAAAGAATCCGACCTACAATAAAACAATCCTTTAACAGTTGTAAACAAGCTTTATACGAATTTATCAGGTTCTTGCTTTATTGAAATATTTCTGCGAGTACAATTTTAAGATAAAAATAAAATAAACGAGTTTTTAAATAAACAAAGTTTCGGGCTTGGAGGCGAACTCCAATGTTCCCTTTGATATGAGAAAATGCAGAAAAGCCATGTAAAATTGGTTTTTAGATACGGTCATCTATTGGAATGTTGGACGAATGCCCACAGAACGCGAAGATAGGAAGCGACTGCCATATCCGTCCCACTCCATCAAATTTCAGATAACAATTTTTAATTACTCGCCAACATTTCATTCGTAACGAATTTGATTTTTGTACAAAATCCTACTTCTACTGTTACACCAATATTTCAATTCTCGCTTACTAATTTATAAAATATGTACATTTGGAAGTCTGAGCGAGGTTTCAACAGAATCCCAACCCAGTGTGGCCTATCTATAATTGTAGTCTAATCTATAATCTATATGTAGTCTTATCTATATATTGTAGAGTCATCACATCCGTCGCAGCTGATCCCACGCAGTTTCCTCAAGGGCATCTTTCATTGTTAATTTCGAGACGACTTCTGAGCTCCACACAAGGCACATAAATCAAAGGTATGATAAATGACTGCAACCACGTATGCGCGTGATGTTTCATTGCGAGCGTGTATTTCTGGGTCTGGTTAATGTTAAAATATGCTAACTAACATCACAAGTTGACATTGATCGCGTCAATTGTTATAATCGTTATGAAAAGAGTTTATAATGTTCAAACGAATAGGTGGAAATGTTGTGGCGTTATTTTCGCATTAAAGGGGTTCTCACCCGCTACCCCAAAAAAATATGTTTAACTAAGGCTGATTAGCTATGAAATTAGCGACTAAATGAAAAGAAATCGGGTTCACCATAACCCGGGAAAAAAATATCAAAGTTAGTGATTTTTGAGCTAGGTCCCATCGGCGAAAATCTCCCATAAGAAATAGCATTGGGACGACCTGTATGCCTTGGGACCTTGGAGGATTCTGCTCCAAAAAAAAATGATGTATTACTTTTCGCTGCGTCTTTCTTTTCTGCTTATTTCGTATATTTTGGTTTTGTAATCGGAGCTTCCGTTCAGGTACAAAATAAAGATGTGTAATCGGGTGCTCCATTTCGTGATAATGTTCAAACGAATAGGTGGAAATGTTGTGGCGTTATTTTCGCATTAAAGGGGTTCTCACCCGCTACCCCAAAAAAATATGTTTAACTAAGGCTGATTAGCTATGAAATTAGCGACTAAATGAAAAGAAATCGGGTTCACCATAACCCGGGAAAAAAATATCAAAGTTAGTGATTTTTGAGCTAGGTCCCATCGGCGAAAATCTCCCATAAGAAATAGCATTGGGACGACCTGTATGCCTTGGGACCTTGGAGGATTCTGCTCCAAAAAAAAAATGATGTATTACTTTTCGCTGCGTCTTTCTTTTCTGCTTATTTCGTATATTTTGGTTTTGTAATCGGAGCTTCCGTTCAGGTACAAAATAAAGATGTGTAATCGGGTGCTCCATTTCGTTTTGAGCGTTGCTGTGCGTTGCTGTGCACGTCGAGTCGGCGGGTGTCGACTGTCGAGTTGGTGTCAAGTAAGCCAAGCGAGAGAGAGAGAGAGAGAGAGAGAGAGAGAGAGAGAGAGAGAGAGAGAGAGAGAGAGAGAGAGAGAGAGAGAGAGAGAGTAGTATTGGGAGGGGAAATAGTCAACGCATGCACAATGAACGCGGTCTGCTATGCGGTGTCGAATGGAGTACATCAAGGCCGTCTATTTTTTTTAGATATATCGCTTCGAGTACACTCGCACCAAAAGCCGGCTGACACCAACAGTCGCCGCGGCAGTTAACCAGAAATTTCATAAATGATAACAATTCACAGGTTTCAACTCACGATGTTTAATGGTTCATTATCGATTGGTGTGGTGCAGTAGATCATATGGTAAAAAATAAATCTAGCGGGTGAGAACCCCTTTAAGATAATTTAAAACTAGCTCAATTGTCTTAAAGGACATATTAAATTATTTTTATCATATAGCATTGGTATCCAATCATACGCTCACTTTTGATATGTTTCACTTTATAATTACATATTTAATTCCACACATACATTATCAGTAAAGGACATTCAGTAATAGGGCCCCTATATGTTTCTTAGCCATATACATAATATTATGTAATCATGCATATCATCTATGCACACACTTCATAAACCCATAATACACAACTAATCAATAGCATATTGTGTAACACTACTAGAGATATTAGTTTAGTGTTAGTGGAAGGGTGTGGGGTGGGCGTACTATTTGAACTATTTAGTTCGTTTAATGGTCCATCTTGTGGTTTTATAAAATGGTTTTCACAAGTACGAAATAATTAATATTTATTGTACTTCTAAAGAAACTCTGATATTGTTGTTTTCAGTATAAAGCAGATCACAGAAATTAAATTGATATCTGTCTTTTTTGTAAAAAATAATATATATATATATATATTGAATGTCACTTTTCTATCGTGGTATTTAGTTCATTGGTCTCCTAAAACGCGTCCACATTGAAACAACGTGACCTACTTGCAAGTAACAACGAAGCTTAGAATGCATTCAAGAGAAACGTGCCATTGCTTATGCATTTAGAATTTACCAAAGGGACAGATATTAATGAGCTCATAAATGAATCTTTCATTTGCTTAATGAACGAGAATAAAATTAAAATTGAACCTTTTTTCGTATGCATTTCATGTCGTTAGTATCGTTCCAGAGAAAACAACTAGTAATTATTAATTAATGGTCTTGATAGTTTTAATTAAATGAGCAGGATGATGTTTATTTCCCACCCGTTACCTTACCACATCACAATTTTATTTCCAAATGCACTGGATCTTATTAACGAAGAATGGTAGTGTATAGTATACCACGACAGGCTAAAATTGTTTTTCTATAGTTACTTAAAAATATATCAAAGGTATTATTTAATTTAAGGTTTTTTATTTCTCATAATTCTCTCACAATATCGGGTTGTTACAAAACTTTTCCTGCTAGATTTGAGCGTACTCGAGCACCAAACTAGACAAAACAATTATTTTGATATTTTGTATTTTGAAAGTATAGGGATTTTGTCGCTTTATTAATTTGCCAAAATCCCATCGTTTGGATCAAGAAAATATAAAATGATTATCTTTGTAATTTAAATGGCTATTTAAATGGTTGGTCCTTTGACAAAACCACAGTAAATATACATCATCGTATGGCAATATCAATCTTATTCTATATATCACCTTGAACTAGTAAACGATTAGTTCCCATTAACATGATACATGCATTTGCTTTTAGATATTGTATGAACACTCAGCTGAACATAGTATACATATCCACACAACATGATTAGATCAGTAATCTGCACAGTAGATCCGACGATATGCGCAACTAGCGGTAAGATGGGGAAGCTTCTTCCTCGCATCGTTTTGACATCTAAATAAGCGACAGTCGGCTTTGTATCGAAACATTGCAGACATGGTAATATTCACTGGAATCTCTTGTCACTCTTAGTGCATTTCGTTGTATTCGTTCCAATTTCTAATAGAAGGGATTAATTGTCTTTCAAACTGTTGATAGATCGGATTAATCTAAAGGCATCGATAACGAGATGTAAGGTGTTGCTTTGCCCATTTGGCTAGGCTAAAAGTAGTGATATCGTACTAAGCTGCAGTTAATACCCATGCGTTTTTACCGCCATGGCAAAAACGGTGCGGTTTGACGGGATGGCAACAACACATGATTTTACTGTGTGCGACAAAACCGTATTCTGTGACGCCTCTCATTGAAATTTTATTTGAAGCTATTTTATTTGAAATGTAATGTTGGTTGAGTTCTACCGTTAAACTGTTATTTTTGCGTTATGTTTAATGCTAACTTCAATTAATACTACGGAAAATCGAAAATCGCGATTTTCGTACTGTTATAACCAAACGGGGTTGAAGGGGTGAGGGGTCGGGGAATGGGCATGTGCATACACGGTAAGATATGACTAGTGAACAATGGATTATTGCTTTCCATTGACTTCTTCTCGCGCCAGGTCTATGGATATCAACGGGATCTCTCGCTTTCTTCAAGGAATATTGCTTTTGAACCAAATTCCAAAAATGAGATGAAAGGTCCTCTTCCTAGTAACGAATATTGAGCACATTTCTCTGGTTTCCCATTGTTAAACGCAATGGAACTGACCTTTGCTGTTAGCTTGAGTAAGAATGTCAAAAGATACATTCCTATAAACGCGGCTAAAGGAAGTTTCTTCTTCAATTTTTTTGAGTAGGAGTTCTCATTTTTGCGTCAAAGCAATAGCTTTCTGACATGTATTTAAAAATGTTGATATGACAACAAACACACCATTTTGTTTGTATATTACTATTTGCCTTCAACGATTTTTTTTTCAAAATATCTTCATCAAAATATAAATCAAATTTGGTACTACTTAGAGCAATTGCAATTAGCGAAAATTAAATTGGAGTTGTAAAATTGTAATGATTAGTTTTAAGGCTAAATACATTTCTTTTTTTCTTAGCAAAGACATCGTCAACGTTGAAAATATAATCTCCGTTTGAGGAAATTAACAATGTTAAAGAATCAAGTAGTGTGAGTGAATTGGCAGTTCATGCGGGAAACAATTCATTTGAGATCTTTCTCAATACGTCTATTATTTGTGATGAATTGGGTTGACCATGAGTCACCATGTGTTATGTCCACCAGTTGTGTTAATTTGTTTTATAAATAGTTTGTAAATTATTCGTGTTCCTCCTTAAAACATGTATTATTTTGTCACTAAATTACGTATGTACATATTATTTTTCAGTTCATTTGATAGCAACCTTATTCCTTGGAAGATATATACATATATTTATGATTAAATATTTAATTTATATTATTATTATAAATTTATATTATACATATTTAAATTAATAAATATTATTAACAAAACATATATATATATATATATATATATATATATATATATATATACATATATTAATTTATATAGTTTAGTTTTATTACTTTCTCTAATTTGACTCTGCCTTTAGCCCCCTCCTTCCGTTTGGGCCCAGGTAGAATGTCTAATGAGCTCTATATGTCATAAGAAGTGAATACATGCTCAACGTAATACTCCTTCAATGGATAACTTATAATGTCATTGATGCCACTGATGAGACTTAAATTACACTATTCCTATAAATTCAAGATCGGTTGAAAACAAAAGTGGCAAGTGTATTTTAATCAATGGGACACTAATTGCATTCGTTCGTTATATCCGCCCTTTAAAAACCATAAATAAATAAATAATAAAATAAATAAATTCACATAGAGTCTACCCACTCAGTAACTCAACTGATTTGCAGTGGGGGACTTAAATTTAAAGTGACTAAACTAACCCTGTAGGTTTCAAACACCATCGACGAGTGAGCGATTGTTATGAATGTTATGAATATAATTACTAAGTCAAAATAAATTACGTTTTGATTGTGTTTTCAAAACACTTCCTACACATTTCCTCTGAAATCCATTGTTTTGAATCTGGCAACATTTCCCGAACTCTCCCCTAGATATCAACAAATTCAGATCACGTCATACCAATTCCAAATCGAAGACAATTCCCGCCCACATCATGATGTCCTGCGAGGTTTGGTTGGGGGCTCAGTCCTTATCACTTGTTACCGGCCGGCATCGAACCGGGTACCACGATACGAGGGCTATCAATCAGTGGCCTGTCGATGTATTGATAACAGCGGTACGGAGGGTGAATAGCGCTGCAGGCGTAGCCGCCATTCATGCGCCGACCATATCACATCTTGGCACTCGCAGCTGGGTTATTGGGTTCCGTCGGCCTTACCGCCCGTCTGCCTTAACATGACACAACTGTCCCTCGTCGTCTCACGTGAACATGACACAACTGTCCCTCGTTGTCTCACGTGAACATGACACAACTGTCACTCGTTGTCTCACGTGAACATGACACAACTGTCACTCGTTGTCTCACGTGAACATGACACAACTGTCACTCGTTGTCTCACGTGAACATGACACAACTGTCCCTCGTTGCCTCACGTGAACATGACACAACTGTCACTCGTTGTCTCACGTGAACATGACACAACTGTCCCTCGTTGCCTCACGTGAACATGACACAACTGTCCTTCGTTGCCTCACGTGAACATGACACAACTGTCTCTCGTTGCCTTACGTGGGCGGACACAACTGTCACTCGTTGTCTCACGTGAACATGACACAACTGTCTCTCGTTGCCTCACGTGAACATGACACAACTGTCCCTCGTTGTCTCACGTGAACATGACACAACTGTCCCTCGTTGCCTCACGTGAACATGACACAACTGTCCCTCGTTGCCTCACGTGAACATGACACAACTGTCCCTCGTTGTCTCACGTGAACATGACACAACTGTCCCTCGTTGCCTCACGTGAACATGACACAACTGTCCCTCGTTGTCTCACGTGAACATGACACAACTGTCACTCGTTGTCTCACGTGAACATGACACAACTGTCCCTCGTTGCCTCACGTGAACATGACACAACTGTTCCTCGTTGCCTCACGTGAACATGACACAACTTTCCCTCGTTGTCTCACGTGAACATGACACAACTGTCCCTCGTTGCCCCACGTGTTTCGTGCAAACAGATATCTGAACGGATATATATAAGTTGTCTGTTCCTAACGTACATACCTCCAGGATCCATCGTACTACTAACAATTAGAAAATATACAATGCATATAAAGATTTTTTGAATATTTCGAAGTGCTGTTATATAGATGGTTAGGCTATGTTAAATGTTATCCGATCCAAAAGAATAGTTAAAATTATATCAAGTGTTTTATCGGCACTTTTCTAGAAATCACAGAAGTTTCTTTAGAAATTGTACATTATCAGGCATAACGTTCACCCGTTAATAGACTTATAGAAGCCTACTACCACTACCATCTAACACATCACTCACCAGATCAATGAGCAATGTTATTTAAATTTTATTACCTTCTCTATTTAAATACACGAAAAGACCGCACTTGAAATTCTACAACTTTGTCAGATAAACAAGATTGATGATTTCCAGCGCACCTGTTGATTCTAGTTTAGGTCAATAGTATCGCTAGTGAAAACATGGCCAAGTCTGAGGAGGTCGAGGGCGGGACAGGCGGAAAGAAGGAAGAGGATTATAATAGAGAAATTCTTTCCCTCTCTTCCATTCACTAGAGCCACGTTTAAATCACATTTTCCAGGCGTTTCAATCTGCCACGTGTAATATATCATTGCTATTATATTCCAGGCGTCGGGTGGGAAGGGAAAGATTTGTGAAAGGGGAGGGGATATATAAAAGGGGGCGAACTTAGCATTCAACTCGAGTACCACTTAGACACTGCACGGAGTTACAAACCTTGGTTAAAGATGTAGATCCTGCTAGCTAGGGAAGCTAAGACATCAGAAAGCATTTAACTGCATTGCATTTATCGTTAATAAAATACACCCTTATGATGCGTGATAAAACGCCGTGCTAGCGGTGTGGCTGCTGTTTCGTTTGTAGACATAAACCTGGGTTATGAGGTTATATTCGTGGGGAGTCGAGCTTTGTGTAAGGGGTTTGTTACAACGCACTTAACCGCACCCTTAACTGTGTAAGTCGCATTGGTAGATTTCTCTGAGAAATTTTCTTTTCTTACTAAAGAGGTATTAATAGCAGTATGAACTGAAACCATTGAATTGGTTAAAAAAGTTTCGAAGCAGAAAGAAAATCTTGTGTAAAAATATAAATATTTTTTAAGCAAAAAATAATGAAAGCGCTGATATCTAACTGGGGCCACCAAGACTTATTAACGTTACTTTTTATTTATTTTATATTTGAGATGATGATACATTTTTTGCACTAACTAATGTATCCTCGAAATATTATTGTGAATTTATTATTATATTTTTGTGGAAGCATTATATCCCCATTTCCTCATAAACTAACAACATTTGGAGGTCCTGGTAGCTACGAGTATTACATGTATGATATATGTTACAAATGGTAGAATTTGACTGTGAATGTGAAGACGTTTGCAGCACGTTATCAGCCAGTGACCAGTATATCGTACAAATCAAAGCTAGATTCGCATCACTCAAGAAGATGATCAGTTGAATGTAATATGCCTGACGATATGAATCAACTTGATGCATGTTGAGGTAACATAAGGTAGAAGATACAAGATAGGTTAAGTCTTCAGAACATGCATTTCATTAGCGCACCAATAGTGGTTATATTGTCAGATCACAACCCGTTCTACCGCTGGCCAGTCCACCGCACACAGCAGTCTTGAAGGTTGAGGTTTGATATCAAATATCAAACAAACGGAACACCAGTGTAGCGTTCCCTTGATTTACAACAATCTAAGAGGTATCACTTTTAACACGGCGCAAAACTAAATTTTGATAATGCTGCACAACATTGAAAACTGGTTAATAACCATAATTTAGTTTTATAAGAACGCAAACTGGATTAAAGAAAAATGAAAAAATATTAATTCATACGGTTGTTATTTTGTAAGCCAATTCAAGAATTAATAATTAATTGGTTCCTCTAATGAAAACCGTTATGATTGATAACTGTATACTAGTACATTGTAATACTTGATGATAATATGTTAGTCATAAACACTTTTTAGTATATTAATTATGTATCGTTTTTAATATAATATGTTTCAATATTAACTTATGTTTTAATATAAACTGACATTTTCTGTTTTTGAAACTTTGAGAATAATAATAAAAAAAAAAAAACTTTCAATTTGGGCGGTTTTAATAGCTGAGACTCACCTTTCGCCGTTAGTAACCAAGCTGTCTTCAAGTTTACTAATAAACTTTAGATATTTACAATTCTAAACTCCTACAACTAAAAACGACCAATACCAAACCAACCAAACCCAAACCAAACGACCAAACGAAAGTAGATGCAATTGTGAGAGAATGAGATTCATTGAATCAATGTTTCTCATAGCGTTGGGTCTGAACGATGTTGTACCAGGTTGGCTCATGTGATGAATTAAAGACGCATGTTTAGACAATGACATAAATTAACGTGACAAACGTGACGTTATACGAATCACAAAAAAAGTTTGATGAAAATGTGACCCCTAAAGAAATATTTCCATTGCAATACTTACCACACGTGCTGAATCAATTCTGACTACTGTACGAAATATTCAGCATTCATCATCTACCATTTATTAGTTCATTTCTAACTGTTTTTCTCCCGAAGAGGTTTTTTTCAACTTTTTTTCCTCATCTTATATATGTATTTTGTCTTGCCGAATTGCCAACCTTTACGTTTTTGTCTTTATTTTATGTTAAAATGTTAAAAGTTACTACTTAGGAAATTTTATGAAGAATACATGTACCTTGTTTGTTTATAATTTAATAAATTGTGTTTCTACTAAAAAAAAAAAAAACTGTTTTTCTTCATACACTCACATGTATCGTGTTTGTTTGTAACGGATCACTTACCTACCATATAATCTATGACATTGTACAACTCAATCCTTGACAGCAATGGGTGTAACAGGTGGCTCAACCAGTATGTTGGCTTTTCAGAATCGAGACGGGATGGATTCTGCTAGTTGCAAGTAATTAGGCTATTAATAAAACGCATAGTTGAAACATGAATATATTCCTGATATGCAATTCAGTAAAAACTGTAAATGAACTAAGATGTGAGTTGTTCTTATTTGACGATTTCGCTACCTACCCATTCGTTGACTTCTTTAAGACTTTCACTCAGTATTGACGAACAGGCATGGGCGGCGAAACATCAAATAATAGTAAAACCAATTCAATAGTCAAACGACCAAAGCCGAATCAACCACACCAGCTCAAGGAAATAGCTCAAACATCAACCAATACTGCATAAACCATCACACAATTTGAGTATTATGGAAAATATACTATTTATTAAAATATAACTGAAAAACAATTTTAAAATAAGCAGATGCCGTCTGCTATGGCTCATGTGGATAGTAGCGTACGGGCTCGAATCCAACATAAGACATGGGTTTCTATAATTGTTCTTCTTCTTTATCTATCACCACCATCGTCTTTAATAGCACCTCTAAGTTTGTTATCTTTGATAGCACGATGCAATAATAAATAGGTGCAACAGAATGATCGAAATACGCATATATCGACTTTAACCTTGAAACGTTAAGAAAAGCAAGACTGAACTTTCGTCCCTCGTTGTTGCGACTAGTCTTATCTACATGAATATAGAGTTAACGTCGACCCTCGTTGTTGCGACTAGTCTTATCTACATGAATATAGAGTCAACGTCGACCACACAAAGAATCCTACTGGCCAATAAAGCAGCGTTTTGAATGACGAGATTACCCCTTGAACTCATGACCCGCCTTACATTCTCCCGACCCGCCTGCTGAGAAGAAACCTGACCTAGATAATTGAGATAAAAATCAACCAACTGAAACGAGGAACAAAAGTGAACGAAATGATCTTAAATCCAGTAGTGTACATATATCGCTTCCGTCTTGAAGGCAATCAACTATTTGCTACTTAAGAACATGAAATGTAGCCTCTACGAAGTCGGTGATATCGGCAGTTCTCGCATCGACCACCAGGGCCACGCTTTATAGCCCAATAAGAGAAAGGAAACTGCATCAAGTGAAAATGAAAACTGTTTCTCTAAATCCACCCTTCCCATCAACCGAGAGTGGTTTCCACGGTACCCCTGAATCTCTGCAACCCTCGTTATTCCTCGCACGTGACCGCTCAAAATTCGTCAGGGGAATTCAAAGCGATTTCGGTTTCTCGATATCGTTAGCAACGCGAACATTTCAATATTAGTCATATCGATATTGGTTGCGTAGTATGTGTGGGAGAATGTAAGACCGTTCAATAGTCAAATGGCTGAATCTAGAGTTGCGGTGACGATATTACTGGTAGGTTATACATGTGTGTAATAAATATTTGTTATTTAACTGTTAATATCATTAAAAAATTATGAGTGGTTAATATTGACGTTAATTTATTTTCTTAACGCCTGTGTGTAATTTTCAAGGATTTGGAAAATCAAATATGATTACTCAATACATGAAATTCAGTATTATATGTTTTAAATAGGACTTAAGTATTATTTATATGGGCTATATATGCTTAGTTTATATATGAAATCAAAGTTTTTCTGTCAAATTAGCACATGAAAATCAATAGAGAAAAATAGCTAAATGGTGGAGAGAGAGCATTGATTGGTTGTATAAGTATGCATATCAAATACGACAACGTAAACGAATACACTGTATTTCCAGTTATCTTAAAGCACATACGATTCTCGTCTGTATATTGCATCAAACACCTTTATGAGTATTTCAGAAGTGTTTTGGCACAAATTACTAATGAAACACAAACATACAACCGAAATTAATGTTTTTATTTTTCTATTCAATTTCATAATAAATAATTGCAACCGTTATGTATACCTTCTACATAGCAAGACCACGCAAGCATATTAAGTTTTTATATTAATTTTGTTTTCATTCGAAAACACACAGTTGTGAGTGCAAAAATTATGTATGTATAATTTAAATCCGTATAGCTTTGTACATTTTTTCATTTTAATATGCGCCATTGATTTTATAAGCTTTCATTTGATCTTGAGTATTGAGTATTGATTTATTAAAAGACCACGGCGCGCATCATTATGCTCTCTCTCTTTGTTTCTAACAGCAAAATGTTACATGGCCCATTGTTCTGATTGATATATAAAGGATAAATATTTGGAACATGATTGTGTTAAAATAACTTATACCAAAATGCACGAGTATGATATCGTGGAAATGCATAACTTCATACACAATTTAATGAAACATAAATACGAACATTGAATACAACGATATAAAAAATGAACGCCTGGATTATCTAATGGAATTATGCTCTAGTTCCCCGTGAACACGGTGAGTAATGTAATCATAATAATAGATGCACATCAAAATAAGTATAATAATAAAAACTTGTAACAAGAATGCAAATATTTGAAAGGGATGCCTGAATAAGGTAGGACAAACATTATGTATTATGACGGAGCAGTAGTTACATGTAGGGATCCATGGGGAAATATGAAAGGAAATAGTTATATGAATGAATAGGGCTTGAATCTAATGAACAACAAGGGGCCGTATAGTTTACGTCGCGTTAAGGTGTCACTACAGCAAGGACTAGGGCCCGCTAGAGGGGTAAGGGGAAAGTTAGCATAGTTTGTCTTAGTTCGTAATAAAATAGTCATATCTTCGACAATAATAGTAGTACGAAAACGATTTATGGCTTTTTGAAAACCCCAAACTGTCAGCTTTAATGTTGGGTATTCTTTGCTTTTATTGTACAAAGCTGGACTACAATAATTGTATTTTAATAAACATATGCAAAATTGACTTTGAAAAGGTTATCATACGCAAATATCCCTTCAGAAATTCAAATTAAACGTTTATAAATAAATCACGCACTATTTAACGGCTTAATATCGAGATATTTTGATTTTGTAAATTTTAAATATGATTAAAAAAATATTATAGTTGTATTTTGTAATTGCATATTTTTATTTAACGTTCTAAAAATTGAGAAAAATAACCATGTAAGAACATACAACTCAACGCAGTAAGTATAATGCTTTTTAAATTTTGAAGATATCTATAACCGTTCTTGAGCAAAGTTTCTCAAAAGTTTACTAACATTGTAGAAAATTAGTCGCCCGACAACGAGCGCTTCGTGCAGTCAGCGGCATACTCACACACGCTTTATCAGTGACTGACGGGTGGGAGTAAGACGGCTCGTCATGGGCCGGTTGAGGGGAAGGACGAAATCACTGATAACGGATTCTCGTTATCTGTGACGGAATGCGACATCACACACAAGGAATATGGTTACTGATGAAAGGTTTTCGCGTTAGTACACGACTCTATTTTGGGAGGTCGCTGGTTCGATTTCCATCACCGGCGATCCTGGCTCTACTTTTCAAGAGGGTTTCCTCAGTCGTAAGACGAATGATGGTGTTCATAACTAAAACAGCCCTAATTCCTTCCCGAAGAAGCCCAACCTCCTACTAATAAAAGCTTTCCCTATCGTTTTAGGGTGGATTATATAATAAAAACATAATACTAATATAGTGAGATAGTAATAGTATAACTCAAATAAATATATGCAGAAATATTATGGATTTAAATATGCAAATCATCGCAAAAGGTGAATTTGGAGCCATGACCACCGAAAAAATATTTATTTTCTAGTTGTATTGATCTAAAATGTATGTATTAAATCTATATTTATCTAATCTCTTACGTAGCCGTCCGCCGTGGCTCAATTATATAGCTTAGCGGTTGGGTCGTAGGTCATAATCGTATGGCGCCTAGGGAGGGACGTGTGTTCGAAACCCGCACAACTTTTAGACGATGATATTCACTTGATATCCTTTTGTCGATACAAAATAATATAACGCCCTTCGAGGCTGAAGTCACGAAGGGCTTTAGCGTATCGAATGAGAAACAAAGCGCGTGAACGATCCGAACAACTCAGTGACAATGAGTGTGGTCATCAGTTACAAGTGCAGCAAGAAGACGATATCATCGATACGAACGGATCAAATACGCAAGTATTTGTTGTAGTTGCATATTATCTTGGTGTATTTCATTATTTTATAAACTATTTGGAAGCGCTGTCAATTTTAGGAAGTTCATAATACTAACCAAACCTTTGGCTTTGGTAATATTAATAAATAAGACGTCCGAGTGGCTCATAAGGATGGGGCGCAGGTCCTAAGCGTGGAATGGAACCGAGCGCCGTGGTTTTCACAACTAAATCGTAATGTCGCTGTCAGGATGCCCATAAGAGCCATGGTTCAAGGCAGTGGCGTGCGCACGAATATATTTTGGGGGAGCTGCCCAGGTTAGAACATAACTTTAAAAAAGTGCTCAACAAACGACATAAGGGGAGTGTGGAGGATGTTCCCCACAATAGGGCCGCAGGCAATTTCTTATAAATCCGTATGTTTTAAGATGTGTTTTAGAAGGAATGTGCTTTGCTGAACGGGATACGGGTTACAACGACGCCAAATACGATTTCAAAATAATTTCAACAATCAATATTACATAAGATTCCTATAATGTGATAACTTATACAATTTCACCTAGACGGTAGTGTTTCCCGACCAAGCAAATAGAGAAATTAATGTTTAAGTCTACTTAATTTTTTGCGTAAAGTTTGATGATTTGCAGAATATTTAAAGGTGGGATTTCGGGAGGGGGGGGGGGGGGGGGGGGGGCTCCAGCCTCCCCCTCTCTGTATACGACACTGGTTCTAGGTAACTATTCACGATACCGATCGCGATTTCAAATCCGATTAGGAGACCCAAGAGTCACAGTGTTGTTGCAAAACTAGCAGTGCTCAGTCCTTTAATAGTTTTATTAGTTATACTTTCCTTTGGTAAAGGGAGTTTTCTGTGAACGCCACTTTAATTAATGTAACTCTGATTAATCAGACAAAATCGGATACGAAGACCATAGGATCTGCATACAAAATATGTGTGTGTAACCGTGTTCTAGGTCCGACTTCAATTGGGAACATTTTCAAAGTTACGGTATAGTACAATGTTTTATCAGGGGTTTGACGATACGTCACTTTACAGTTCACAGTTGTGACAAGTACAATTGTTAACAACATGTAACATTACCCCATCACAAAACGTTTGCTTCTGTAAGAATAAATTTATTGCCATCCGATCAGCAACCGCTAAAACTGACGTCCACTGAATTTACAAAGAAAGTACAAATCAAGTTGTATAATGACGACCACGTTTACATTTAACGTCATCAACAATCATCAACAATCAGTGACCTGAGATTACTCATTGTTAATGGCGTCAAGTCTGGAGCTGAACTTTGCATTAACGATAGACCGGCTTTCGGGCATTACAATGACAATGGAAATTAATGCTTTTTACATTCAATTAAAAAATAGAATTGAGAATGCACAGGGCGTAACTTGGGCCGGAACACAGTTCCGGTTCCCTTCTTGAAACCGGAATGTGCGGTCCGGCTATTCTTGTTATGGTTATGTTATTCTGTTAATCTGTGCGAGGGCAATTATCTGCTAGGGTAAATAGGTAATACCACAGACAACCAATAATTATTTATATGTGGTAATACCATTGTTAATAAGTTGTCCTCATATGATGCGAGCTCAATACCCAGTACAAGCAAGGAATGATCCCAGTTACTACTCATTCACACCCTGACCCCAATCTTTGCTTCATTCTATACTGAATACGGGAATTTTATGTTAGATTACAAACGAGCCACATTCTAGGAATAGGTTTCGAACTAGGATTTACATATTTCGGGAATTAAGACGGATCCGTTCATAGATACATAGTATTTTGTGGTGCTGGTGTAGTGTTTAGATGAGAGACAATAAAATCATTACGAGTTGACTGATCAGCAAAGTATATTATAAATAATGTAATTTACTATTTATCTAAGTGCGTTTTGTAATAAACAATTAATCCCTGAAAACGCATATTATTATGTATTTTACTTTGGGTTTATAAATTTCAGAAGTGAATAAAAACTAAATATATTTCTATTAAAACATTCGACATTTTTTAACTAATAAAATGATGTATGTGTACCATAAGATTTAGAGTATTTATAACTTATAAGCCTGTTAATAAATGCGAAGTCATTTCTCGGCATTTACGTTTACATAATAATTCTAGTCGACAAGCAAAATGTTTCGGTGCCTTTGAATGCGACAGCTATTGGCCGTTGTTTTGGAACAATGGATAGGTAAATATGAATATGAATTGTGACATAATATGAACTATTAATTTCGTTATTATTATTATTGGTGATTGACTTGTTGGTGAAATATGAATTTGTATTCAGTGTTTTCTTATGTAATCTAGCAAAATGTTTTCTTCTAGTACTATCTTAGACCACAAGTTACCAATGGAATAATAGCCTATGTCAAATCCCCTTGTATGCAGGGGCGGACTGGGATAAAACGGCCCGGGATGCTGGGTTTTGGGGGGGCCCGCATGAGGTTGCGTGGCGCAGCTGGGGTCTGGGGCGAAGCCCCAGCCGCCGGAGGCAAATACGCTGAAGGCGAAATTTTTTTTGGGGGTTGCATTGAATTTAATGGCCTAAAATGTGATCTTAGGGCGCGATTAACAGAGGCCACCCTACCACTAGCAAAATAATTTTAATTATATTCAATTAATTACATTGCATATTTACAATAAATATTACAATAAATTCAATTATAATTTCAAAATAATACTTATAGAGTGGGGTTAAGATTTTTTCAGCAATATACAAATAAGTATTTACATCATAGGAACTTTCTGGTGGCAGCCCGGGGGCCCGGACTGCCAAAGGGCCCGGGATGCGTTCGCATCCCGGCATCCCTATAGCCAGTCCGCGCCTGCTTGTATGAAAACTAACGTAAACACAACGGGTCGTCGCCTTTCGGATATGGCGTTTGTTTTTCAATCAATCTGGAATGAAAAGCATTCTTTTGGAATTGGAACAGATTGCAATGCTATGAACATACATCTGGAGAAGCAGTTGGTAAATGGAAACCACAGTACATGGATGGATATTCAAATGTGATGTTTGCAACACAAAATCAAAAATAGCATCGAAGGTTCATTGCAAAAGATATTCATATATTGATGCAAATTATGCCGTAGTTAATGGCGTCATAGCAATGAGAAGTAGTTACACAGGCTGGGCACCACACATTGTTGAGACTATCGCAGAAGAAGAGGCAAGAAAGTTAAAGGCCAAGACAATAGCAACACGGAATGCTTCTATAAAAGTAAGAAACTGGCAGCTAAACCTCGTGCGGTGGCAAGAGGAAAGTGTGAACCATATATTCGATATGGGATCGGGATACCGGCCTTTTAATTATTATTTCTAAGTTTTAAGGCTTTAGCATGATTACATGAAATTAGGCATATCCTGTTAATGTGTTTGATAATAATTTTCAATTATGAATATTATGCATGACGTCTTGGCAGAAATACAGACTACGTAAGAAATACGAATTTATGAAAGAATCAACATTTAAAAAAGGTAATTGTTGTCTTTTGTTGGATATTATATCATATCATCATATCATATAATGTCATGCAAAATATGGAATACAGTACATTGCTTCTCTTTTGTGATTTACCTGTGGAGAACTTACTTTTACTTATCTTTTGAAAGCTTGAAAGATATCGGATCAGTAGTTTTAGTAAGAAATGTATCTTATTTTTTTATTGTTATATATATTTATTTAATGTCTATCCTATTCAGTTATAAAAACTGATTTACAACTTAGGTGAACAATAAAAATACAACTAGGCTATGCCAACACAATTTGAAATAATAAAATCATAAGAAGCAATAACAACAAAACAAAATAAACTACTGTACTATAACAAAAATCAAGAACAAGAAAAATGAATTGAGAAATTAAATAAAATCAAGTAAACATAAATTATATTAAATAGTAAAAATAAAGTATATAAATATGAAGGAACATAAAGGAGAAATGTTAAAAAAATTATTTATATATACATATATATAAAAAGGAAAAAAGAAGAAAAAGAAGAAAGATAAAAAAAAAAGAAAAACTGATTTGTTACCTCAAACGAAAATGAGGCTTGCAAAAAATCAGAAACTGAAATTTGTGAAAAATAAAATTACACGTAAAAGCAACCCGAGAAGCCGCACACGCCTTCTATCTTCTCTTCGAATCTTGAAAATCAGATGGTCTTGAAAATCTTGATCCGAGTAAATCATTTAATTTAATTGATTTTGAAACTTGAGTTTCAATTCGTTAATATGTCGTAAACTCTATGTAGTCAACTTGTGGCAGTGTGCTGGCTGGCACCGTTGTAAAATATTATATTATATAATTGTATAATTGTATTATTTCATAGTTCATGCCCCATGATTTTATTTGATTTACAACTGGCAGTTTTAACACCACATAACTATGGGAGTGTATGCACTATCATGGTACAAGAAGATGCTATAAGTTATTGGATCATGATGTAATATAGCCTATTCTGTGTATGATATTGTATATGACTATATTATATTATGTATGAGATTAATATTTGTACTCAATGTACTAGTTGCTCGGCATTCGACAAACAAGTAGTAATAACTGTGCTAATAAAAAATGACCATTATATTTATAGAAGAAACGTTAATTCGTATGATTGTCACCTTCACGTTCCACTTTGGTCAGCGGAGCTTCGAATAGCGTTCATACACAGATACGAAATTCACTACGCAAGGAATTCCGAATTCCTTATCTGTGGTTCATGTATTGCATACGTCATAATTTCCCCTATCGCCAGCCGAGTTGACCTTGAAGTGGTCTCTGTTTCATGCGACACACACGATAATTGCTATTGGCTCTCGATGCCTGACTGAAATCTCACCGGGCCCGCCTCCGAGCTTGAGACAGAACTAATCGCTCTCTCTCTAAATGAGTTGGACGAAGCTTGAAGTGCCTTCTTAACTTGCTTGCCAGGTGGTGTAATAATGAAGTGAGGTGAGTACCAACCTAAATCTAGTGGCATCTAATTCCCGTGCCTCCGATATGGTATTGATACTATCAGGACGTCTGTTGGCAGGCGTAGTCTCAGCACACTCCAAGCGAGGATGGTACACTCCATACAGTGAACAATGCAAGCAAATAGCGGGAAATCCCGCGGTGATTTCTGTTGAAATGGACCGTGTGGAGCAGCCGTCTCTTCTGAGTGCTTGCTAACGCATGGGAACTATATTAACAGGTTCGTAAATGTCGAGCAATCGTGAGACGTGTATTCAAGTTGGAGTGTCTGATCGAGAGAGCTCATGTAAGGGGTGACTTCCCCTACCTTGAAGTCTTTACAGTCGTAACGCAAAGTAGGATGTGGAATTTTATGAGACGTGAAAGGGTAGTTTTACAAATATTGCTCGTGCGTGTACGAATCTGCTAATAAATATGTGTATCTTGTTTAATCTAACGTGCAAGTATCTGTACTCACTCATGCAGGCCGATATAGAAGTCGTATGTTTTCTGATAGCACTTAACGTGTGCACGTTTTGTGCTTAGGGGATGGAGACGTGACTATTGACTCAACGCCTACTCTTTCCCCTTTATAACCAGATGAAACAACTCGGTGCAGCTATTATTAATATAAAAGCACAGTGGGACAACATAAATCGTAGAGTCTTACGCCATTGTTGCAAAATAAACCTGGCTTTACGCACCGTTGATAAATAATAATTGCAATCGTTGTTCATTATGCTTTGACAGAATCAAGTATTTTTACAAAAGATAAATTAGTTTGAAAATAGTGCAATAGTTTCTTATCGGCAGTTCCAGAAACAATCGTATGTTCTAGGCCTATTGTTAGAAAATTTAATCTTCCCAAATAATCCGCTTCACATGTTTAAATTCACTGATAATAAATATTGCTGTTCAAATAAGAAAACGAAAATACATACCACGAATCGTAGATAAGTTTACTCTTAGCAAAGTTGCCGGACATCGAATGACTTTTTTATGTCTACAAAATATCAACAATTTTCAAAGTTTTTATTCATCCTACGCAGACACTACGTCACGGACAAGTGAAGTTAATAACACCTCTCCACCTTTTTGTGCTTGAAAGTTTATCCAGTGGTTCGCTGTGTCTTAGGAAATGAGATGAGAGACGGGGAGGAAATTGAGCAGTCGCCACGCAGGTAGATGAGCGACGACAGCGCTAGCGGTGACTGATTGCGGAAGTTGGACGGTTCGTGACCGAACTCTTTTCCTCACTCTTTAATTAGATCTTCGCTTCAAAACTTGGATTTGCCATAAAATGGCGACGCGTTCACACTATTGAGTTTCAATAAATAAGAGGTTTTCAATTGAGAGGAAACTAGTCCTCCGTGACCCCCTTTGAGATTTAAAATGCGATTTTCACTCGGTTTGAGAATTGCAACGTGTAAATATTTTGTTTTGTATATTTTTGTAACAAATAAGAAAAAGCAATTTCTTTTGTGAAATCTGGTTATATATTAAAGGGTCAAATGTATAGTCGCTCCTCAACTCAGACTTTCCTCAGACTCGGCCAACCACCAATCACAGAGCAGTATTGCCATGTGGACTGCTCTGTGATTGGTGGATGGGCTAGTCTGAGGAAATGCTGAGTTGAAGAGCACGTGAGAAGCGACTATGCATTTGACCCTAAATCTATTTCCGTAAATCTGGGGTTAAGAGGTTTAAAAAAGTTCAGTGTAAACAAATTATCTAAAATTATAATTGTTATGTACATGGTTTATGAGTGTTTGATAATTTGTTTCAATTAGTCATTGTTTAACTGCAAACTCAAAACAAGAAAGGCAAACTCTGAAAAAAAAAGTATTTTCGAAGAGAAAATATAAATTCTTTCACGCCCAGACCTGATAAGAGTGTAGAATTTTTCTTGAAGACTGCATCACTTTGACACTTGAGTCTCGTCAAGCGAGTAAAACTGTCTGCAATTGTTGCTGACAGTCGCATGCTAATCCCCGTCGCGAGGCGAAGAAATGCGCACTTTTACTTGGGTAAACATATAATATAAATGTAGTTCAATCACCACATTTCCACCATCTGTCAAGTAGCCTTACTAAACCCACGATCCAGCCTTAACAGCTGCTAGTCTGGGGGCGCCCCTGTCATGATCACCCCCTTGACGACAAAGCTTACCGGAAACCATTTGTATCAGAGACAAATTGGAGAAAATTATAGAAAACCACACAAATTTGCCACAAGTGTGTTGAGTGTAGAGGTTTATATTCGATCTGATATATTATTTTTTTCATTTATTTACTTACTATTGCTGTATTCTGAACGTTTGATTACAAGTATTGAAACACACCAATACATTTAGTCCATTGAAATTTCTTCGGTGTTTGTTTCACTCTTTATAAATAATAATCTATAAGTTTCGTTGTGTGATCTCATTCGGTTTCTTTTCATTGTAATGGATAAACTCCTCATGAGACGTTTGGTTGTAGTAGCGTAGCACATTCGGTATAACACAACCTTAACCGTATACGAACTGTATTGCTCTTTGAAATACATTCCACCGTTTGAAACCTTATTGTTACATTTGATAGCTTTCCATAATAAAACACGATATGAGATATGAATTAAATGTCGCATCGCACTTTGAAGTCTCGTAGCTGCGTCGGTATTCTGAGGTAGGCGTGTATCCCGCACTCTGGGGGTGTTGAAGAGAGAGAGAGAGAGAGAGCGAACATCAAAGCTTAAAAGCACGTCGCAAAGCTGGACAATCAGCAACACCATCATATTGTGGAATGTACCTTAAAAACCATACGGAAGCACAGACACCCCAGGCAAATGGTACGCGGAAATAAAAACACATGCATAACCACGAGAGAGCTGTTCTCAGTATTTTAATATATTTGAAAAGTTTATTATTTAATAGTCACGTTTTATTCATATGGATAAATGTAATCCTATAAAGTTACTTAATTAAGAAATAAAATAACTAGTGTTAAAAAGTATAGAATAGAGCGGTAAAAAATTAATTAAGAACGTTTTGTTCACTACAGCTCAACGCAGCATTTTTTAGCGTTAAACGACATTATAGCCCACAAAGCTAGATAGTAAAATGATTCTTGTTTGTATCCTGAAAAATGTGTAATATTTAACAATAAAAGAGACATTCACAATGACAAAAATTAAAAGAAAAAATATCAGCCTTGGATTCAAATCCCGGATACAAACTTGATGTGTCCTAGTGATCATTCTGTACAGTAATCAGTCCAGAATTCTGTTCAAAATAACACCAAAAAACGAAATAAGTTTAAAAACTTTACAACCTTAACTTTTATCATCATTTTAATGGTTGCAACTTTGGCAATTCCTTTGTCATATACTATTATTAAATGTCTAAAATGATCCCATACAGACACAACCTACAGATACAACCTCTTACTTGGTCATAATATCACCAAAAATGCACATAATTACCTCTTTGTTGCCACTGAAAGCACCTATACGCTGCTTTACCTCTACATTCACCCGCTTTCTCCAAATGAACAAACATACCGCAAATAACATAGACAAGAGTAGCAACATTAAATTGGAACTGGATTTCTAGATAGTGTAACCCAGCACGAGTTTACTTGTATGAACGTCGCTAATGAATGAATGACGTGAATAGGAAACATTTCAATGTGTTCACTTGGAGAACAAGGTTATTGTGTGGTGGTGTAATTGGCTGTCTGTAGCAGACGCCGTACGCCACGCTGCGCTGCCGTGATTGGATCTAAGATGATACCTACGGTCAGGTTTCCAACCCCTCCCACAGACAAGCCAGGATACGTTATGATGCTACAGCAAGCATATTCCCCGGTATGTGTCGTCTACAGGTTGCTCGTGGAATTAGAATTGAATAATTCTACGAGAAAGAATATTGTGTTACAGAATCAATTGTGTTTGATTGTGATGTCGACCCGTAATACAGCAAGGAGGTCTGTCATAGTGTGTCTGCCTTCAAATGCAGTGAAAGGTAATTCATTCGTTAGAAAAATAAGAACAGCAGTTCATTGCTGATTCTTTAAAATATTGTTCGACTGGATTTTTCAAGGAACTATTTATATGGATCCATCAATATGAAACATGTTTTTGGAATCGATCCTCAAAAAGCTGATACAAAACAAGATTCTGCGTAGGAATCACATTTTATATAAATAAAACACAACTTAACAATGTTTTTGTTTAGCAATCATAACATTTATTTTTGATTCTATTTCAAAAATCTGTTTTCACTACAATATATCCATTATGTTTGGACTTTGGACAAGTATCGAACAGTTAATATTGTTACCGTAAAATGACAATTGGCAAGTTTAATATTAGGTCAATACAAAATTTAAGCAATATATAAATTATTTAAACTCACTTGAAAATTAGTTCCATAATTGAATACGATACACAACTAAAGGCAAAACGAACTTATTTAGGTTTTGTTGAAACGTTTTCTTTGCTATTTTTAAAATACCAATAATTGTCTATCTTTCTTTACAAAACTCTGAAATATCCAATTCTTGATGATAGATACAACCCAACGTTCACCCTACCAATTTTGTACATATTGTCGTCATCAATGTATATTGCTGATTCTCCTCTTCGTCAAAGCAGCTGGATTAATTATGTGGCAAGTTAATGCGACTCACCAGTATTTCAGTGTTCTCTCTTTGGTGGCTTGTTACAGGTTAAAGCTACCACAGCAATCACCTGACTAGCGAGCACGTGAAGTTAATGCTGCTTTAAACGTGGCCTGGGGTAGCCGGGCAATTGTCGTTATTGAAAGCGACAAAATAACCCTCGACTCAATGATCTATCTCAATCCGTGAGATCGACATGACTTTCTTTTTTCTGCCAAGAATAATTAGTATAAATGTATATACATCGTCATTATTAGTATACTTTTTCATTTTATTACACATTATGCTTTCAACGACTATCTATACAAATAAACCGAATATATTCCCCGTAATATTTTTTGCAAAAAATGTTTTTATTAATTAGTTAAATTATTTTTGTTTAATACATTATTTTAAGAGTAGATAAACATATCGTGCACACAGATATATATATTTAAAGTATTATGTGCATGTGTGTGATGTTTTGCTTAATTGCATTAGAAATGGCTGAATATTTATGTAAAGAAAAACTTCGGAACTCATTTACTAGAAGTTTGCTTTTTGATGTGACTATTGCATCCAATGTCACTAATCAAAGCCATGTGGTTGACTGTGGAATGAAGTAACTAGATCATCAATAGAAAAACTCACAAACAAACATATTGTCTACACATTATCAAAGAAAGTGGGCTATATGAAAGGAATTGCGACCCCATTGTTAGACTGAAGAGGGTTGGCGAGGTCATATAGAATCTTGGACCAATACACTGCTAATCCAATGGTGGATTGATGAAAAGACGTATAAAAGTATACGATGACAAGATACATTGTAGCCTTACGAAGCTTCTGCGATCGAGTTGATATAGTACTTACTCTCTTTTCAAAATAAACTTCTTTTCCCTAGTTATCTGAACAAAGAAGTTATGCTTCATTAGTGGCAGGTATTTTATTGTTTGCAGCTTAAACATCAGTATCTTAAATAGCATTATATAAAATAAAAAACCTAATTAGTATTAATTCTCTTCTCGTACCCACCTATGTTCGTTCTCTTCTGTCACTCAAAACTGTACACACGGCACATTTCTTTCAGAATACCGGTGAACTACCAGTGCAATATCTTCTTATCTTCTTGTTGTTTTTTTTGTTTTTTTTTTACTTTTTTTACTACTTAATTATCCGACACACTGCGCTATATTTGACTGTTTTGAAAAGTTTGAATCGTGTGTGTATATTACTTATCAAACTACCGTTGTATATATTTAGGTTTCTAACCAATATCACGCCCCCTCCCCCGAAAGGATAAAAATAGATTTTAAATAAAAATGTTCAGTAAAACGTAGAACTGTCTGTACTAGTGTGAATTTAATATTAGTTTAATGTAACGGTTGTATCTGCCTCGTGGTTTAAAAAGCACTAACAGTTCCCCTGTTATTCCTCAGTTTAGTATGTATTTTAGATCAATGCTAATTTGAATTACTAGCAATCTTACAGCCAATTTGCCTGTGTACAAGATGATTAACTTTCCGACATCTCATCTTATTGACAAAGCAATTTTGTCACGCGTCAGGGGGGTCGCTGTATTTTATTACACCAAGTATAGCTCCCATAAGAACCCAGTTAATTGGCGCAACCGGCTCAGGTGTTATGTTCCTGCTACACAACAAACTGGGACTTGGATCTATATCGAAAGCGGTTTGGGTTACAGCTCATCTCTTAAAGTAAGCATCGTCCAATTCAGTGAAGTTAGTTACACAGCCGATTGGCTCATCTGAAGTTGCTTATAAAACTTAAAGGTTCCGAAGAACTTGCATATTTACATTCATAGATGAGAAGACAATGTTTATATTATTACTAAATCTTTATTGCCAACAGGACCGAGATTCCACGAGTGCAATACAATAAACTACAATATATTGGACAATGGACACACAGCAACACATACAGGAAAAAATAAGAGAAGCTACAAAAAAACATAAGAACAAATTAAAATATCAACAACAATTATTGTTACTATCTACTACAAACAACTGTACACTTACACAACTGTTAACTTGTACAAACTTTGACTTCCTCATTTATTAATCATTCGGATTAGAACTTCGAGGCGCCTAAATATTGCCCAAAATCGGCACCTCATTAATTTCTTAATTTGGCGTTCTTGCGTTAATTGGGGGAGAAGGGGGCCGAGGGGGTGGGTGGAGAGGTAAGTGGGCAAACAAGGAAGATACAGATTTACGGATCTACATTGCTCCATTGTTAATGAAGATACATTTAGTAAAGTTTACTTAAAAAACATTAGTTTAAATGGAGAGAAAACTGGTATGATTTTTAGTTTTGTTTTATGATGATATCAATATATTTCAACTGTATCATTGAATTAAAGAAACGATTTTTATCGAGCCAAAGTATTGAATGTGTATTTTAGACTATATTTAAAATAATGTGTGTATTATTCATTTTGAAGCAGCTGAATTTTTATTCAACCACTAATCATGTCAGTGCTGATGTTAATAAATAGTTGTTTACAACTCCGTGGATGTTTTGTTCAGTTCTGTAAGTCTATAAATATGATTGGTCTACCAAAATACTTGATTGTGGGAAAGTGTCTCAAGGTAGGTGTTTTAGGTTTCACTTGAAGGTTTTTGTGATTTGTCGAGCTCCAAGGAACAGACGTGCGGGATGAATGAGCGACAAAAGGCTGTGATTGGGCTACTATACCAACTTAGTCTTCGAAACTCTGTATCAATACCACACCCACAGCCACGACGAAAAACATCACAAAGAGGAAAAGCCCTCTTCGTTCATAAATTTCTTTTATACATTTTTAAAATTTCATTCTTCGAATGATGGCAAAGAAAAATCAATAGTTTGCACACTTTTGTAGGATATACTCAAAGATCAAAAACTAACTGAACATTAAGAATTTCGTTAGATTTGTTTGATGAGAGCAGTCCGCATTGTCACATTGATGGCAAGGAGGATCTCACCACGACACAAACACAAATTTGTGACCAATATTGACATGCGTTGAAACGATCTTGTGAAAAGATCTTCGTAAGATCTTAACGCCTAGAAGTTGCCTATGTAAGGACGCGGATACAAATCCTTTGGCTATAATCGAGAATCTTAATAAGACACTAGTTTTCGATATAGACGTGTTTAGAAGTTCACGAATGGGGTGGGGCGTGAAGGGGGAGGGGCACAACCCATTTCGGGAGAAATACTACTTAAAGGTGGTACAAGTGGGCGGGGGGGGGGGGGGGGGGACCGAATAGCGCCGCAGTCGATATGGAAAACATTTATTGTGTGTGCGTCGTTATAGGAGGAGTACAGGTTGCATGTTGAATGGATTTATTCACAAACATATGTCTGTATATAAATGATGTTATTGTTACAAACTGGTGGAAGTGGTCATTTTTCAAGCCAGCACCTTGACGATAGACGAACATGTGAAGTTGAGGCTGGTCAGCTGATGCCATTAGACTCATATCCATAACTCACATCACGTCATTACAACCCAGGACTTTTAAAACGTGCATCTTAATGCCAGGGTATTAGAGTGCTTTCCAAAAAGTTTTCGGAACGCCGGGAGAAGGTACAATAAAACGGTACTGTCCCGGCTAATACGAGACGTATGGTCACCTTACAACACATCCAGACTTTTAATTTTAGAGCATGCTTCCTTTTTATTACCGCTTTAATTTAAAGTTAGTGTAGTGGATTGGGGAAAATGTGTGGGGGAGGGGGAGGCTGGAATGTGCCCCCCTGCGCACGCCTAGGTTTGCAAATACGTACCACTTTTCTTTCCTTCATGGCATCAAGACGAAGTGAAACGAAAGACAGGTTGTAACGGTGGTGTACAACTTCAAATAATTGCACATCGTCTGTCTGGACATCAGTAAACAAGTTAATCAATGTAAACAATGCGAACTTTGTCTAGCGTTTGTCTCAATTAACACTCTATATGACCCATGTTAACGTTTTATTGGTTTAAGATTACTTTGAACTCTGCACTATAAGCTAGTTTCATGAGAGTGGCACAATAAATACAACAAATGATATACCCTTCCGTTAGGTTTACCCACATAGTTACAGATGTTGTAAATTGAAAGCCGACATTTTGGTGGCTAACGAGCCAATTGTTATACATTTTAGTTTTATCTTATCGTGAAATATTATACATTTTTGCTATTTTTTATTCGTCTTCATAAATTAATGATGGCAAAAAAGCCAATAATATTACAGTTCGACTTGTTTAGGTTTGTGTGACCATGGCACACAAAATGACTCACGGAATCGATCACACTCTCACTCACAGTCAAAATCGTATGCTTGTTACTACAATAACTTTCAATTTACAACTATTCGATGTCGGTTATGCCCTATTTGTTCCAATGTCTCTTAACACAACAGCTTTCAAGTTAATTATACATGTTTTGTGAACATTGTTATTTGTAAACTATATGTTGACCTTCGTTTTAAATTCAGCTGAGGTTACCGAGAGGGTTATAATCTTACTGGTAATACTATCGCCAAGGACGATTCTAAGTTCGTCTCCAACGGTATATGCCAACTTTTCTCTCTTCTTATGAACTTGAATTCAATTTCAAAATATCCAAGAAGTGTCATTTGACGTTGAATTACATCTTAAAGGATCTGAATGTGACACAAAGACGCAAAAAGAATCACTCGGCTCGCGATGCCGACTGAATAAGAATAAGAACTGTGTCCGTGATCAGAATGAGAACCTAGTTCAACTATTCGGATTTTACATATCCGAACCAATATCTTCAATGCCCATGCAAGAAAATGTGTATAAGAGCTTACAGTAAACTGCTTTGCCACTAAATTATACAGTTAGTATAGTAGTAGGTATATCGCCATATTCATGGCGTATACGCGTGTATGAACCTGGAAGAAGGCGTTTCGGTTTTTGACGTACGTCACAGATTCAGGTAATAAAATATGCAGTCTGCTCTAAAACTATGGTTATTTGGTTAGCCATTGGTGAATGCATAACAATACAAACCCAATTGTATACATCAATTTAAGTACATTTTATAACACATAATATAAATATTTAAATATATAATAATATAATACAATATAATGTTCATTTGATTGTATCATTACAAACTTCAATCGAGTAGCAACTAAAACTCATTAAAATAATTATTTAAACTAGGCTATGTCACATCCACTTTGATCTAGACAAAGAAGCAATTAAGTGTATAAAAAGCATTATTTCGCGATGTCGTAGTAATTGAATAAATTCCACTCTGTAAGTCCTATAGTGTAATATTAATTAATAGTTATTGCATTTTATGAAGTGGAAGGAAACATTTTGAAATAATTAATTACTCCTCGTCGTTTTCGTGAGTGGCTTGAAGAAACGTAGAATAATTGTAGGCGAGACCTGACAACTACTTTAGTGTGTAAGATACTACAACATCCACAACTAGTGATACATACGTTCGACGTGTTACTTGCTAATCTTTTTATTGCAGTGGTCAGAAGTGAACAGAAGTGTGACAAAAGTAAAAAACGTGAACAGTGGAAAGCAAATAATCCATCTGATGTGTATAACTGTGAAGAAAAAGTTGTACGCAATAAAACCAAGTAACGAAAATAAGATGAAAACACTGTATGTTGAATTTCGTTCTCCACACATTGTGCCACAGTCGTGGCTTCGTACATAGACTGGGCAACATTGAACCTGATTTATCCTAGTGCAGCGTGTTTAAAATACGTGCTAAAATTGGATTTGCTAATAGCAAAAGTTGTTATATTATCGAATTTTGTTTAATACTGTATGTGGGTCTACCTCTGACAGACTTTATTGGAGGACTTAAGGAGAATGGGTTCTTGAAAGTTCGTCTAAGTCTCTCAATAGACCCTCGCTCTCTCGGCTAAAACTTACACAACTAAGCTAGTCAACTCTGACAAAAGCCCTCTCCTCAGCACTCGACATTCATGAAATAATCGCCATGAAACAAGGGGAAGACGAAACTTCAACAGTCATCATCGAACCACAATACGAGCCGCAGGGCGTCGAGTTACAGAGCTCAGAAACCCTTCCAAGGATAATCATTCTCATTGTATTTACTCTGTTAGAAAAGAATTTAATTTCAAGTACATGATCGTTTCTAATGATCCATTGCGTGATTAAAGCTTTTTCGTGTTTAGTAAAACAAACAAGTATTAGTGACATTCTGTCTCCGTTATCATCGTAATAAATCGTACGCAGCAAAATGGTTCATTTGGTAATTGAAACCAATAAATTAGTGAACTAATGTTGGCAACATTCATTCACATATAAATACATTCCAAATTTTTTTATTTTTATGTTTTAAGGTCGTGTAATAAAACATTTAGTCTTTAACCCATTAAACAGGCTCCGATCTTAAAAATAGATTTAATGTTGACGCACTGTTAAACACCCAACAATCATTATCATCACACGTTTGAAAACGTTGCGTGGATGTGATGATGCGTTTGGTTTAAAACATTTAAACCTATTAAACTACTCTGATTATTGACGTGACAAAAACGTTTCAAATAAAATTTCACATTTAACAATATGCTCATTTGTTCTTCTACAACAACGGGATGATGGCCCTGTGTGCAGGAGCTGCTGCCAACAATGTCCGTAACGTCACGTGAATATAAGAGGAATAACAAACAAAGTTGAATGGCAACCATTGTAATGCCAGTAGACAACGGCATGTATGACAACAAAGTAACAAACCGAAAGGAAACGCTTGTGTCTCGTCCCCCCCTTGTTCTATGTTGATGTGTGCTAGAGAGGGGAGGGGAGGGGAGGCCTGTGTGGTCACACGATCTCTACACTAGGCTAATTGATCGCAACCTAATGGACGCTAATGTTGTGGACACGAACAACTCTCCGTCGTATTTGAAAGGTCTCGAATTCCTTCGAGGAAGTCGTTTGTTGAAACGTTTTCAATTAAATACCGGCGGTCCGCAGATGCCGAGTATTGTTATACAAGGCACACGCTCTAGCAATTTTGTCGCCGAGACCGGCAACGGTTTTTTCACCCAGGATACGTTAGTAAATATAACAGCTCTTGGGAATTACCAGGGTTTGATCAGTTTTACGTTAGAACTGGGAAACATTTCATAGGTTTAGAGGATACTTAATTAAAATTTAGTAGAATAGATTAGTAAACACAGTAATTAGTACATTATAATTTTTAATTTGATCCATGAATTTCCCCAGATAGTCAATAAGATAAACCACTCAAACATTAACATAATATTTGGTTCGAATTCACAAAACTGTAATTTAATCCCAGATTTATTAATCTCAGAATGATAAATTTGTTTTAAAAACATTACATTTAAAAGTGCATGGTTTACAGCAGTCGCCATGTTTGTTCGAAGAAAATGTCTGATTAACAGCTAATCTCGGGTCTAAAGGTTGTTTTATTATTACAACGAGCTTGCCTGTTTGTCTGGACGGAATCTTTGAATCGATATTCCACCTACTTCTAGATGTCCGATCAAGCTGAAATTTTTTACACAGACGTATTCCTGATGACAATACATGAATCAACTGTCATATTTACTAAACTGTCAATTAATTCCATTAATTAATTCCGCTTTCGGTATTGACATAGATTGCAGTATTCTGCTGTTTATGCAGGGAAAGCGCCCAACGCTTTTATTTTCCGAGTGAGGCAAAAATTTGTTGGGCGAAAATTTATTTTTTACTTTTAAGTGCATTTAAATAAAAGCGTTGTTTTTTTAAAAAATATTTTTTTCATGTCAAATTTTTTGGTGTTTACAATGACCTATCATGAAATCTATGACCAACTACATTGACATATGCTAATGTATCGTAACCATTATTACGACAATGGTTTTATTACGTACGGTTAAATTAATAATTAAGAAATAACTTAAATAATAAATATATTATGTAGTGTTCACAATTTACGATTTGAATGAATGTAATTGATGTGAGTACATTAGGATTGAAATGCCTTCCATAATATTTGCTTCGATGTTGATGTTGTTTGGTAAAAATTATTTTATCATGTTTTAATCCTATAGCGTAAGTATGTACTTCACAATGATTGGAATCTATTCCAAAATAATTTGTTAATGCTTTTTTCTAACGAAATAAATTGTATTATTTTATTTTTGTTCCCCGAATAGAAGAGCAAAGAGCAAACACAGTTTGCAGCTAGCTCTGCACACCTTACTCGGGTATCACGCTAGAGAAATCTTTTTCCCTCCGTAATGTTAGGATTTTCTGTCGACCCATCATAACATTGGAGATTCCTTGATGGAAAGTCGCAGTGACCAAATCCCCATAACGTGAAATAGACTTAGGCCTATGACTTGTGCCTACGATATACTAGCAGCCTGGAAAGCTCCAACCAAAACATATCTATAAAATAGCCCAGTGGCACAGCCACAGATAATATTCATACGGAATCCATAGTGGTTGCAAGGAAAGTTCTGAATACCGAACAACAAGTTTATTTCTTGGTAATACGTTTGTGATATGCGTTTAATTTCCCTTTGATTAGTTTTTATTTCAAAGTTAGAATTTTGCATTTTAGTGCGATGCAAAAAAGGTGCCTACATTTTTAAATGTACATAACTTGTAACGCAAAGTTACGCAGGACCTACATACTTGTAATAAAGACTCTCTTAGAGGGTACAGATGTACCTTCCGGTTTCTTCATGGAGAAGCGCGCCTTCCGATAAACCGTAACGTACGTGTATGGATACCCTACGAAACAAACCGCTAATTCACCAATAGCACAAGACTCAATTCTAAAAATAGCCATGTGGCCGTGTTTTGTTTCGGACAAACATTGAATATGAACTATTCAAAGAAAGAAACCAAGTGAATTTCAAAATGTAACATGTAAATTTAGGTTATAAAGAGTGAAAACTCAAACCTTAAATAAAGAAACATTACATTACATTACATTACAAGATACAACAATGCAGTTGCTTGGCAACACATTGTTTTCCCGCCTGTGATGTCACAACCTCCTCAATTGAGTCTTGTGCTATAGATCTTTTTCAGAATTGATCTAGCAAAGATTATAATATTCCCTACGTGAAAGATGTGCGACTCCCTATGGGCGAAATGAAGAACTGTTTGGACGCCATCTTGCTCACGTCACGTGTCGCTAACGCTATCTCTGGTTTGGGCTAGGAACTAAACGAGGAATGGGCGAGCCTACCCCTGGTAGCTGGGGGGCAAAGATATTATAATATTCCCTACGTGTGATCTAGGACCTTTAGACAGAACTAATCACGGCCCTCTAGATCTAGAGTGACAACAATGCACAACATAGAAAAATGCACCTTAACATAACTATCAAGGACCCTTAGATAGAAGTTATCACGGCCCTCTAAATGAATTCTGAAAACATCTATTATGTAAAAGAACTTAAAACATTCCAAGTGAGTATCAGTCCGAAATATCTTCCTATCAACATGCAATGGTTAGCGTGACTAGTAGTATGAGTGGCTGCAACTTCCCTCCACTCTATGCCTTGCTTACATCTGGGTTCCGGCTTACTGTCACCACATTCACCGCCGTCTAAGAGCAGACTCTAGTCGCCACTTAGTCTTGGTCCCACCGCCATCTCGCGCGAGCTCTTCGTTCGATTAATAACGCTTCTGAGGGTCGGGGGATTCAGATAAGCTGTTCAAAATATTGCATTTGATTCTAGACATAAAGGCAATGGCTATTGGCGTTTTCCAATGGGCTGCACCAAGTGCGCCAATAGACTATTATAAAAATTGGTCTAGGACCCTTAGCCTGAGTTAAATACGGTCCACTAAACCTTCAATGACAACAATGCACAACAATACAAACTGTTATATCAAAGTTCATTTTTAATTGTTGTGCATTGTTGTCATTCAAGATTTAGAGATCCGTGATAAATTCTATCTATGGGTCCTAAATCAATTTTGAAAATCGTATATTGTATTGTTCTGTATTGTTGTACTACTTGTTAAAGTCGCACTTAGTGTGGTCCAGTGAGGCCATTGGATAACGCCGTAAGTTTCTCTCTACATAGCCAGTGTCAACTAAATAGTTGCCCGACTCACAAGGATCAACTAGGAATGTGACGTCTAAAGGAGGCGGCAGTGGAGCTGTGTTTGGCTGGCAGTGAGTTAGACCAATATTTAGTTGGAACTTTGGGATATTGCATGAATTAATTTTTTTGCGGTGGATATTATTACATAAAATAATATAATATATACAATGATAATGGCAGTACAATGACAACAACGACAACAACGACAACGACGGTGAAAATAAAATTTATACTATTTATAGGTATTTCTTTAATCTCTTGAACCATCTGTGTTTGAGCCCTATGTAGCAGTGTGAAGCTACTTTCACCCACTGCCCCATAGGCCGTCAGTTCTGAATTATATTTCTGCTACCCTCTGAGCATGAATATGGATCTACCCGCTCATCATATTATGTAGCTCTACGCAATCAATTACGACAATTCATTTCTAGTGGTCACAGCATATGATTTAGTGTTGCAAATTAAATGTTAAAACAAGAGTAATCACATCACTGTTTTAGTTCACTCATAGTTTATATGGTAGTCTAACAAGCAGGAATCGAACCCTCACAGATTCTTATACAGAGAGACTGAAATCTCAATATCCATCAATCAAGTTGACTTTTCAGCATGGGGAGTTAATCGTCTATGTAAAGCCCCCACTCTAAACGCGTAACAACCTTCGTCTACAGTGTATTTTATCTTAACCTTGCAATGCCGTTCTTACACTACAGTGTATTTCATCTTAACCTTGCAAAACCGTTCTTACACTCCTGAGTATTTTATCTTAACCTTGCAATGCCATTCTTACACTACAGTGTATTTCATCTTAACCTTGCAGTGCCGTTCTTACACGACAGTGTATTTCATCTTAACCTTGCAGTGCCGTTCTTACACTACAGTGTATTTTACCTTAACCTTGCAATGCCGTTCTTACACAACAGTGTATTTCATCTTAACCTTGCAGTGCCGTTCTTACACGACAGTGTATTTCATCTTAACCTTGCAGTGCCGTTCTTACACTACAGTGTATTTCATCTTCACCTTGCAGTGCTGTTCTTACACTACAGTGTATATCATCTTAACCTTGCAATGCCGTTCTTACACTACTGTGTATTTTATCTTAACCTTGCAATGCCATTCTTACACTACAGTGTATTTCATCTTAACCTTGCAGTGCCGTTCTTACACGACAGTGTATTTCATCTTAACCTTGCAATGCCGTTCTTACGCAACAGTGTATTTCATCTTAACCTTGCAGTGCCGTTCTTACACGACAGTGTATTTCATCTTAACCTTGCAGTGCCGTTCTTACACTGCAGTGTATTTTATCTTAACCTTGCAATGCCGTTCTTACACTACAGTGTATTTCATCTTAACCTTACAGTGCCGTTCTTACACTACAGTGTATTTCATCTTTACTTTGCAGTGCCATTCTTACACCAAGTGTATTTTATCTTAACCTTTCAGTGCCGTTCTTACACTACAGTGTATTTCATCTAAACCTTTCAGTGCCGTTCTTACACTACAGTGTATTTTCATCTAAACCTTGCAGTGCCGTTCTTACACTACAGTGTATTTCATCTTAACCTTGCAGTGCCGTTCTTACACTAGAGTGTATTTCATCTTAACTTTGCAGTGCCGTTCTTACACCAAGTGTATTTTATCTAAACCTTTCAGTGCCGTTCTTACACTACAGTGTATTTCATATTAACCTGTCAGTGCCATTATTACACTTCAGTGTATTTCATATTAACCTTGCAGTGCCGTTCTTACACTTCAGTGTATTTCATATTAACCTTAATATTTTAAATATCAAATATGTTAGTCAGTGGATGGAAATTGTGAACACCTGCGGAAAGAATCTCAAAATTAACAAGGGTCATTCAGAATATCTTTGAATTTATTTAGTGCTTCGTTGCTAGGATGGCTCCAAAGTCATCGTTTACTTATTCGTTAGACAAGAAGTGATCAAAAAACTTCTGCCTGAAGCGGGATTTGAGGCCGGAACCTTATGCATTGGATTGGAAACAAGGATGCCAAACACTGGATTAACGAGTCACTCAATAATTCACGGTAATTAGGATAGGCTCTACAACTAGTCTTTAGAATAATCTCAGTCGTGATGTTACCATTGAGTTTATAAGGACCATCTTAACTCAATGGTCTACAGCCACATGGTATTATAAAGAATGTACTCCACTTTATACTTGTAATGTATTTTTATTGACACGTCCCCAGAAACACGCTTTGCAATGCATTGTAGCCTTGTAATAATCACACAATATTTTGCTGCAGAAAGTGGTGAGTATATTAGTGAAATTATTGAAAACAACATTTGAGCTCTTACTCAGGGTATCTAGCCCAAAATACCAAATATGTTCTTAGCTACTTATCTTATGCTTTGATATTTTACAAACGACAACAATATTATAATTAGTTGAGGTGTTAATAATTATTTGCGTAAAACCTGCTGTGTAATTAATGTTCTAGCAATGATATCTCGAATAAATTGTGTCGATAATTTTAGCAGTGATTAATCTGAATAATTTGCTTCCAATTATGCAGTAATGATTTTGCTGAATGATTTCCGTCAATACTTTTAGCAATGATATATGTGAATCATTTGTGTCAATAATTTTAGCAATGATTTATTTGAATGATTTTTGTCAATAAGTTTAGCAATGATATATTTGAATGATTTTTGTCGATAATTTAAGCAATGATTTATTCGAATGATTTTTGTCAATAATTTAAGCAATGATTTATTTGAATGATTTTTGTCAATAATTTTAGCAACGATTTATTTCAATGATTTTTGTCAATAATTTTAGCAATGATTTTTCTGAATGATTTTTGTCAATGATTCCACCAATAATTTTGTAAGGGTGTTTTTTGTTTCGGCAATGATTATCTGCAATGATTATTACTCAATGATTTGTCCAATTTTATCATTGACAATTATTATTTTTGTTACAGCAATGATTATTTTTGTTTCAGTAATGATTATCTCCAATGATTTTTCTGAATGATTTGTCCAATTTTATCATTGGGCAAAAACGAATGATTTTTTTTAACGATCTCAATGATTCTTTTTCGTATTGATAGTGCCGGCTAATGCGGTTGTAGAACTAACAGAGGCGGTAGTGCCGGCTAATGCGGTTGTAGAACCAACAGAGGCGGTAGAGCTGGCTAGTGCGGTTGTTGGACCAACAGAGGCGGTGGTGCCGGCTAGTGCGGTTGTAGAACCAACAGAGGCGGTAGAGCTGGCTAGTGCGGTTGTTGGACCAACAGAGGCGGTGGTGCCGGCTAATGCGGTTGTAGAACCAACAGAGGCGGTAGAGCTGGCTAGTGCGGTTGTTGGACCAACAGAGGCGGTGGTGCCGGCTAGTGCGGTTGTAGAACTGATACTTGCAGAAGCAACAGTAGATGATGTATTATTTGCCGTGGTGGTACCACCGGTAACAGTAGTAGAATTATTGGTGGTCGTCCCGTTAATAGTTGAACTAACAGAAACGGTAGTGGAGGAAGGCGTTAAAACGGTGGTACTAGACAAAGATGTGGGTGTAGTAAGAGATGTTGTGGCATCGGACGTTATATCTTCCGATGGTGTTTCAACCAATGTGGTATCTTCTGGGCTAGTTGTGTCAACTGTCGTAGATTCGGTTGTCTCCTCAGACACCACCGTTGTCGTAGCGGTTGTCTCGACGGTTGTCGTTGTCGCTTGAAATAAAAAAAGTTTAGTTTAACCCTTTCACAACGTCATAAAAACTCCTCTAAGTATGGAACATTACTTAAAAAGACACCAAAAATGAAACAATTTCTTTTTGACTAAAAATATTATTTACACATTTCCCCACAAAACAGAATTTAATTCTTTAATTTTTCACACATTATTTTCATGGTTGTGCTTTTTAAGCAGCGAAAGGACAAACACGGTTTTATCAATGTTTACTTATACACAAAACATATCAATAACACGTTTTGCTATTGAATATATATTTATTCTTAAAATAATAGAGTTAACAATAATCCATGATACGTTATTATACAATAAATTATATTCTTGACCGTTTTTAGCTTACGCGCTAGTGTGCAGGTGATAGGAGGTTTGTTCCACTTGCGAGGGCTCGAGCAGGTTACAAACTTATGTTTCTCCTTGGCAATGAAACCAGGCAGACACTTCATAGTAGCCTTGGAACCTTGAGGTGCTTTCGCTGAGCAATCCAGTACTGAAAGTACCTTCTTCACAGTCTTGGTGCAGTTTAGAAGAGCGTTTGGGACAGTGATCGGTGGACAGCCCCAAAATATAGTCTTTATCTTCTGCAAACGCAAGCAACGAAAATAATTATAGTTATTGATTCGGTATATATGGTATTTAGTTGCCAAACAATAGTGCAGAAGTTGATTTGGAAATTCAGTGGTGAACGTTATTGTTTGAAATCACGTATAAGATAATAAATATATCATATTTTTGTCAAACGTTATACAAACAAATATCTTGAGCAACGTAAGAATTTTTAGTCGTTTCTTTGTGTCATTAAAATTGCAATCAAAATTTTGTAATTACTATAGGAAACCGCTCTGTTTGACGCGTTGCTAAGCGAGCGCGTCCATATCTACGAACTTTGTGGCGAAAAGTTCTCAAAGCTAATAAAAACAACAATTCACAACAATTCAAGAATGCGCATTGCAAAATTTTTCCTAATTTCCATAGCTATTATACTTCCCGCCATTGTTGGATGCAGTGCAATGTGCGTTGCTAAGAATTTTCGTCGTCATGTTTTCAACACGGTCCGCCACCGTTACTCAAGGTCCACTAGATCGCTTGTAGTTGCGTTTCGCAATTACTCCGCTAGGAGTAAATCCAGTAGACCTTGCCGTTACTAACAGTTATTGACAGCAATAGAAATGTAATTTCTTACTCTAATACGTACCGGATCGCGTTTACATTAGTATATTCGTGACCGGACAAAAATTTACTATAAGATAGCCAACTCACATTTTGCCGTTACTGCGTTTTAGAAAAATATTTTCAAGTAACTTTCGTGTAACTTTGCCAATACTTATCAGATCGCCGTTAGATTAACATATTCGTGACCGGAAAAATTTGTAAAAAAATCGGCATATCTCACAATTTGCCGCCATTTTGTTTCATAAAAATATTTTGCAGTAATTATTGTGTAACTTTTAACTTTTCGAACGATTTTGCCTCAAAACTATACACCTTCAATCCAAATCGAGGCTTGTGGATGGTCCAAATTTTAAGTTGATCGGACTTTCCGTTCGACCGCTATCGACAGACATAAAAACAAAAAAACAAAAAAGAAAAACAAAACAAAAACAGAACGAAGTGCCATAAGAGTCTAGTGGAGACGCTCGCTTCGCTGGCTTAATGAACTGATCTGTGTATTATCAATACCTAAATACATTTAATACAATACTGCAAGATTTATTTTGTACGAGGGCTGTTATTATGACTTAATTCCAGGTTCCACAATTCGTCTTGTTACTGAGGAAAACTTCGGAAAAACCTTCAGTCAGGATTGCCTGTAGAGGGTATTGAACCAACGACCTCGTGTGCTACGCACTGAGCCATCTCTATCAGATCTATTGTATATATACTTTTTTAAAAATATTTGTTACAATATTGTAAGATACCTCAATGACTTCACCAACTGATACGGATGAATACGGTTGATGCAGTCCTATTGGTCCGCCTGCTCCTCTGGCAGATACAACATCGTCTGCAAACTAAAGCCGAAGTGTTGGGTGGGACAGAAACACACTCACATACACACACGCATTTTCATTATGGCAGAATGTTAGAAAGTTATTTTCATAAATCCTCTGACTTAGCTTGAAGAATTAGAGAATCACTATTGCTAATGCAGGTAGGTACATCTTTTGCTACGGGGTTTTGTGAAATGATATTTTTTACCGTCGGCCTGTAGCCAGTATTAAGATAGCCTAACCATTACTTTTTTAAAACGTCAAAGAAAATATGATGTTAAATTAATAAATGTCCAAGTCTGCACCTAAACAGAGCTTCATACCTCACTCTTCATGTGGGTTTTCTTAGTCCACCCATACTTAAATGTTCTTCCCTTTCGTGTAAAAAGGTAAAATCAAAAGGAGACACAATTTATATTTTAATTTTTTTAAAGTAATTTAATTACTATTTGCCATAAAAAGTAACGTATTGTAATTAATTACATTTTGGAAAAGTAACTAAATTCAATTTTATTAAGTTCTGGCTAAAGTAATATTTAATGAAATGTCACTACTTTTAAAGAGTTATTTACACAGGCCTGACCATTTGCGTGATTTCATACTTTTGAAAAAGTACAGTATATTTATTTTAATATTCATCCATTCATTTAAATCAAAACCATGACCGTACGATTTATAAAGCAGATATATAAATTATCATGGTCAACTATTCAAATGGACACATAGTGCTGGACTGGAAGTAACCGAATGATGGTAGTACCTTGGACTGTTGAGATCGTTAATTGATATGGTGTTTCCACATGTTGCAATGTACCTGTTCTCACACAATATTGATAACATAAAGCAGGATTGTATTATATTATTCATCGTGGTTACCCGTCCGAGAGCAGGAAGGAGGAAAGCTAATGTAGGACACAAAGAGCCATCTCTAGCCATAGATCTGTAGCCATGCCAAGAGGAGACAGATGCACGTTCATGTTAACGGGAATGGGTATTAAAACAGCACAAAATTAATGTTTTTTATTATACCATGAGAACTCTTCCAAATATTGAAGAAGTGATTTTGATCCTGCCTTTGGTTTTGTATCAGCTACACAATGGGTTTAAAACAGTAAAAAAATATATATTTACATGATCGTTAATTTATTGTTTTGGTCATTACTAATTATTAAATGAAGATAATATAACAATCATAACAATAACAAACTGAGAATGTTTTTAAATCCATTGTTTAGCTAATACAGAACCAAAGACAGGATCAGAATCACGTGTTCTATATTTGGAAGCGTTCTCATGATATAATAAATACAACATTAGGTTTTGGCGGTTTTAAAAGCCATTCTCCTTAAATAAAGGGCTTGTTCCCATTTATGCTATCAATGCTAGTGACGTTCCGACCACAGCTCGAAGGACGGTACAAACATTGTAGTCTGACAGGTGAAAGCTGCTAGGGTGCAAACATTACAGTTTGACAGGTGACAGATGCTAGAGTACAAACATTGCAGTCTGACAGGTGACAGCTGCTAGGGTACAAAAATTGCAGTCTGACAGGTGACAGCGGCTAGGGTACAAACATTGCAGTCTGACAGGTGACAGCTGCTAGGCTACAAACATTGCAGTCTGACAGGTGACAGCTGCTAGGGTACAAACATTGAAGTCTTACAGGTGACAGCGGCTAGGGTACAAACATTGCAGTCTGACCGGTGACAGCTGCTACGGTACAAACATTGCAGTTTGACAGGTGACAGCTGCTATGGTACAAACATTACTGTCTGACAGGTGACAGCTACTAGGGTACAAACATTGCAGTCTGACAGGTGATAGCTGCTAGGGTACAAACATTACTGTCTGACAGGTGACAGCTACTAGGGTACAAACATTGCAGTCTGACAGGTGACAGCTGCTAGGATACAAACATTACAGTCTGACAGGTGACAGCTACTAGGGTACAAACATTGAAGTCTGACAGGTGACAGCGGCTAGGGTACAAACATTGCAGTCTGACAGGTGACAGCTGCTAGGGTACAAACATTACTGTCTGACAGGTGACAGCTAGTAGGGTACAAACATTGAAGTCCGACAAGTGGCAGCGGCTAGGGTACAAACATTGCAGTCTGACAGGTGACAGCTGCTAAGGTACAAACATTGCAGTCTGACAGGTGACAGCTGCTAGGGTACAAACATTGCAGTCTGACAGGTGACAGCTGCTAGGGTACAAACATTGCAGTTTGACAGGTGACGGCTGCTAGGGTACAAAACATTGTAGTCTGACAGGTGACAGCTGCTATGGTACAAACATTACTGTCAGACAGGTGACAGCTACTGGGCTACAAACATTGCAGTCTGACAGGTGACAGCTGCTAGGGTACAAACACTACTGTCTGACAGGTGACAGATACTAGGGTACAAACATTGCAGTCTGACAGGTGACAGCTGCTAGGGTACAAACATAACTGTCTGACAGGTGACAGCTACTAGGGTACAAACATTGCAGTCTGACGGGTGACAGCTGCTAAGGTACAAACATTGCAGTCTGACAGGTGACAGCTGCTAGGGTACAAACATTGCAGTCTGACGGGTGACAGCTGCTAGGCTACAAACATTGCAGTCTGATAGGTGACAGCTGCTAGGGTACAAACATTGCAGTCTGACAGGTGACAGCTGCTAGGGTACAAACATTGCAGTCTGACAGGTGACAGCTGCTAGGGTACAAACATTGCAGTCTGACGGGTGACAGCTGCTAAGGTACAAACATTGCAGTCTGACAGGTGACAGCTGCTAGGGTACAAACATTGCAGTCTGACGGGTGACAGCTGCTAGGCTACAAACCTTGCAGTCTGACAGGTGACAGCTACTAGGGTACAAACATTACTGTCTGACAGGTGACAGCTGCTAGGGTACAAACATTGCAGTCTGACAGGTGACAGCTGCTAGGGTACAAACATTGCAGTTTGACAGGTGACAGCTGCTAGGGTACAAAACATTGCAGTCTGACAGGTGACAGCTGCTAGGGTACAAACATTGCAGTCTGACAGGTGACAGCTGCTAGGCTACAAACATTGCAGTCTGACAGGTGACAGCTGCTAGGGTACAAACTATGCAGTCTGACAGGTGACAGCTGCTAGGGTACAAACATTGCAGTTTGACAGGTGACAGCTGCTAGGGTACAAAACATTGTAGTCTGACAGGTGACAGCTGCTATGGTACAAATATTACTGTCTGACAGGTGACAGCTACTAGGGTACAAACATTGCAGTCGGACAGGTGACAGCTGCTAGGGTACAAACATTACTGTCTGACAGGTGACAGCTACTAGGGTACAAACATTGCAGTCGGACAGGTGACAGCTGCTAGATATATTCCAATGTTTCAAGGTTTCTAATAAGCCCCTAACTAGGTGAAATTCATTCCCTAGACAAAGTTTATAAAATATAAATATACGATAAACTATAGCAGTTGCCCGCCGTGGCTTCGATCACGTGGATTTTAGGATTTTTTACATCAAACAGTACACAAAGCAGTACACAAAATAGTAAAACCCGTATTTCTTTATTTTTAATGAAGAATCTAAATGCCAATTTTTCTTCAATTTGCCTCTTGATACATCATTTTTTATTATTTTTACTATTATTATTATTATTATTATTTTTATTATTATTATTATTATTATTATTGTTATTTGTATTATTACTATTATTATTATTATTATTATTATTATTATTATTATTATTATTATTATTATTATTATTATTATTATTTTATTGTTGCAATACATACAAACTCGGTCAAAACCGGCATAAACATGTTGTACGGACACAAATGTCAAGTATTTCCATGTGTTTACCTTATTAAAATCTACTTAGAACTACTTAATATATCATTGTCCACATTATTTTTTCAAACCGAACTGTGGATGCTATGTACGGTCGTGGCCGATTTGTACTCATCCCAGCATTCGCTCTTTGTACGGTGGAAACCACGAAAACCACCATCGGGATGGAGAACTTCTTGAAGTCTTCATTCTTCTTAGTTCAAAAATTTTCGCACTATCCTACACGTGTTCTAATAATTGCTTTTTGCATCTCGATGTATATGTTCGGTTGGAGACCAATTAGTTTAATACTGTCATGGAGTTTACGTGGAACAATGCCATTTGCTGATATAATTAACGGTATAACAGTTACATTATTCCGCTTCCACAACCTTTTTATTTCAATAGATAATTCCTTATATCTGTTTATCTTTTCCCGCCAAGTTTTCTCTACATTGTGGCAAAAAGGGACGGCAACATCAATTAAAATCGTTTCTTGTTTCTTCTTGTCAATAAATATAATATCCGGTCTATTGTGATGTATGGTTTGGTCTGTTATAACTGCCCGGTCGTAATATAATTTGTAGTCTTTACTATCTAATACCTTTTCAGGCTTGTATTTGTAATACGCAGTGGTTGTGTTTATAAGTTTATACTTCATGGCTAATTTTTGATGTACAATGTTTGCAACTTGGTTTTGCCTATGAAGATAATCTGTTTGACAAAGCATTTTGCACCCAGATACAATATGTTCAATTGTTTCGCCGTTCATATTACATTATCTACATTTATCTTCCACTGTGACGTCTTTCAGTATGTATTTTTTGTAATTGTTAGTCTTGATTACTTTATCTTGAATAGCGATCATAAATCCCTCTGTTTCGCTGAAAATATCCCCGGACGTTAACCATTTGTTCGATGCTACCCTATCGACGTTGTCCTTAAGAAGTTCTTTATAATGTCTGCTATGTAACGTCTTTTCTGATATTCTGATCTCTTTTGCTGTGTCAGAATTTAGTTTTTGAAGCAAGTTTAAATTTCCGTCATTTAAATTGAGGGGAGAAAGCGACTTGTCTGCCGATACTATAGCTCTATGAAGTTGTGAATGTGGGCATTTTGTATAAAAGTACTTTCTTAGAATTTCAATTTGTTTATAATATAAATTGTTTAAATCAATCAAGCCTCTTCCCCCTTTTTCTCTAGGTAGAGTCACTCGTTCTATTGCTGACTTAGGGTGATGACTTCTGTAATTGGTGAATGTTGTGCGGGTGAGAATTTCTAGGGCATGGAGTTCTGTCTGTGTCCAGTTAATAATTCCAAATGAATATGTAAGTACCGGTATAGCATAAGTGTTAATTGCTTTGATCTTGTTTTTACCATTCAGTTGTGTTTTTAAAATTGATCCTATTCGTTTCTTGTATGCAGAAATTAGTTTACTTTTCATCAGTTTATGATCAATTCGTTTAGCCTGCGCAAAGCCTAGATATTATTATTATTATTATTATTATTATTATTATTATTATTTTTATTATTATTATTATTATTATTATTATTATTATTATTATTATTATTATTATTATTATTATTATATTATTATTATTATTATTATTATTATTATTATTATTATTATTATTATTATTATTATTATTATTATTATTATTATTATTATTATTATTTTTATTATTATTATTATTTTATTATTATTATTATTATTATTATTATTTTTATTATTTTTATTATTATTATCATTATCATTGTTATTATTATTTTAGATGCAATAGGGAACACGCTCATGAAAAGTTTAACCGATTTTTAAATATCTTGTCTCTCATTTAATTATTTTGTGTCTTTGAATTTTGAAAAACGAATCAGTCTATGCCTCAAAATAATCGTTTTATTAACGATAAATAAAAGGCCGTGAAAAACAAGCCGCCACCATGTTGATAGGATTTGACGTCATGGTTTGTGTCTGTGTACGCTCACCGCCTCAGCAATTGGTCTGTTACGCCACGTCAACTGAATCAAATGATATTCAACAGCTATAGTAGGCTAGATGAGCAACCTAGCAGCCACAAACGTGTCAATTTGATGCCATCTTGAAATGGGCAAATAACACAGGCGGGAATAGGAGTTTCTAATGTGACTTTCTGTCATTGGCTGCGCTAGCAGTACTAAAAGGTCCAAATTAGCATGTAAATTGCCCATTTCAAAATGGCTTCAAATCGCTACGCTTGCTACTGAGGGTGTGTTCCAACTTGACGTTTTTCGTAGTGGACTAAGCTTAGTTATACTAATCGAAAGGAAGTGACATCACAAGCAGGCGACCAATGCTCCTTATTTGGCTAGTGGTTAGTGGGTAGTGGGTAGTGGCCGAAAGTGTACACTACGACACCAATTGACCCACTAAACCAAGATGGTTGATACCAGCCATCACAGCTGATACTTTTAGGTTAGGAAAATACCCAACCAGTGAGTGGAAGTATTATTATCGTATTTATTTACATTAGATGATTAATAACAATAAACTTTGTATTAGCATACTAGGTGGCGTGCCCAAAGCTGTTAGCGTTTAGTGTGTAGCAGGTAGTGATTAGTGATTAGTGGTTAGCAGGCGAAAAATCAAGTTGGAACGCACCCTGAGTGGAAGGTTGGGGGACTGGTGATCTAGCCTACTATAGCTGTTGAATATCATTGACTGAATCATTACGTCACAGCCACCTGTACGCCGATCACCGAGTTGAAACTTCAAAAAATGCGACCACAATTAACCTATTTAAACATTTATTTTTTACCTAGGACTTGCATAAATATGCTGTTTGTATCTGATACTATTAAACTAAGTGCTTGGTTTAACAAAAAAAATCGTACGCGTGTTGCCCATTCTAAGGACCAGATTTCACGCTACGCGGCGGCCAATACTTACGTAGATGCTAACTGCTAATAGCACGATGAACAATGCAAACTTCTGTGCCATGGTTAGCGTGAAGCCTAATCAAACACTTGCGCTTGTGGCGAAGATACAGACTTGAATGAAAATCCTGGTTGACCTTTACGTCTCCTCCACGGAAGGACTACAAAATGGCGTGTGTGCTATTGTGTCCGGACAGTGTGTTGTTCTTTGCGGATGTGAATACATTGTGCCATGAGGCGGATTCACAAATGAAATAAGACTTGTAATAGTGAAATAGCAATAAGGTTTAAGCGAAATGGAACATGCAATAACAATGCTATGGTTCACAACTGTCACAGTAGATTGAAATAGTCATAACAAATGATTCAATTCCATTTCTTATTTCAACTTCTTATGACGAACCAATCAGAGCTCGAGAAGAGAGGGCTTACTCCAGTCGAACCGGATATGGTCGTCGTTGTTGTTGTTGTTGTTGTTGTTGTTGTTGTTGTTGTTGTTACTGTTGTTGTTGTTGTTGTTGTTGTTGTTGTTGTTGTTTTTTGTTGTTGTTGTTGTTGTTGTTGTTGTTGTTGTTGTTGTTGTTGTTGTTGTTGTTGTTGTTGTTGTTGTTGTTGTTGTTGTTGTTGTTGTTGTTAATGTCGTCGTCGAAGGGTTCTTGCAAGCTTGCTTTACAACAATGAAACAAACGAAATGAATCGATGGACATGCAAACATCAAGCTGTCAAACAACAAACATTCTGATTTTGAAAACAAATCTTCAAAACAAACAAGAAACATACAAAACTTTACAACTTGGTTGCCCATCATTAATCGTTTTAACTGGTGAGCAGTTACTATCGCCATACCTCGTTTTCTTCATAATGTTGCAATTTTATTATTTTGACAGCTAGTCGGATAAGGCCAGGATGTGTGACACTGAATCAAAGTGACTTTGCCCAGCTACCTGACATCCCACGAAATTCGGTTAGGTTAGGGGATCAGGTTGAGGATTGCCCACGAAAGTTAGTACGGTTATTGGCTCAGGTTATAGCTCCAGTCGGCCCAATGAATAAAAAATTGTGCGCAATTCTAGGTTTCATACGTTGGCGTAGTGTCACCAATCCTGGCCTAAGTCGAGACTAAAAGTGCTCGATTGAAACGCTCTCTTATGGTAAAATTAGGTACTACGGGTCTGTTGTGAACCAGTTCGTTGTTATTTCACTATTTTACGGATTCTTATTTCAACCCTTATTTCAATTGTGGATCGGCCTTAAGAAGATGGCCGATCTTCTTGACTTTCTACCCTGGTTACCCAGGGTAGATACTAAAAAATTTCAGATTTATAAAATGATACGAGAAAAGAGAAAATGTTTAAAAAAAGAGGAAAATTGTTTGACCAGTAATCATGCGATAGTACTTTCCACACATACATTTAATGTGTATTCATAAAATAAATATTTAATTGAATAAATAAAATTTAAAGATTACAAAATTCAACAACAAAAACAACAAAAATCCATTTTTATATATTTTTTCCTCATTGTGATTTCTTGCTGTATTTTTTAGATTAAATAAAAACAAAATTTAAATTTAAAATGTTTCGAAAAGTTAGAAAAATCACTATGAATTCGTAGTAACGAAGTGTTATTGTGAAAATATCAATAAATTAATAAGATAAATAAATATTCTGTAGAACGAGCTATTATTATCTTAATTTATTTGCTTATGTATTGAACTTCCTATCGTGTGTATTTTATTTTCCCAATCTTATCAATGATAGAAGTGAGTGTTATAATAACAATGGCCAGCCGATGTTAACAAAGCCCGACTCCATGGTTATTAGCCACCCCCTCATAACATAACTATCTGGGTTTCAACTGTCAAAGAATCGAATTTTTAACTTCTATATTATTTAACTTAATTTTTTTGAAAATTTTGTATTGACTCTAAAGAGCCGTAGGTTTAATATGGTATTCCAGTTTAGGAATAAGTTACCCTAACAGTGGCGTATCCAGAAATTGGGAAAGGGGGGGGTTTCCACCCGTATTATAGAGAGTGGAGCCGAAACATAATTGGGGTTCCGGGGGGCTTGCCCCCCCGAACAAATTCTCGTCAAGGTAATTTTAGTGCAAATCTGTGCGTTTTACAGCGGCCAACTGAAACAAGATTACTCAGTTTCTGGCAACACATTTTTTCCTTAGCACCGCTAATAAAAGGAACCTCAATCAATAATTTGCATATTTTTCGTATTGCTTTTGCTTTTAATTACAACAATATGCAATAATTATAAAGTAAAACATCTAACTGTCTATTGAAATACTGTCTATTGAAATCTAAACGGTCATTTGCCATGTTTCCTTTGCAAAAGGGGGGGGGAGGTTATCCCCCCCTCCCCCCCTCCCCCCGTGTATACGCCACTGTTATTTCAAAATAACCTTGCAGTGCCGTTACTACACTACAGTTTATTGCATATTAACTTTGCAGTGCCGTTCTTCCTTTACAGTGTATTTCATCTTAACCTTGCAGTGCCGTTCTTACACTACAGTGTATTTCATATTCACCTTGCAGTGCCGTTCTTACACTGCTGTGTATTTTATCTTAACCTTGCAGTGCCGTTCTTACACTACAGTGTATTTCATATTCACCTTGCAGTGCCGTTCTTACACTGCTGTGTATTTTATCTTAACCTTGCAGTGCCGTTCTTACACTACAGTGTATTTCATATTCACCTTGCAGTGCCGTTCTTACACTACTGTGTATTTCATATCAACCTTGCAGTGACGCTCTTACACTACTGTGTATTTCATATCAACCTTGCAGTGCCGTTCTTACACTGCTGTGTATTTTATCTTAACCTTGCAGTGACGCTCTTACACTACTGTGTATTTCATATCAACCTTGCAGTGACGTTCTTACACTGCTGTGTATTTCATATTAACCTTGCAGTGCCGTTCCTACACTAAACCCCCTTGAACGCCAAATGTCTACCAATACCCCGACCATCCCGCCGCGCGGTGTGTGCAGCGGCGGCTCATGAATTATTGTGACTTATTGGAGCGATAATTATCGTCAGCAACACTTTCCAAATCCAATGAATCTACATTTCTTAACAATAAAAAATGATTTGTATTTTGAATATTGTTTCTCTAGATTTCTTTAATGGTACTGGAGACAGTAACCTTTCAATATGTGATATCTGGCAGGTATAATTTATGAGCCACCGCTGCACTCACCGCGCGGCCGTGGTTAGTGGGGGTAGACCCTTAGAGAAAGGTACTGCAAGTACGGCACTGATGGAATACAGTGTAGCGGGTTTTGTATGAAAGATCAGCATGAGCTACTCAACTCGGTAGAAGATGATAAGACAAACAAAGCACACACGGGTAGTCGTCACCACTGCAGCGTGAGGTTATCCCCAGTAAACTGAGCGAGCGTCTCAGAATGAATGGGACAGGGAATCAATTAAGCTCCTCCCATCTTGGTTGTCTGGTTGAGACGTCCGTCTGTGTTGTGGAGTTGCTGGAGCAGCCGTCGTCCGCAGGAGACGGATGGGTTAACGTGCGCGGGCTCGGATGCAACCTGCCACTCTACCTTAACCGCTAGATTATCAAGCGTCTAGAAACTATATTCACAAAGTAGGTTATTCTTCGGGTTGTTTCAGCTGCTTTTTTCGTTTCAAACGCTTTGATTTTAATGATCAAGTTAATTAAAAATGCTATCACTGTATAAAACATATTCGGCTAATGTAAATATTGTTTAATTAACCTACGTACACGGGGGGGGGGGGGGGGCACCATATGTTTGTTATCAAGTTACTAGTTAATCAGAACATGAACCAAGAAGAACACATCGTAACAACTATAGATAGGTTCGAATGATAATATTGGCAATGATGTCATTCAGAAATAATAAGAAACAATAGGAGCCAATGAAATACGTTACTGGAGATAGTGAATAGTTTCCTCTAGAATGACGGATAGCTCCTAAGATACCATTGGCCTTATTTGGCAACTTGTTCTATTTCAAGCACTGAATGCATATTTTGAAAAAGATAATGAATGCAAAGATATATTGATATTTCTAAAGTGTACCACAAAAGCAAACCGGCATCAACAGCGCGTTTCACACTATCACAGTTGACGATAGCATAATTTATACGATTTTTTATTCGTGTGTTTAAAATCATATTTCATAAAACAACAAAAATATAGCCACTCAATGATGTGTTGAAGATTGTGCCTATAAATTATAAAATTGTATTCATCATTTGTATCGTTGCGTTCCGCTGCGTATTTGATCCAGCTGTGAAGCTAACTGGGGCCGGAAAACAACCTGAGATAAATTCGTTTAGTTGTTATTTTTTTTTGTTATCAATTATTTCCTTCACGTCTAAGTACTGATTGGAACACTCTTGTATCGCATCGCTATTGGCCGCTGTTTTAAACGGTAAAGTCGGTCTTGTTTCTGCATTGGAAGGTTCCTTCTCCAATCAATCTCTTGCAAGCGAGGCAGTTAATTTCGGTCCAAGAATGACTCTACCCCACATCATCCATCTTCTGCATTTGACTTACCAATGGGCCAGAAAACCGGCCCAAATTGAAATGTTTTCAAAATCAGTATCGTAACCTTGCTCTACGTTCTCTTTTCCATTCAACTCCTTTTTAGGCTTTATCGGTAATATGCCTATAAAAATGATTCATTATCAATAAATATTACTTATAAAGATTTATTTTATATAGTTTATATTATTCTAAATAATACACCCCAGAAAAGAATTTCGCCAGAACACCAATAACTGTTCTGAGCAAAAATGTGTTACTTTCTTGGTAGCCAAATCGTAGTTTGTAAATATTGTCCATGCATACACCCAAAATATTGAGCAAAAATATATATATTTTTTTTTTAAACTGACTTTAATATTATAATATTATATCTTTTGAGTTTATTTTATTGCTTAGAATTGTTCAGAGATTTGTTTAAAACTTCGATGCCAGTAAATAACATTAAACTATCACGCTATTCTAAGATTATGTAAAATATATTTCATAATATACAATTTTAAATTAAAAGTTGAATGACATAAATTTTACTGGAAACTAGAATGTTTGCATATTAAGAACTAGAAAAAAGAAATAGAGAGAGAGTATTCATTTCTTGTCGCAATCAGTCTTCAAAACTTATTCAAATTGCTTAGAAATTCGAGCTGCCCAGTGGGAAATCAGAAAATTTTCAGCTTGAAAAACTTATTGAGTGGGTACTCGGCTCGGCATAAGGAAACACACCACCACGTGTAGGTTTAATTCAAAGTCCCGTCGTCCACATGCAAGAGAAGTTTCAAGCGTCCTCCGAAAGTTGAATATCGATTATAATTCCATCTGCTTGAGGAGCGATTCAGCCGATTTCAATATCGCATCTCGTGGCTCCAGCCACTGGGGGTTGTTCTGTTTGTCTTTATCTCTCCCCTCCCCTCCCCTCCCCTACCCCCCTCTATTGTACCAGACAGAGCTGATTTATCTTCTCGCAGCCAGCAGCTAACATCATCGTGCTGCACTCTACTGACCTTCCGACGAAATTGAATTTACTCTGGCGAAACGTCTCGGCGATCTTGCTTGCAGTGAACAATCACCGTTTTTGCGAGTGACTGGTTGGAAACTATAGCTGGACTTGAAGCAATCAACGACAGAAACCAGTTTTGGTTTTCATGATTATAGTGATGTACTATACTGAACAAAATTTCTATTAATTCCGCTGAAGTGAACTATTTTTTAAAATATAACAGAAATACACAATCATGTTGTAAACTAGCTATGTCCTTATAAAATTATTATCGAGGATAAGATGTATACATTTTTTGGGCAAACAGACAATATTGCATCTCCAACATACCTCTATAATGTAACTTAACTACACTCTTGATTAAAATTACTGATATATATTTTATATGGCAAAACTTCAAATAAAATAAGATGGGTCACATAGATATAATTGGTCATATGGTATACGTGAAATTATAATGCATTTTTGTTTTCGAAAACATAGTTATTGCTTAAGCAAACGTTTCTTAAATCAAATAAATTCATTAATCTGTACAAGTTACTTAAAACCCCGTCAGTCCCCGCGCGCACCTTACACTTGTATACCGTATACATGAGGACAACTTTCTGCTTGAAAAGCGCTGCATCTGAAGGTACCAACAAATGAGGGCATACAACGGGTAAACCGGACATACAATTTGTTGTTCAAGAAACTGTTGAATCCTGAGCCAAATTTCATATCCTAGCGAGTTTTGAAGACACAATAAACATTATTCATGAGTTTTGAGCATTGTGTGGTCTAGAACTACGGTAAATCAGTAAGTTGAGGATTTTCGACCTTTACTGAACATTTATGTTTCAATCACCAACGTTTTGTTTCTTGTGGCAGGTGTATATGTTTGGTCTGTGCTTCAGACGTAGCTGAAGTGTACCTAATAGCACTAGAGTTTTATCAACCACAACTTCTTTAACTTTACACCTAGTTCCATTACTCAGTGTCACTTCCATGTCGATAAACCCCGTGTCCTCGGTGTATTTCAGCTGGAAATTAGCCACTTTCAAAACTGTTGACCCAACAAAATTCTTTATCATCGCTTCCAATAACTCTGTTGTCGGGTGATAAGACTGAATACCTTCTCATCCATGTTCGTGACTAAATAGTGGAAAATTTGTAAACCAAGCTTGTTTAGAATAACTGGATTAGCAAACTAGATTTTCTATGGTCCATACTCCGCTGTACAAAAATCAAATAAATCCAAATCCATCAAGTTGGGTTAAACGAAAAGTAGTATGTGTTAAGTGAATTACATAAGTCGAACAGATACTGTTTCTTAATCTGCATGGATATTAAGAAAAAGGTAATCATAAATGGATATGATATTCTGTGTACATGTGGTGTTGTCTTTTATACAACAAAGCCTATTTAGAAATGAATGTCGACCCACAGACAGCAAACATCACAGAGATGGTTGTTAAAATGGTATAGTGATATGTGTATATTATGGATTTTTATCCTGGCAATCAAATAAGCAACACGTTAGCAATAGAAAGACGAAGCCCAGTTCTTCTGCTTGCCTCAACAGGAATTAATGTTTCAGCATTCGCCTTCTTATTGTAGGTCTAGAGCTAGACAATTCCTTTAGAGGTTCAGATAGCTGCAGAGTATATCAATCGTATGATATTATATTCACTCGTATTTTGTCAAGTCGATATTTTGATAATTATTCCAATCTACGCTGTCTATACTTTTATACATGTATTGAATAACATATATCTAATACTTCAATGTACAAACAACTGTTTTCATCAAACAAATTTTAATTATGAGATTAAAAGTATATTTACAGTCATAAGAATTGACACATACAACATGTGAGTAAGAGAAAATATACTATATACTATATGGACATACTAAGAAGCTCATAACGCATTAAGAGAAACGAATCACTTATCATAAATTTTATACTTAAGCAAACCAGAAAAAACATACTTTAAACGTCAAGTGAACTTACAACAAATCGTCATGAAACAACATCTTACCCTTCTTTTCTTCTACAAAGGTATTTAATTATAAATTAATATATGGCTATAATAATAGAATATAAATGAGACGGAAAAATTACGGTAGCATGAATTCTTTGCTAAAAATCCCAGTGTAACGTGCAAATCGAAAGAAATAATCTAGATATCATTAGTACAAATCAGTTAAAGGGGATGGTTTGAATACAATACCACCATAGCCGGAGTATGAAGTAAAACAGAGCCGGCTATGTTTGTAGAGCAACGTGTGACTCTCTACAGCGGAATCAATCACTGTCATGCGATGCAATGAATGTCTCTTCCTGACCGAGCGATAATACGTCACTCGAGCGTGCCAACTCACGTCAACACTAACCAGCTGTCCGCCAATCAGTGGTTGATGTGCTAGAGTCTACGTTGTGATACTTTGAGTGTGCCAACTCACGTCAATACTAACCAGCTGTCCGCCAATCAGTGGTTGATGTGCTAGAGTCTAGGTTGTGATACTTTGAGTGTGCCAGCTCACGTCAATACTAACCAGCTGTCCGCCAATCAGTGGTTGATGTGCTAGAGTCTAGGTTGTGATACTTTGAGCGTGCCAACTCACGTCAACACTAACTAACTGTCCGCCAATCAGTGGGTGATGTGCTAGAGTCTAGGTTGTGATACTTTGAGTGTGCCAACTCACGTCAATACTAACCAGCTGTCCGCCAATCAGTGGTTGATGTGCTAGAGTCTAGGTTGTGATACTTTGAGTGTGATAACTCACGTCAACACTAACCAGCTGTCCGCCAATCAGTGGGTGATGTGCTAGAGTCTACGTTGTGATCCTTTGAGTGTGCCAACTCACGTCAACACTAACCAGCTGTCCGCCAATCAGTGGGTGATGTGCTAGAGTCTAGGTTGAGATCCTTTGAGTGTGCCAACTCACGTCAACACTAACCAGCTGTCCGCCAATCAGTTGTTGATGTGCTAGAGTCCAGGTTGTGATACTTTGAGTGTGCCAACTCACGTCAACACTAACCAGCTGTCCGCCAATCAGTTGTTGATGTGCTAGAGTCTAGGTTGTGATCCTTTGAGTGTGCCAATACACGTCAACACTAACCAGCTGTCCTCCAATCAGTTGTTGATGTGCTAGAGTCTAGGTTGTGATCAATGATTTTCAACATCTATAGTAGGCTAGATCGCCAGTACCCCAACCTTCCACTCAGTAGCAAGCGTAGCGATTTGAAGCCATCTTGAAATTGACAATTTACATGCTAATTTGGACCTTTTAGTACTGCTAGCGCTGCCAATGGCAGAAAGTCGCATTAGAAACTCCTATCCCCGCCTGTGTTATTTGCCCATTTCAAGAAGGCATCAAAGTGCTACGCCTGCTGCTGCTAGCCTGGCGATCTAGCCTACTATAGATGTTGAAAATCATTGGTTGTGATCTTCTGAGTGTGCCAACTTACGTCAATACTAACCAGCTGTCCGCCAATCAGTTGTTCATGTGCTAGAGTCTAGGTTGTGATACTTTGAGTGTGCCAACTTACGTCAACACTAACCATCTGTTCTCTGATCAGTTGTTGATGTGCTGGAGTTTAGGTTGTGATACTTTTAGCGTGCCAACGCTCGTCAACATTGACTAGCTGTCCTTCAATCAGTTGTCGATATCTTAGACTTTGGCATACCTTTCAGATAGATATACTCCCTTTATCACAGTCTTCATCCATACTTTTTGCAGATTCAGTTCTGACTATAATTCAATTATGTTAACATCAGTATTAGTTCTTACTGCTCTTACTTTATTTCTTTATACCCAGTTTGTTTGTAATTATTGTCTTTTCAATTAGTAATAAAAACCGAATTTTAATGTGAGATATTAGAAATCACCTCGATCTGCAACGGCTAAAAATTCACTGTATTTTCTTTACTTTGCCAGATTTCTGAAGATATCATGATTACACTGCGTACTTCAATAAATAATAACTTAATAATGAGTAAGAAATGTTCTTTTATTAGTTCATGTCAATAGCCAGAATAAAGTAGAAATAGGTATTTAATGACATGAGAACTAAAATGTACTGCTATTACGACCATAATGGTGAAGGTGCCGGGTTAGATGTAAATACAAATGGATTGTGTTTCGACCAACGTAGTTTCGTTTAGTCACATTTGCAGATTATTGCAACTTGGTGCAACGGGTTATGCATCAGATCAAGCAACGCTGTTCAACCATTTCGAGATATCTCGATGTTGGCCCTAGTCGATACGCTACACGAACACTAAATCGCACGGACATCACCCCCATATGACATTATATCGGCTTTTTATGCACATCAATACTAATGATGCTTTGATGGCCTGTTGGATATGTAGGAATATGATTAAATAACATCAGTATAGCTCACCCAGCTACAACGAGGCTCAAACTGATGAACAAATAAACCCGCACAAAACAAAATAAAATCTTGTTAACATCGGGACTAGTAAAAAACACTTTGTCCCCTTGTTTACACAAACAGTTGTCTGATAAAAGCTTTCACTTGAAAAGGAACGAAAGTTTTAGATATTCTTTCACAAGAAATTATTAATTACGTTGGAAAAAAGTAAAATAAACATTTCTAGCAAACTTTCAACAGTGTATTTTTAAATCAAATATATCATGAAAAAATCCCTACTTAGGCAATTTTTGTTGATCGTCATTTAAATTAAGAACTCAAAAATAAATTGTGACTTTTAATGTCCAAAAGGTACAAATACAAAAATGGGAAAGCATAATAGAGCATGACAGTTATCAGTTTAATAAATATTAAAATATATCCAGCTGAAATATGTTGATGAAACAGATAAACAGCTGAACTAAAATGGCACACCTTACATCATTGACTGTTTTTAATCCTTATATTTCATACATTTTTAGAAAAAATAATATATTTGTTAAGGCAAATTCAAAACAAAGCAATTTAAAAAATGCTGTGTTGAGAAATAATAAGAGAAAAAATAAGAAATAAGAAATAATAAGAAAGAATAAGAAAAAATATTTTAGTATTAGAACTTGAGTGCTTGCTACCTTGATTTTACAGAAATCATTCAAAAGATTTTTAATTATAATTCTCGTAAGCGCCGATTTCTGTTGCCATTTAATCTTCTATTTTACTTACTTTTGTTTTGCCTCTACTGTAAACACAATTTGCCTGATAATTTACGAATACATCTTTTGAAATTTTTTTCACAGTCTATCTCAATCGGCAGAACAAACAAATTATACGACGAATCTTTCGTTTTATATTTCTGTGCAGTTACTGTATATAGATATTTATTTTTAAGTTATTAAAAGAAAATTTACTGAATATGCAAGGAACAGCAAAGTCGTTGAACGGCAGTAGATTTACATGTATGTTCTTACTGCAGTTGACAAAGAAAAACTTTATAGGTATATAAATGAGTTTACACAATTTACACATTAAAAATTCTATGCGTACCGGATTAACAAGTACCTCAATGCAAATTATTAGAAAATCGTGTATTTTGTACTTGAACTTCACTTTTATTTTAGGTATTCAAAATCCTAAACATGCACTCTAGATTTGACCAGCACTCATCAAAATGGAAATGTAAATTTTAAAAGAGATGAGGGAAATTAAGGCATATCCATTTGCTACTGGGGTGTGTCAAGTAAAGCCATACAACTCAATGTTGGAGCAAGTTGTCTGTAAGAAGTATGTATTGTTGATGCTCTACTGCACTCCATCGACCTACAAAGGAGGTAAGGAAATCAAATCTAGACATTTCCACACTCGCTTCACCTACAGTGGAAGAGATAAAAAGTGAACGGTATGAGAGGACCTAATCATGTTTATCTGTCCTGTATCCGTGCTGTAGATGAGTACATACATGAAGTACACCCCCTTCGGGAAACAACTATTCTTATTCTCAATATCTTATAAAGAAGTAAGACAAAAAATCTAAAAACTACAATCACAAAACAACGAGTTCAATCACTACAATTACGTAGGTATTGTTAAAAAATCATCGATCACATATCTATACCGATTTTTTAGCGGTAGGTATATACCGGTATGAATATCTTTCGGTTTGGGAATTAAATGATACGTGATTTTCTTATTTTAAGCCAACCAAATGTAAGAATTTCAAAAAAGCCACCAGCTGATTGGCTTGACTTACTTGTCTATGACGTCATCATCCTCAAGGTTGCTGTGTAACCACTTAATTATCTATTGCCCCACATTGTGAGTAAAATAAGATAAAATTAATGTTTTCTGTAAGCTATCAACTTGTTCAGCCTGGCTACACTGTGACCGCTGTGGTAGGTGATAAAGCCAGTCAAATCAAGACTGCCTGGCAACACTGTGACAGGTGTGGTAGGTGATAGAGCCAGTCAATACTGCCTGGCAACACTGTGACAGGTGTAGTAGGTAATAGAGCCAGTCAAGACAGCCTGGCAACACTGTGACAGGTGTGGTAGGTGACAGAGCCAGTCAGGACTGCCTGGCAACACTGGGACAGGTGTGGTAGGTGACAAAACCAGTCAAGACTTCCTGGCAACACTGTGACAGGTGTGGTAGGTGATAGAGCCAGTCAAGACTTCCTGGCAACACTGTGACAGGTGTGGTAGGTGATACAGCCAGTCAATACTGCCTGGCAACACTGTGACAGGTGTGGTAGGTGATAGAGCCAGTCAAGACTACCTGGCAACACTATGACAGGTGTGGTAGGTGATACAGCCAGTCAATACTGCCTGGCAACACTGTGACAGGTGTGGTAGGTGATAGAGCCAGTCAATACTGCCTGGCAACACTGTGACAGGTGTAGTAGGTGATACAGCCAGTCAATACTGCCTGGCAACACTGTGACAGGTGTGGTAGGTGATAGAGCCAGTTAATACTGCCTGGCAACACTATGACAGGTGTGGTAGGTGATAGAGCCAGTCAATACTTCCTGGCAACACTGTGACAGGTCTGGTAGGTGATAGAGCCAGGCAAGACTGCCTGGCAACACTGTGACAGGTGTGGTAGGTGATAGAGCCAGTCAAGACTGCCTGGCAACACTGTGACAGGTGTGGTAGGTGATAGAGCCAGTCAAGACAGCCTGGCAACACTGTGACAGGTGTGGTAGGTGATAGAGCCAGTCAATACTGCCTGGCAACACTGTCACAGGTGTGGTAGGTGATAAAGCCAGTCAATACTGCCTGGCAACACTGTCACAGGTGTGGTAGGTGATAGAGCCAGTCAATACTGCCTGGCAACACTGTGACAGGTGTGGTAGGTGGTAGAGCCAGTCAAGACAGCCTGGCAACACTGTGACAGGTGTGGTAGGTGACAGAGCCAGTCAAGACTGCCTGGCCACACTGTGACAGGTGTGGTAGGTGATACAGCCAGTCAAGACTGCCTGGCAACACTGTGACAGGTGTGGTAGGTGATAGAGCCAGTCAATGCTGCCTGGCAACACTGTCACAGGTGTGGTAGGTGAAAGAGCCAGTCAATACTGCCTGGCAAAACTGTGACAGGTGTGGTAGGTGATAGAGCCAGTCAAGACAGCCTGGCAACACTATGACAAGTGTGGTAGGTGATAGAGCCAGTTAAGACTGTCTGGCAAGACTGTGACAGGTGAGGTAGGTGATAGAGCCAGTCAAGACTGCCTGGCAACACTGTGACAAGTGTAGTAGGTGATAGAGCCAGTCAATACTGCCTGGCAACACTGGGACAGGTGTGGTAGGTGATAGAGCCAGTCAATACTACCTGGCAACACTGTGACAGGTGTGGTAGGTGAAAGAGCCAGTCAAGACAGCCTGGCAACACTGTGACAGGTGTGGTAGGTGATAGAGCCAGTCAAGACAGCCTGGCCACACTGTGACAGGTGTGGTAGGTGATAGAGCCAGTCAAGACTGCCTGGCAACACTATGACAAGTGTGGTAGGTGATAGAGCCAGTAAGGACTGTCTGGCAAGACTGTGACAAGTGAGGTAGGTGATAGAGCCAGTCAAGACTGCCTGGCAACACTGTGACAAGTGTAGTAGGTGATAGAGCCAGTCAAGACTGCCTGGCAACACTGTGACAGGTGTGGTAGGTGATAGAGCCAGTCAAGACTGCCTGGCAACACTGTGACAGGTGTGGTAGCTGATACAGCTAGTAAATACTGCCTGGCAACACTGTGACAGGTGTGGTAGGTGATAGAGCCAGTCAATACTGCCTGGCAACACTGTGACAGGTGTGGTAGGTGATAGAGCCAGTCAAGACAGCCTGGCAACACTGTGACAGGTGTGGTAGGTGATAGAGCCAGTCAAGACTGTCTGGCAACACTGTGACAGGTGTGGTAGGTGATACAGCCAGTCAAGACTGCCTGGCAACACTGTAACAGGTGTGGTAGGTGACAGAGCCAGTCAAGACTGCCTGGCAACACTGTGACAGGTGTGGTAGGTGATACAGCTAGTCAATACTGCCTGGCAACACTGTGACAGGTGTGGTAGGTGATAGAGCCAGTCAATACTGCCTGGCAACACTGTGACAGGTGTGGTAGGAGACAGAGCCAGTCAATACTGCCTGGCAACACTGTGACAGGTGTGGTAGGTGATAGAGCCAGTCAAGACAGCCTGGCAACACTGTGACAGGTGTGGTAGGTGATAGAGCCAGTCAAGACTGTCTGGCAACACTGTGACAGGTGTGGTAGGTGATACAGCCAGTCAAGACTGCCTGGCAACACTGTAACAGGTGTGGTAGGTGACAGAGCCAGTCAAGACTGCCTGGCAACACTGTGACAGATGTGGTAGGTGATACAGCTAGTCAATACTGCCTGGCAACACTGTGCCAGGTGTGGTAGGTGATAGAGCCAGTCAATACTGCCTGGCAACACTGTGACAGGTGTGGTAGGAGACAGAGCCAGTCAATACTGCCTGGCAACACTGTGACAGGTGTGGAAGGTGATAGAGCCAGTCAAGACTGCCTGGCAACACCATGACAGGTGTGGTAGGTGATAGAGCCAGTCAAGACAGCCTGGCAACACTGTGACAGGTGTGGTAGGTGATAGAGCCAGTCAATACTACCTGGCAACACTGTGACAGATGTGGTAGGTGATACAGCCAGTCAAGACTTCCTGGCAACACTGTGACAGGTGTGGTAGGTGACAGAGCCAGTCAAGACTTCCTGGTAACACTGTGACAGGTGTGGTAGGTGATACAGCCAGTCAATACTGCCTGGCAACACTGTGACAGGTGTGGTAGGTGATAGAGCCTGTCAATACTGCCTGGCAACACTGTGACAGGTGTGGTAGGTGATAGAGCCAGTCAAGACTGCCTGGCAACACTGTGACAGGTGTGGTAGGTGATAGAGCAAGTCAATACTGCCTGGCAACACTGTGACAGGTGTGTTAGGTGATAGAGCCAGTCAAGACTGCCTGGCAACACTGTGACAGGTGTGGTAGGTGATAGAGCCAGTCAAGACAGCCTGGCAACACTGGGACAGATGTGGTAGGTGATAGAGCCAGTCAATACTGCCTGGCAACACTGTGACAGGTGTGGTAGGTGATAGAGCAAGTCAATACTTCCTAGCAACACTGTGACAGGTCTGGTAGGTGATAGAGCCAGTCAAGACTGCCTGGCAACACTGTGACAGGTGTGGTAGGTGAAAGAGCCAGTCAAGACAGCCTGGCAACACTGTGACAGGTGTGGTAGGTGATAGAGCCTGTAAATACTACCTGGCAACACTGTGACAGGTTTGGTAGGTGATAGAGCCAGTCAAGACAGCCTGGCAACACTGTGACAGGTGTGGTAGGTGATAGAGCCAGTCAAGACAGCCTGGCCACACTGTGACAGGTGTAGTAGGTGATAGAGCCAGTCAAGACTGCCTGGCAACACTGTGACAGGTGTGGTAGGTGAAAGAGCTAGTCAAGACTGCCTGGCAACACTGTGGCAGGTGTGGTAGGTGATACAGCTAGTAAATACTGCCTGGCAACACTGTGACAGGTGTGGTAGGTGATAGAGCCAGTCAATACTGCCTGGCAACACTGTGACAGGTGTGGTAGGTGATAGAGCCAGTCAAGACAGCCTGGCAACACTGTGACAGGTGTGGTAGGTGATAGAGCCAGTCAAGACTGTCTGGCAACACTGTAACAGGTGTAAAAAGTGATACAGCCAGTCAAAACTGCCTGGCAAACACTGAAACAGGTGTGGTAGGTGACAGAGCCAGTCAAGACTGCCTGGCAACACTGTGACAGGTGTGGTAGGTAATACAGCTAGTCAATACTGCCTGGCAACACTGTGACAGGTGTGGTAGGTGATAGAGCCAGTCAATACTGCCTGGCAACACTGTGACAGGTGTGGTAGGTGATACAGCCAGTCAATACTGCCTGGCAACACTGTGACAGGTGTGGTAGGTGATAGAGCCAGTTAATACTGCCTGGCAACACTATGACAGGTGTGGTAGGTGATAGAGCCAGTCAATACTTCCTGGCAACACTGTGACAGGTCTGGTAGGTGATAGAGCCAGGCAAGACTGCCTGGCAACACTGTGACAGGTGTGGTAGGTGATAGAGCCAGTCAAGACTGCCTGGCAACACTGTGACAGGTGTGGTAGGTGATAGAGCCAGTCAAGACAGCCTGGCAACACTGTGACAGGTGTGTTAGGTGATAGAGCCAGTCAATACTGCCTGGCAACACTGTCACAGGTGTGGTAGGTGATAAAGCCAGTCAATACTGCCTGGCAACACTGTCACAGGTGTGGTAGGTGATAGAGCCATTCAATACTGCCTGGCAACACTGTGACAGGTGTGGTAGGTGGTAGAGCCAGTCAAGACAGCCTGGCAACACTGTGAAAGGTGTGGTAGGTGACAGAGCCAGTCAAGACTGCCTGGCCACACTGTGACAGGTGTGGTAGGTGATTCAGCCAGTCAAGACTGCCTGGCAACACTGTGACAGGTGTGGTAGGTGATAGAGCCAGTCAATGCTGCCTGGCAACACTGTCACAGGTGTGGTAGGTGAAAGAGCCAGTCAATACTGCCTGGCAACACTGTGACAGGTGTGGTAGGTGATAGAGCCAGTCAAGACAGCCTGGCAACACTATGACAAGTGTGGTAGGTGATAGAGCCAGTTAAGACTGTCTGGCAAGACTGTGACAGGTGAGGTAGGTGATAGAGCCAGTCAAGACTGCCTGGCAACACTGTGACAAGTGTAGTAGGTGATAGAGCCAGTCAATACTGCCTGGCAACACTGGGACAGGTGTGGTAGGTGATAGAGCCAGTCAATACTACCTGTCAACACTGTGTCAGGTGTGGTAGGTGAAAGAGCCAGTCAAGACAGCCTGGCAACACTGTGACAGGTGTGGTAGGTGATAGAGCCAGTCAAGACAGCCTGGCCACACTGTGACAGGTGTGGTAGGTGATAGAGCCAGTCAAGACTGCCTGGCAACACTATGACAAGTGTGGTAGGTGATAGAGCCAGTAAGGACTGTCTGGCAAGACTGTGACAGGTGAGGTAGGTGATAGAGCCAGTCAAGACTGCCTGGCAACACTGTGACAAGTGTAGTAGGTGATAGAGCCAGTCAAGACTGCCTGGCAACACTGTGATAGGTGTGGTAGGTGATAGAGCCAGTCAAGACTGCCTGGCAACACTGTGACAGGTGTGGTAGCTGATACAGCTAGTAAATACTGCCTGGCAACACTGTGACAGGTGTGGTAGGTGATAGAGCCAGTCAATACTGCCTGGCAACACTGTGACAGGTGTGGTAGGTGATAGAGCCAGTCAAGACAGCCTGGCAACACTGTGACAGGTGTGGTAGGTGATAGAGCCAGTCAAGACTGTCTGGCAACACTGTGACAGGTGTGGTAGGTGATACAGCCAGTCAAGACTGCCTGGCAACACTGTAACAGGTGTGGTAGGTGACAGAGCCAGTCAAGACTGCCTGGCAACACTGTGACAGGTGTGGTAGGTGATACAGCTAGTCAATACTGCCTGGCAACACTGTGACAGGTGTGGTAGGTGATACAGCCAGTCAATACTGCCTGGCAACACTGTGACAGGTGTGGTAGGAGACAGAGCCAGTCAATACTGCCTGGCAACACTGTGACAGGTGTGGTAGGTGATAGAGCCAGTCAAGACAGCCTGGCAATACTGTGACAGGTGTGGTAGGTGATAGAGCCAGTCAAGACTGTCTGGCAACACTGTGACAGGTGTGGTAGGTGATACAGCCAGTCAAGACTGCCTGGCAACACTGTAACAGGTGTGGTAGGTGACAGAGCCAGTCAAGACTGCCTGGCAACACTGTGACAGGTGTGGTAGGTGATACAGCTAGTCAATACTGCCTGGCAACACTGTGACAGGTGTGGTAGGTGATAGAGCCAGTCAATACTGCCTGGCAACACTGTGACAGGTGTGGTAGGAGACAGAGCCAGTCAATACTGCCTGGCAACACTGTGACAGGTGTGGAAGGTGATAGAGCCAGTCAAGACTGCCTGGCAACACTGTGACAGGTGTGGTAGGTGATAGAGCCAGTCAAGACAGCCTGGCAACACTGTGACAGGTGTGGTAGGTGATAGAGCCAGTCAATACTACCTGGCAACACTGTGACAGATGTGGTAGGTGATACAGCCAGTCAAGACTTCCTGGCAACACTGTGACAGGTGTGGTAGGTGACAGAGCCAGTCAAGACTTCCTGGTAACACTGTGACAGGTGTGGTAGGTGATAAGGCCAGTCAATACTGCCTGGCAATACTGTGACAGGTGTGGTAGGTGATAGAGCCTGTCAATACTGCCTGGCAACACTGTGACAGGTGTGGTAGGTGATAGAGCCAGTCAAGACTGCCTGGCAACACTGTGACAGGTGTGGTAGGTGATAGAGCAAGTCAATACTGCCTGGCAACACTGTGACAGGTGTGTTAGGTGATAGAGCCAGTCAAGACTGCCTGGCAACACTGTGACAGGTGTGTTAGGTGATAGAGCCAGTCAAGACTGCCTGGCAACACTGTGACAGGTGTGGTAGGTGATAGAGCCAGTCAAGACTGTCTGGCAACACTGTGACAGGTGTGGTAGGTGATACAGCCAGTCAAGACTGCCTGGCAACACTGTAACAGGTGTGGTAGGTGACAGAGCCAGTCAAGACTGCCTGGCAACACTGTGACAGGTGTGGTAGGTGATACAGCTAGTCAATACTGCCTGGCAACACTGTGACAGGTGTGGTAGGTGATAGAGCCAGTCAATACTGCCTGGCAACACTGTGACAGGTGTGGTAGGAGACAGAGCCAGTCAATACTGCCTGGCAACACTGTGACAGGTGTGGAAGGTGATAGAGCCAGTCAAGACTGCCTGGCAACACTGTGACAGGTGTGGTAGGTGATAGAGCCAGTCAAGACAGCCTGGTAACACTGTGACAGGTGTGGTAGGTGATACAGCCAGTCAAGACTACCTGGCAACACTGTGACAGGTGTGGTAGGTGATACAGCCAGTCAATACTGCCTGGCAACACTGTGACAGGTGTGGTAGGTGATAGAGCAAGTCAATACTTCCTAGCAACACTGTGACAGGTCTGGTAGGTGATAGAGCCAGTCAAGACTGTCTGGCAACACTGTGACAGGTGTGGTAGGTGACAGAGCCAGTCAAGACAGCCTGGCAACACTGTGACAGGTGTGGTAGGTGATACAACCAGTCAAGACTACCTGGCAACACTGTGACAGGTGTTCTAGGTGATAGAGCCAGTCAATACTGCCTGGCAACACTGTCACAGGTGTGGTAGGTGATAAAGCCAGTCAATACTGCCTGGCAACACTGTCACAGGTGTGGTAGGTGATAGAGCCAGTCAATACTGCCTGGCAACACTGTGACAGGTGTGGTAGGTGGTAGAGCCAGTCAAGACAGCCTGGCAACACTGTGACAGGTGTGGTAGGTGATAGAGCAAGTCAAGACTGCCTGGCCACACTGTGACAGGTATGGTAGGTGATACAGCCAGTCAAGACTGCCTGGCAACACTGTGACAGGTGTGGTAGGTGATAGAGCCAGTCAATGCTGCCTGGCAACACTGTCACAGGTGTGGTAGGTGAAAGAGCCAGTCAATACTGCCTGGCAACACTGTGACAGGTGTGGTAGGTGATAGAGCCAGTCAAGACAGCCTGGCAACACTGTGACAGGTGTGGTAGGTGATAGAGCCAGTCAATACTGCCTGTCAACACTGTGACAGGTGTGGTAGGTGATAGAGCCAGTCAAGACAGCCTGGCCACACTGCGACAGGTGTGGTAGGTGATAGAGCCAGTCAAGACAGCCTGGCAACACTATGACAAGTGTGGTAGGTGATAGAGCCAGTTAAGACTGTCTGGCAAGACTGTGACAGGTGATGTAGGTGATAGAGCCAGTCAAGACTGCCTGGCAACACTGTGACAAGTGTAGTAGGTGATAGAGCCAGTCAATACTGCCTGGCAACACTGTGACAGGTGTGGTAGGTGATAGAGCCAGTCAATACTACCTGGCAACACTGTGACAGGTTTGGTAGGTGATAGAGCCAGTCAAGACAGCCTGGCAACACTGTGACAGGTGTGGTAGGTGATAGAGGCAGTCAAGACAGCCTGGCCACACTGTGACAGGTGTAGTAGGTGATAGAGCCAGTCAAGACTGCCTGGCAACACTGTGACAGGTGTGGTAGGTGAAAGAGCTAGTCAAGACTGCCTGGCAACACTGTGACAGGTGTGGTAGGTGATACAGCTAGTAAATACTGCCTGGCAACACTGTGACAGGTGTGGTAGGTGATAGAGCCAGTCAATACTGCCTGGCAACACTGTGACAGGTGTGGTAGGTGATAGAGCCAGTCAAGACAGCCTGGCAACACTGTGACAGGTGTGGTAGGTGAAAGAGCCAGTCAAGACTGTCTGGCAACACTGTGACAGGTGTAAAAAGTGATACAGCCAGTCAAGACTGCCTGGCAACACTGTAACAGGTGTGGTAGGTGATAGAGCCAGTCAAGACTGCCTGGCAACACTGTTGCAGGTGTGGTAGGTGATACAGCTAGTCAATACTGCCTGGCAACACTGTGACAGGTGTGGTAGGTGATAGAGCCAGTCAATACTGCCTGGCAACACTGTGACAGGTGTGGTAGGAGACAGAGCCAGTCAATACTGCCTGGCAACACTGTGACAGGTGTGGTAGGTGAAAGAGCCAGTCAAGACTGCCTGGCAACACTGTGACAGGTGTGGTAGGTGATAGAGCCAGTCAAGACAGCCTGGCAACACTGTGACAGGTGTGGTAGGTGATAGAGCCAGTCAATACTACCTGGCAACACTGTGACAGATGTGGTAGGTGATACAGCCAGTCAAGACTTCCTGGCAACACTGTGACAGGTGTGGTAGGTGACAGAGCCAGTCAAGACTTCCTGGTAACACTGTGACAGGTGTGGTAGGTGATACAGCCAGTCAATACTGCCTGGCAACACTGTGACAGGTGTGGTAGGTGATAGAGCCAGTCAATACTGCCTGGCAACACTGTGACAGGTGTGGTAGGTGATAAAGCCAGTCAAGACTGCCTGGCAACACTGTGACAGGTGTGGTAGGTGATAGAGCCAGTCAATACTGCCTGGCAACACTGTGACAGGTGTGTTAGGTGATAGAGCCAGTCAAGACTGCCTGGCAACACTGTGACAGGTGTGGTAGGTGATAGAGCCAGTTTAGTCAGCCTGGCAACACTGGGACAGATGTGGTAGGTGATAGAGCCAGTCAATACTGCCTGGCAACACTGTGACAGGTGTGGTAGGTGATAGAGCAAGTCAATACTTCCTGGCAACACTGTGACAGGTCTGGTAGGTGATAGAGCCAGTCAAGACTGCCTGGCAACACTGTGACCGGTGTGGTAGGTGACAGAGCCAGTCAAGACAGCCTGGCAACACTGTGACAGGTGTGGTAGGTGATACAACCAGTCAAGACTACCTGGCAACACTGTGACAGGTGTGGTAAGTGATAGAGCCAGTCGAGACAGCCTGGCAACACTGTGACAGGTGTGGTAGGTGATAGAGGCAGTCAAGACTGCCTGGCAACACTGTGACAGGTGTGGTAGGTGATAGAGGCAGTCAAGACAGCCTGGCAACACTGTGACAGGTGTGGTAGGTGACAGAGCCAGTCAAGACTGCCTGGCAACACTGTGACAGGTGTGGTAGGTGATAGAGCCAGTCAAGACTGCCTGGCAACACTGTGACAGGTGTGGTAGGTGATAGAGCCAGTCAAGACTGCCTGGCAACACAGTGACAGGTGTGGTAGGTGATAGAGCCAGTCAAGACAGCCTGGCAACACTGTGACAGGTGTGGTAGGTGATAGAGCCAGTCAAGACTGCCTGGCAACACTGTGACAGGTGTGGTAGGTGATAGAGGCAGTCAAGACAGCCTGCAACACTGTGACAGGAGTAATAGGTGATAGAGCCAGTCAAGACAGCCTGGCAACACTGTGACAGGCGTGGTAGGTGATAGAGCCATTCAAGACTGCCTGGCAACACTGTGACAGGTGTGGTAGGTGATAGAGCCAGTCAAGACTGCCTGGCAACACTGTGACAGGTGTGGTAGGTGATACAGCTAGTCAATACTGCCTGGCAACACTGCGACAGGTGTGGTAGGTGATAGAGCCAGTCAATACTGCCTGGCAACACTGTGACAGGTGTGGTAGGTGATAGAGCCAGTGAAGACTACCTGGCAACACTGTGACAGGTGTAGTAGGTGATACAGACAGTGAAGACTGCCTGGCAACACTATGACAGGTGTGGTAGGTGATAGAGCCAGTCGAGACAGCCTGGCAACACTGTGACAGGTGTGGTAGGTGATAGAGCCAGTCAATACTGCCTGGCCACACTGTGACAGGTGTGTTAGGTGATAAAGCCAGTCAATACTGCCTGGCAACATTGTGACAGGTGTGGTAGGTGATACAGCCAGTCAAGACTACCTGGCAACACTGTGACAGGTGTGGTAGGTGAAAGAGCCAGTCGAGACAGCCTGGCAACACTGTGACAGGTGTGGTAGGTGATAGAGCCAGTCAAGACAGCCTGGCAACACTGTGACAGGTGTGGTAGGTGACAGAGCCAGTCAATACAGCCTGGCAACACTGTGACAGGTGTGGTAGGTGATAGAGCCAGTCAATACTGCCTGGCAACACTGTGACAGGTGTGGTAGGTGATAGAGCCAGTCAAGACTGCCTGGCAACACTGTGACTGGTGTGGTAGGTGATAGAGCCAGTCAAGACTGCCTGGCAACACTGTGATGGTGTGGTAGGTGATACAGCCCGTGAAGACTGCCTGGCAACACTGTGACAGGTGTGGTAGGTGATAGAGCCAGTCAAGACTGCCTGGCAACACTGTGGCTGGTGTGGTAGGTGATAGAGCCAGTCAATACTTCCTGGCAACACTGTGACAGGTGTGGTAGGTGATAGAGCCAGTCAAGACTGCCTGGCAACACTGTGACAGGTGTGGTAGGTGATACAGCCAGTCAATACTGCCTGGCAACACTGTGACAGGTGTGGTAGGTGATACAGCCAGTCAAGACAGCCTGGCAACACTGCGACAGGTGTGGTAGGTGATACAGCCAGTCAAGACTGCCTGGCAACACTGTGACAGGTGTGGTAGGTGATAGAGCCAGTCAACACTGCCTGGCAACACTGTGACAGGTGTGGTAGGTGATACAGCCAGTCAAGACTGCCTGGCAACACTGTGACAGGTGTGGTAGGTGATAGAGCCAGTCAAGACTGCCTGGCAACACTGTGACAGGTGTGGTAGGTAATAGAGCCAGTCAAGACTGCCTGGCAACACTGTGACAGGTGTGGTAGGTGATAGAGCCAGTCAATACTGCCTGGCAACACTGTGACAGGTGTGGTAGGTGACAAAGCCAGTCAATACTGCCTGGCAACACTGTGACAGGTGTTGTAGGTGATAGAGCCAGTCAAGACTGCCTGGCAACACTGTGACAGGTGTGGTAGGTGATAGAGCCAGTCAATACTGCCTGGCAACACTGTGACAGCCAGTCAATACTGCCTGGCAACACTGTGACAGGTGTGGTAGGTGATAGAGCCAGTCAAGACTGCCTGGCAACACTGTGACAGGTGTGGTAGGTGATAGAGCCAGTCAATACTGCCTGGCAACACTGTGACAGGTGTGGTAGGTGATAGAGCCAGTCAATACTGCCTGGCAACACTGTGACAGGTGTGGTAGGTGATAGAGCCAGTCAATACTGCCTGGCAACTCTGTGACAGGTGTGGTAGGTGATACAGCCAGTCAATACTGCCTGGCAACACTGTGACAGGTGTGGTAGGTGATAGAGCCAGTCAAGACTGCCTGGCAACACTGTGACAGGTGTGGTAGGTGATACAGCCAGTCAAGACAGCCTGGCAACACTGTGACAGGTGTGTTAGGTGATACAGCCAGTCAAGACTGTCTGGCAACACTGTGACAGGTGTGGTAGGTGATACAGCCAGTCAAGACTGTCTGGCAACACTGTGACAGGTGTGGTAGGTGATACAGCCAGTCAAGACTGTCTGGCAACACTGTGACAGGTGTGGTAGGTGATAGAGCCAGTCAATACTGCCTGGCAACACTGTGACAGGTGTGGTAGGTGATACAGCCAGTCAAGACTGCCTGGCAACACTGTGACAGGTGTGGTAGGTGATACAGCCAGTCAATACTGCCTGGCAACACTGTGACAGGTGTGGTAGGTGATAGAGCCAGTGAAACTCGCTCAGTTGAGTAGCTAGCGTAAGAGCGCACTATAATTTAAGCGTGGCGGATGGAACCTAGCCCGACCGGTAATTGTGTTTAATCGCCCCCTAACGGCTAAACCAATGTCAAATAACTGCCCGCTAAAATAACAACAAGCTGGCTAAGTAATGTTAAATACGCTCTGGGTCTACAACCTGTAGTTCGCAACCCCACGACGAGCATCATGAGCGTGTCTCATGTTACGACTGTAAAATAATATATATAAAACAATATAATAAATAGGCATATATACTGTATATAATAGCTGACTTACCGTATTCACAACTGGCATTTTATGATATACAGCCAGTTGTGAATACGGTAGGTCAACTATTAAATAAATAATACTCAAATGACGATGCGGTGAGATTAAAATTAATCACACGTTCAATGTCGCGTGTATGTTTGTATTTCTTTCAAGGTAACAGTAAAACATTCCAATGACAAACATTGAGGTGTTTTTTCCCTTATCCTCCTGCTGCTGTATTCCCCGTTGAAAGTTGGCAACTCGTGTTTCCCGGGTAGACCTGTGACATCTAGCCGGCGAAGTGATAGCGGTGGTATTTTTCTCGTTTAATTTGACTGTTTCCCCCTAGGGAAAGGTTTAACATTATTGTATTGTGGTATGTGAAGGAGAAGGAATGCGTCACTTGCCAGTTCAGTTGTGCATACCCCGGGCCCGCGATACAAGAGCTATGCATCCACTTAATAACATGTCACCGTAGAGTGTGACTTACATAAACAGAACTGGTAAATCGAACGGGAAATTATTAAAAGTCCTTTTAGAACAGGGTATACGTCTTCGCTGTAAATTAACGCGCTGTACTTTCCGTTGCAGTGCACCTATCTTGCTGGGATAGGCCTGCACTGCTGGAGGCTCGCCAGCCAGCCCGTGTAGGCTTGACTCGCCTATGTCTTGCTACCACCCTCAGGTGAGAGGCGAGTCTTGGCTACACGGGGTGGGAGCTGGGAAGGTTTCATGTGAAGAGAGCGGCTGGTGAGCGGTCAGTGTTGATTCAGGATCCGTAGAGGTCGGTTTAGACCTCGGTAAGCGGATGGTCTGTGAGTCGGGTCGACCACAGGGGATTGTACATTCATATATTCTATCTACTAATAAACAGTCATACTACCTATTCAAGTAATTGTATTTTAACCCCGCTTCCCTCACTACATATTCACGCAACTGGTCGACACACCGTTGCATTTGGGGGCTCGTCCGGGATCGAATAAAACGAAGTTTTTTTTTATGAAGTTGAGGTGGGGAAGAGGACAACAAGACACAGTTACGACAATGGCTGAAGTAAGCCTACCAGCTGAGCTGCTGCAACAGATTCTGCACTTGGGAGCTGAAGATGTAGCTAACCCAGAGCGACTACGAGAAGCCTTAACAGAGCGTCTAGCCCGTGATCCAGCCCAGGCTGTTGTTACGACAGACGAGCGACGCCACTGGACGCCGTTGAAGATACCGGTACCCACGTTCATTGGCTACCACGACGACAAAACTCCTAGCCAGTTTATCCAAGAGCTCAAGAGGTTTGGAGTTTCCCAAGACTTGGACGAAGACGCGCTGTTGAAGAGGGTGGTACCCGTTGCATTGGTGGGCGCCGCCCGGCGCTGGTGGGACTTCAGCGGGGGTTTCGACGACTGGGGACGCTTTGTGGATGCCCTGCAGCGAGAATTTGGAGCAATAAACTACATTTCCGCGCTGCAGATGGAGCTAAACTCACGGTCGCAGCACCCAGACGAACCTCTGTCAGCCTACGTTCAAGCGATCGCGGGGTACTACAAGCAGATCGGTGGGGACGTCGGAGAAGCAGAGAAGGTGCAGCGGGCCATTCGACAGATGCATCCCGAGTTTCGTCGACTGGTCCACGGAAGAGAATTTGCTTCGTTGCGGGAGTTGGCGGCTGCTGGACCAGAGCTTCAAGCGAGCGTACTGCAGGATCGTTTGTACCGACCGCCGCCGCCGGCCGCGTTCTCTGTGGAGCCGAGCCTCGCTTGGTCGCCGAGGGAAGGAAGGACCGACGCCAACAGTACTGCAGCATCGAGCGTTAGTCAAGTTGCAGGGCAGGTGGCAACAGTATCTTCCGCGTTAAATTTAAGAGACTATAAAACAGTTGGGTTTGCAGCTCTCGATCCGTTCATGCACAGCCATGTTCCAGCGTGGGTGACGTACTATGAAGGAACTGCATCGGGGTCACAGGCGGTGACAACTAATAGTAACAGCACAACAGTAACGGGGCGAGAGGGGGTGTCGGATAGGAGGTCTGAATGTTGGGCCTGCGGCAGTCGTTTCCATTTTAAGAGAAACTGTCCAGATAGGCTAAAGGTAGACGCACAGAAGGCAAAAAACGGGCAGTGACCGTCATGACCACGTTGGGTCATGATGGTCAGATCCAGGATCACTCCCATCCGCAGTCCCTTGAACCTTTGACACCTATTCCCACACAAACACGTACAAACACTAACACAAAGCCTGCGTGTTCATTAGCCGACCGTGCAGATGCGTCTGCTAGCGTTGGTGAACATGCAGGTACACGTGAAAGCTATTCGGCACCAGCGCTGCTAGCGAGTAACATTACCACACATTCATACTTAAACACTAACACAAAGCCTGCGTGTTCATTAGCCGACCGTGCAGATGCGTCTGCTAGCGTTGGTGAACATGCAGGTACACGTGAAAGCTATTCGGCACCAGCGCTGCTAGCGAGTAACATTACCACACATTCATACTTAAACACTAACACAAAGCCTGCGTGTTCATTAGCCGACCGTGCAGATGCGTCTGCTAGCGTTGGTGAACATGCAGGTACACGTGAAAGCTATTCGGCACCAGCGCTGCTAGCGAGTAACATTACCACACATTCATACTTAAACACTAACACAAAGCCTGCGTGTTCATTAGCCGACCGTGTAGATGCGTCTGCTAGCGTTGGTGAACATGCAGGTACACGTGAAAGCTATTCGGCACCAGCGCTGCTAGCGAGTAACATTACCACACATTCATACTTAAACACTAACACAAAGCCTGCGTGTTCATTAGCCGACCGTGTAGATGCGTCTGCTAGCGTTGGTGAACATGCAGGTACACGTGAAAGCTATTCGGCACCAGCGCTGCTAGCGAGTAACATTACCACACATTCATACTTAAACACTAACACAAAGCCTGCGTGTTCATTAGCCGACCGTGTAGATGCGTCTGCTAGCGTTGGTGAACATGCAGGTACACGTGAAAGCTATTCGGCACCAGCGCTGCTAGCGAGTAACATTACCACACATTCATACTTAAACACTAATACAAAGCCAGCGTGTTCATTAGCCAACCGTGCAGATGCGTCTGCTAGCGTTGGTGAACATGCAGGCACACGTGAAAGCTATTCGGCACCAGCGCTGCTAGCGAGTAACATTACCACACAAACACATTTACAATACACTAATGAAGAATCCATTAACTCTCCCAAGTCCTCAGATAATAACAATGCTGTACTTCCTGAAGCATTGACTGCACAGATCAAGAGCGATCGCAGTGAGCCTCTATTGCGAGTTAGTTTAGCTGGGCGCACGTTTTTGGCTCTTTTAGATACTGGGTCGTCAGTAAGTTTACTTGGAGACGAGGTTATTAGTATCATTCAGGATAGAGGTATGAATATCAAAACCGTAGCTCAATCTTTACAGTTAGCGTCTGGACAGGTTCCTTGTATGGGTACAATTGCTTTAAATGTGAGATGGTCTGGCGGGAAGCGCAGACAAACATTTTTGTTGTTACCTTCGTTATGTAAACACATTATTTTGGGTCGGGATTTCATTTCTTCTGCTAATCTCTCACTACACCTGGCCGAAGGGGGGTGGACTGCAGGTACAGCGCCACAGGTGGTCATCCCCTTCGACAAGGCGGAAGTCGAGAAGGTAGGTCAGTACGCTGACAATAACAACCTGGTAAATACGCACGTGCGTGAAAGGAATGTAGGGGTATATTCAGACAAAGAAAACCTGACTGAGATGTTATGTAAAGAGATGCAATGTTCGGCAAAAATGAAGGAAACGATGGTCGAGATGATTAGGTCAAACGAAGCTGTGTTCAGTGAAAAACCCGGGAAAACAGATCTTATAGTCCACGAGATAAACACAGGGGAGAACAAACCGGTGCGGTGTGCAATGAGGCCGATGAACGCTCGTAAAAGAGAGGTACTCGACGGAATCATCGACAAGTTGCTAGCAGACGATATTATTGAGCCCTGCACTAGCCAGTGGCTGAGTGCTCCTGTATTAGTAGCTAAGAAGACCGGGGGTTATAGAATGGTTTTGGACTATAGGCCACTGAACTTGAGAAGTGAAGTTGACCCTCATGCTATGCCTAGGATTGATTGGATTTTTGCTCAATTGGGTAAGGCTAAATTCATGACGACGTTTGATCTGTCGCAAGGCTATCATCAGATCGTAGTCGCACCGGAGGATAGACCAAAGACGGCCTTTCACTGCCATCGTGGAGTGTTTAGGTACAAACGAATGCCGTTTGGGCTCAAGGGGGCTAGCCATTCGTTCAATCGGTTGATGGATAAGGTGCTTGAGGGGGCCGCTTACAAGTATGCGTTAGCGTTTTTAGATGACCTTATTGTATTTTCTGACACCGAGGAGGAACACGCGATGCACGTGGCTGACGTGATAGAACGTCTACGCAGAGCAGGGCTCACTGTTAATCCTAAAAAAGTGCAGCTATGTCAGCAAAGACTGCACCATTTAGGGCACATTATTACACCTGGGAGTGTGGCCCCTGAGCCTGCAAAGGTAGAAGCTATCAGCAAATTCCCGAGCCCTAAAAATATCAAGGAACTGCAAAGATTTCTAGGAATGGCGGGTTTTTATAGGGCGTTCATTCCGAGATTTGGTACAGTCGCGTCACCGCTAACGTACCTGTTAAAGAAGGATGTTAAATGGCAATGGGGCCAAGAACAAAAAAATGCTTTCGACGAGCTGAGAACGTTTATACAGTCTGATACATGCTTAGCGCTTCCTAATATGGACGATGAGTTTACCATTCAGTGTGATGGCTCCAAGGAGGGTCTGGGAGCTGTTCTAATCCAAGGAAATAGACCGATTAGTTTTGCCTCACGTTCATTAACGCCATGTGAGAAGGTTTATTCGAGCACTGATTTGGAAGGCTTAGCTGTAGTGTGGGCGGTAAACAAGTTCTACCCGTACGTGGAAATGTCTCACTTTACCGTCGAAACTGATCACGCGGCCCTGAAGAGTTTGTTTACTATGGACACCCCTACGGGACGAGTTAAGCGATGGGCAATGAGAATGATGCCCTTAGATTGTGAGATAAAGTACAGGCGGGGGTCGTCTAACCTTGTGGCTGACTGTTTATCACGAGCGCCCCTGCGGGAGACGAGTGTAACTAATGCACCGTCAAGGCTGGTAGACACGCTTTTGCCTATAAGTGACGTTGAGGAGTCCACTACTTGCCTTGAAAATCCCTTTGGTCGCCTTACTTTCCAGCCCACGGTCGCAACCTCATGTACTGTCGCTCAAAATACAGAAGTCGATTTAGGGGATTGTCGCACTTGGCATACGCTGCAGCGTAACGATCCTAAACTGGCGGATCTTATTGCGAAAATTGAAAATGAAAGTATGGTTGACAGTGCGATGATGCTGGATACAGATGGAGTGCTCGTTAAGTACATGCCCTCGGACACAGACGAGCAGTGTTCAATGGCACGTACGGCGTACAAAAAGGTTGTACCTAACGTTTTAAGAAAGCATGTAATGGAAGCATTACATGATAATGCGCTGGCGGGACATTTAGGAATAGCAAAAACACTGCAGCGCGTATGCGACAGGTTTACGTGGACAGGCCTTCGAACGGATGTAAAACGTTATGTCAGGGGCTGCGAAGTATGTCAAAAAACCAAGCCCAGAAATGTAAAACCTGCTGGTATGATGGAAAGTTCAGTAGCGTCTACTCCAGCGTCGAATCTCTCAGTCGATTTGATGGGTCCATATCCAAGCACGTCAAATGGAAATAAATTCATTTTTGTAATAATTGATGATTTTACCAAATGGGTAGAAATGTATCCACTTAGGAGTGCTACTGCTAAGGCAGTAGTACGATGTTTAATGGATTATTGTTGTAAATACGGTTTTGTGTCACAGATCCGATCTGATAACGGGAGCCAATTTGTGAGTAAGCAGTGGAAGGACGCTTGCTCGCAGTTAGGTATTAAGACACGGTACATTGTTCCATACCGGCCACAGGGCAACATAACGGAACGAGTGAATAAAACCTTAAAACAATGCATTGTTGCTTTGACCACGGAGCACAAAGCATGGGACGCCCGGTTACCGGAAGTTGGTTTTGCGCTCCGCAGTGCTGTTCACGAAACGACGGGGTATTCTCCAGCCTATCTGACACTAGGCAGGGAACTTAAATTCCCTTTCGACAGTTTTAACGAGGCAGATGGTGGTTCAGCGGAAGAAGATCACATAGGAAAATATGCCAAAGACTTAGACAGCCGTTTAAAAGTTGCAAGAATGATGGCGCTTGACAGCTCAGGCACAGCGCATGAGATTCGGCGGACAGCTTACAATAAAGGGCGGCGAGAGGTGCAATTGACCGTGGGACAGCTAGTGTTGAGAGACACACACGTGCTTAGTGACGCGGCACAGGGAGTTTCAAGCAGATTGGCAAAGAAAAGGGATGGTCCTTGGCGGGTGGAACAACAAGTCAATAAAAATGTTTATTGCCTGTCGGACCCTGTGTCTCGGAAATACGTGAGCACGAACAATGTAGACCAGCTTACCCCTTTCACAGCCCAGCCGTCTTGGGCTCAGCCTGCGACAACTGTAAATACCTCCCCCAACAAAAGACAACCACTCCTTCCCACGCCAAGATCCACCACACAGCCGGTTCACCGTTACAACCTGCGGTCAACAACCTGTGGATAGCTTCAACCCCCTCACGCCGCAACATCGGAACCGAGTGATCGTGTGATTGCGAACAATATTAGTGTAGTGTTTATAATTAAAAAAAAAAAAAAAAAAAATAATTGTGATAACGTTCTAGAGTCTAGTGGTGTGCCCAAGTACATTGCACGAACGAACTACCTGGTGTGATGAGGCAAGTGCGAAGTTTTAATTGCGTTTGTTTAATTTACTGTGTACATATTGATTTGTTGTTTTTGTTTCTTTGCTTTGTTTGTTTGTTGAACATATTGTTTCTTGCTTATTGGTTGTGTACATATTAAGTTCCTTTGCTTGCTTGTTTGTTTAACATATTGTTTGTTGCTCACTGCTTGTGTACGTATTGTTTCTTCGTGTTTTGTTTGTTTGTTTGCCAAACTGTGTCATACTTATTGTGTACATTTTCACTTGTGGTTTTGTAGTCGACATGTGTGTTGTGTTGGGTCGAAATATTAACATAGTTTTTGGTTTTTGTAAATTTATGTTTATTTATGTACTTTGGACTAAAGCCCTTCAAGTTCAAGATTTTTGTATATTATACTTTTTTACCGTATGTATTCACCCTTTTTGGGGCGGGGTCATGCAGTGCACCTATCTTGCTGGGATAGGCCTGCACTGCTGGAGGCTCGCCAGCCAGCCCGTGTAGGCTTGACTCGCCTATGTCTTGCTACCACCCTCAGGTGAGAGGCGAGTCTTGGCTACACGGGGTGGGAGCTGGGAAGGTTTCATGTGAAGAGAGCGGCTGGTGAGCGGTCAGTGTTGATTCAGGATCCGTAGAGGTCGGTTTAGACCTCGGTAAGCGGATGGTCTGTGAGTCGGGTCGACCACAGGGGATTGTACATTCATATATTCTATCTACTAATAAACAGTCATACTACCTATTCAAGTAATTGTATTTTAACCCCGCTTCCCTCACTACATATTCACGCAACTGGTCGACACACCGTTGCACCGTCTGTAAAGGAACGAAGAAAACAACGAGGAACACATTATTGCGTTAACAAAGTTGGCACTTGCAGACGGTAGATAGAAAAGAGTCCTCATACAGAGACATAAGTGATTGATTATTGGAAGACTATGTTTTGTGTGCTTTTGTATTTGGTAGAAATACAAAACATACAAATCATAGGCGTGCAAAATAATATCGTAGTCTATTTTAGCATCTATTATAGATTTAAATTTTATTTCTTTACTTTCTAGCATCATACAGCTTTTGTGTAGCTGTTGTGATGTTGTAGCTTCAAGACTAATATCAAGGGAAACACAAAATACATTTATGAAATTAAAAGTTTACTACTTGTTTTGTCTAAATGTGCAAAGTATTATTGTCAGAGTACACAAGTTGGAACAACCATTAGCTTATGTCCAAAAGAGTGTTTCTTCTTATACTTAAGAGTTCGAGTTCTAGAATGCTAGAGTCTTAATTAAAATGCAACTACAAAATCTCAAAATAATGTTTAATCTTTATCACTCCTTCTTTTTTACATTAGATGAAGCAACCTTAAAACATTTAGAAATCATTTTGTGATATTATTATATCATTTGCGATCAACATATTGTTATGTACCACGGCAGTACCAGGCTGGACGAACGATCATCGTCACGATTACCCCTGTAATCGTGACATGGGCGTAGCGTTACGTCCCAGCCCTGCCGTGCCACTAACGGGGATCGTGTGGTGGGATTGTTCACAATGCAGTTCATTCAAAGGAATACCATGATTCATCAACAAGGATTACGTTTATTCAATGACGGAATTATGCACAATAACACAACCAAGACCTGTGAACATGAGGCCTGGGCTATAACCCGTACACACCGTCAAGGCCTGCCAATCAATCCCAGACTCACCCGAGTCGTAGCCCCGGCTTCCCGCCCCGAGGTGGTTGGTGACTGGCTTCCCGGCCCCTGGGTTTCCTCGACGTCTGATTATGTCCATGGGCGACGGGTGAAGCCCCGTCGCCCAAGATCCACACTTCTTGCTCTCTTCAGTCGTGTTCCAGCTTGAGTCCCCCCCCCGTGTCCACACACCTTGGTTATAAACCCCTTCCTCATGACGTCACGTCTCTCTACGACATCGCTTGCCACGGCGAGGAATTGCCGACAACAATAACATCGTAACAATAATGAGTAAACAATTAAACAGATAATGTTTTGGACAAAACCGCCGACCTTCGTACATTATGTAATGAATCCCGACGCTTGTCCCAATCATCTGTTTACTTAACTAGCTAGGCCCGCCGACCATGCACAATTATTGCATAACCAACTGACCCAGTTACAATACTCAAAACACTACGACACCAGCTGTCCAAACAACTCCATGGAATCTCACCGATCAGAAAGGGCTCAAATCCATGAAACCCAGTCTTTCATGACATCCCTGGGGCTCCGGAAAAATCGACCTCGATTTTCCGACTTCGAAACACCCCTTCTGGGCGACCCCCTCAAGACGGAGAACACTAATCTCCCCGTCCTTCCCTTGGTCAAGACGTCCAGAAGTCCCCCAGGTCATCGGCCTTCGTGAGATTCCCCCATGCGATGCGTCTTCAGGATGATATCGAATAGACCGTAGAGAGACTGAGAGGAGGTTGGTGACATGTCCACAGATGGATGAGCTGGGCGTGGCTCCGGACCGCCAGTATTCGAAACGCCAGCGTGTACAACTTATGCCGAGGAAGCAGCAACAACCACCTCCTCCTAACTTAATCTAAAATGTACGCTCAACAACCCAGCCCTCAGTTCACAAGCAATCCGTACATGAATAACAGTGGCAAAAAAAATAACAAAAAAACAAAAGTACAATAATAAAAATGAGCAAAAATATTGAAATAATAACAATAATAACAATCCAAAAGAAAAGTAACAATCATAATTTAACAAGAAACATAATATTTTCTTTTTCCTTTATAAACCATAGATAAGCCACTGTCAACGAAACAAACTTCACGAAGCAATGTCATCCATTGAAGTTGTCCCGTTGAACGTAATCTCCGTAGTGTACAATGATCCGCCGAGTAGACAATTTTCTCTCGCACGGTCCAGACTAGATGTCCACATCCACATGCAGTGTGCTTAGTCACAGCCGTTATCGCATACCCAGCTGTGAACATAAAACACACGACAGAAAACATAACCGAACAAAACCGTTCAAAATGAACCATGGGTGCACAGTGAATTTGAAACTATTAATAATTAACATATAGCTTGAAATCTTAAAAATAATCAGGTGAAATAATCAACAACACCGTTCGCTTACAAAGCTCAATTTTACAATGAAAAACAATTTTGAAATTACGAAATGCATTTAATAAGTAAACAAGAATTATCTCAATTTTTTTTATAATGAAGTGATCAAAACCAACAACAATTCACCGTGCATGCACGTCCCATGCCTAGAGTGGGAAAACTCGTGGAAACCTCTAGAACATCTCCACGATATGGACCACCTATCCCGCTATGTTACTTGACCATAGCTAAATTCAGGGCCATTTCTGCCCACATCTAAAATTTGGAAAACAATTAATTAACCAATAAATTAATCAAATAACCCCATTAATAGAGTACATCCACACGTTACAAGAATAATTATAAAATTAATGCGCGTTAACCCGGGGAATGTGAACAACGAGACGCACATCGTAGCGTTTCACGATCCCCCCCTCCCCCTATCACAACTGTGAATGCCAAAAGTGAACCCCCCACTGTGTCACCTGTCAAATGCCACTGTCCTCTGCCACCTCACAGTAATCTACCAACCAACACCACAGGCAGCCCAAGCGCAACTCTCAACACCCGAAAATACCGCACTAAGCAACATGCTCACTGCATGTGTCAACACAGCCTCTGTTCTCACTCTCCCTCCTTTGCACTTAAACTCCAGGAATGTCCAACGCCCACTTAAACTAATACTCAACCGATGCTCACAAACTAGAGCATTAATAAAACTAAACCACTCAACAAACACGTGTATGACGAAAGGTTGAAGACCATAAACCTATCCTAGAATAACCTAAAAGTACTTGCAAAAGACACCCCCTTACCTTCTTGCTAAAAGTTGGCTACTTCCTTGTGATTCATCCCTAACAAACAACTAACCCGCACACACAGCGTATACGCGCCTAGTGCCTGACGCTCGCGTGAAGAGAGTATAGCTCGCTGCCTCCCACTATCGTTACGCGAACGCCCACCGGAGCGCTGCTACTTGCGACCGTGCGCGGCCTGCCTCCCGGCAACGCGGCCGACAGCCGCCGGCCAGTCATCGCGCTCGACTCCCCACACTCATACAGCGGCAGGAGTCGAACTCGGGCCTCTCCACCACGGAGACCCATTGCCCCCTACGTGACCTCTCCCCATTCCCCCCACAGGAATGAGTCATACTAGGTCCGAGGCCCATTGTGCGTAGGCAACACCCAAGAGTCTAAATGTCTCCCGAGTGTACCGTAACCCTGTTCCCACCACGAGAACTCCATCCAACATGCACGACTCACACGTGACCTCCCTTCATCTCCGACGAGATAAGTCATAATAGATCACGTGGAGCTGCAACCCCAATACGCAGGCACCACTTAGAGCCTAAATATCTCCCGAGTGGCACCGTTGTACTGTCCCCACCACGAGGACCCAAATTATGGACCCGCATGTGATCTCTCCCCAACCCCCGAAAGAGGTGGGTCATATTAGATCACATGGAGCCACATACCCAAAACGCACGCGGGCACCACTCAGAGCCTAAATATCTCCCGAGTGGCACCGTTGTACTGTCCTCACCACGAGGACCCAAATTATGGACTCGCATGCGACCTCTCCCCAACCCCCGAAAGAGCTGGGTCATATTAGATCACATGGAGCCACATACCCAAAACGGCGCGTAGGCACCACCCAGAGCCTGGATATCTCCCGAATGATGCCAGAGCGCCTTTCTCCCTCAAGTAGAGAGACCCAATGCATGACTCGCATCCCTGGACCTCTCCCTATCACCCCAAGTAATAAGTCATATTAGGCCCTGCGACGTCACACCTACCAAACGGAAGGCCCCAAAAGAACCGCAACCCTGCAGCAATTCACAGCCCACCCCCCGTACGTAAACCGACGCAACAATCGTTGTCACGATTGATGTGAAAACACTAGCCAGCCCGCCATGACAACAAAAAAGAACAGCAACCAGCTGACTTGCATGCATAGCGCAACTGACTACACACACTACGGACTACTGACGTAAGAATAAGCTACATTCCGAAACGACAGCTCATCCGAGGGAAACGAAAAGAATGAACGAAAGAACCTAAACTACAATTAACTGCAACAAAATTATAATAAAACAATATAATATACAATATATTACAGAACGAAACAAAAAGAACACTGCACAAAATTGTCTTACGCACCTATCCTATCCTAAACATAAAACAGTAATGAAAGCCTACCTATAAAAAAAAAATTATGCATAGCACAATTACGTTAATGAAAGTATTACTTGTATGTATGTATGTATGTATGTATGTATGTATGTATGTATGTATGTATGTATGTATGTATGTATGTATGTATGTATGTATGTATGTATGTATGTATGTGTGTATGTATGTATGTATGTATGTATGTATGTATGTATGTATGTATGTATGTATGTATGTATGTATGTATGTATGTATGTATGTATGTATGTATGTATGTACCAGCCACCTAAACACGTACTCGAAACAAGAACATCCATAAACCAAAAGTAGAACATGCACTCAAAACACACACGCACATTTACACATGTTTACATGTACACGCGCCACAAAAGCGTACACATGGACCTCCCACGGTCCTATCGCCCTCCAAAGGCGAACACATGGACAGCCAATGGTCCTATCGCCCTCCAAAGGCGAACGTATGGACCTCCAATGGACCAATGGTCACATCGCCCTCCAAAGGCGCACATATTCACACCATTTGTAATGTCGCGAGTTCACGGGGAAAAAAAAATGACAAAAGGGTGGCCAAAGTGTGATAAAACCTCTCATCCAAACCATTCATACATAGAATCAACTCAAACACAATAACACTGCACAAACAAACTAGTACTTGAAAACATCGGACTTATAAAATTCATGCCGGCATTGACCAAAAATCAGCAAAATAAACCACACCGCGCTGACCCATATTACACGAATAATTACTACATCACCAGCATAAAATCATATAACTCCCGACGCAGCACTCCTTGCGCAATGCTATCGTGACTTCATCCACGCATGCACACACAAGTGAATAACTATAATGCCCATTGATGAACCAAAATAAAACTGCAAATCCCAAAATCCCATTCACAGGTTCGAATAAAATTAATTAAACGAGACCGGCGCACTCCACCAGCTTGTTATGTACCACGGCAGTACCAGGCTGGACGAACGATCATCGTCACGATTGCCCCTGTAATCGTGACATGGGCGTAGCGTTACGTCCCAGCCCTGCCGTGCCACTAACGGGGATCGTGTGGTGTGATTGTTCACAATGCAGTTCATTCAAAGGAATACCATGATTCATCAACAAGGATTACGTTTATTCAATGACGGAATTATGCACAATAACACAACCAAGACCTGTGAACATGAGGCCTGGGCTATAACCCGTACACACCGTCAAGGCCTGCCAATCAATCCCAGACTCACCCGAGTCGTAGCCCCGGCTTCCCGCCCCGAGGTGGTTGGTGACTGGCTTCCCGGCCCCTGGGTTTCCTCGACGTCTGATTATGTCCATGGGCGACGGGTGAAGCCCCGTCGCCCAAGATCCACACTTCTTGCTCTCTTCAGTCGTGTTCCAGCTTGAGTCCCCCCCCCGTGTCCACACACCTTGGTTATAAACCCCTTCCTCATGACGTCACGTCTCTCTACGACATCGCTTGCCACGGCGAGGAATTGCCGACAACAATAACATCGTAACAATAATGAGTAAACAATTAAACAGATAATGTTTTGGACAAAACCGCCGACCTTCGTACATTATGTAATGAATCCCGACGCTTGTCCCAATCATCTGTTTACTTAACTAGCTAGGCCCGCCGACCATGCACAATTATTGCATAACCAACTGACCCAGTTACAATACTCAAAACACTACGACACCAGCTGTCCAAACAACTCCATGGAATCTCACCGATCAGAAAGGGCTCAAATCCATGAAACCCAGTCTTTCATGACAATATATCATGATTTAGATTTGTTGTGGTAGTTTTGTCGTATATAAAACGAAAATTAGCTTCGAAAATAATGCCTTCGCAGAAATATCATCAATGTTTTTCTCTCAATTGTACACATTTCTTCATATTATTATGTTTCCCTCACAAATACTAGAAAAACTAATCAAATTTCTTGGTTTTGAACTTTTTTGCAAGGATGAATTTTGAAACGTTTCTTACTGTTCGTCACATTGAAAGAATAATCATCACAGTTGTTTTAATCTAAACATTTAGTTTTCCCATTTGATCCCATTTGACTATACAATAAAGTTCAATTTAACTGGTGTCCTCAAACAAGAACGTGGGGTATGAACGGGTGTACATTGTAACATTTCAGAATGTTTCGAACATCTAATAATTACGTTACGTCATATATCCCATCCCGTGAGAGTTCACTGCTCAATATTGGCACAGTGAAACTTATATAAGTAATCAAGTAATCTATTAATAATGTCGTTTGGATGTCATGGCGTTAGAACCTTCCCGAAGATAGCTGACACGTGCGTCTGGTCTATGTTTGCCTATCGTCACTCAAAGTGAGTCCAATATCAACTTTGGAGGAATTATGTATTGACTAAGTTCAATTGAATTAGTTTGTGTATAAGAGTGAACTCAAATTATATGTCCTTGTAAGAGAAACTTCTTCTGTACGCGAGTGATTGTAATCACAATTACATTGTACTTGTGCGCATCTTCTTTTATTTGATATAAACCAGTTATGCAGCACTAATATAAAACTAATTTTTTAAAAGACGGTTTTGAATAAAATAATTCATTTAAGTTATTCTATTAGTTGAACAATTGGAAGATATTCAAGGGATTTGATAGATAAGTTTTAATAACAGCTGTATCCTCGTTTAAGAAGTTGAAGTTCTTGTTTGGAATCGCTTTGTATTTTGCCGAAATGTACAACAAGAGAGTTGCGTTAGTAACTCCGAACTCTCCTGTGACATCATTTTATGTGGTAATGATGGTTTCTCTACTCCAGAGTCTAACGATCGCTAGCAGAGTTATGCAACCCGCAATGCGAAGCAGGCGTTTCGCTCGGGGCACCACTACGTCCTCAGGAATGTCGGAGATTGCTCTTCAGTGATAACACAGGAAAGATACACTAAAACCCAACACAATGCTGTGCCAAAGACCTTAGCAAGTGACCGAGAGTTTAATAACGAGACTTTAAGGAGAATTCCAGTGGTTGTAAAGGGATTTTAACTATGTCTCTGTTGAAAATATTAAGCTATGTGCTTGATGATAAAGCAGGGAATCCACGTTTTGTCATGTTAGGTCGTAACGCTGTAATAACTTGAGGCAACCGGCCTTTCAAGGTGGCCTAAAATACCCTTAAATAGATGCCGCTACAATGTATAATGTGTAACAGAGCAAACCAAACATGTATGTGATGAGCACATAAGCGAAGGAGTAAACCGCCTTTACATAATAAATTTAGGATATTGAAACAGAAAACAGACGTTTACTTCAGTTTCAAAACGATGTAAAACAGATATTAATTTACTAGGTGGTGTGTTTCACATCTCCTTGAAATAGAGTATTACGACAGCTGTATCTCAAACTCATTCTCTGTTATGGAGTATTAGTTTGAAGAAGTTGTTTTACCGTAAGAATTAAAATTAAATGGCGTTTTATCTTCAAACCTGTCGTGTTAAAGTGTAAATGTAAAGAAAATGATACCAATACGTAATATGGCTAAGCAGTTGTACCTCGAGTATGGAATTTTGTACATAAGTGAAATTTAAAATAGTACAGTACATTGTTTCTAATATTTAAAATTGATTCGCAGAAAGAGATAATTTATTCGTAGTTATTTTACTGTTAGCATAACTATTACGAAATACGCGAATAATAACAGAAGATATTTTTGTAAAAGGTTGATTAAATAAAAAAAAAAAAAAACACAAATTTTCAAAGAAATCATGAATCTTTTCCTTAAATGTTTAGGCTTGAACAGCCATTGTACTCATGGATTTTTTTTGAGATTATTTTCATTGCATTGGGAACAACATACGGTGTTATGTCTTGTTTCGATACGGGTAGGATTCGCAATTCAAAATTCATGCTACACTTACTCTTTATGAAATGATTGTATTTGCTTATACAGCCTAATATTACTTACGTTCACGAAAGATCATCATTCCTTATTTCTTACGTTTTAGTTGGATTGTTAGGTTGTATTCCTTTGTTTTGGGGGAGGGGGGTTGGGGGGGGGTATTTTTCGTTGGGCTTCGATTAAGATCTTGCGTTGAAAGCCCCTAACGCAAAGAGATTGGAATGGGAATATTTACGACCTGTTACGATGTTGGTTAGCGATCATGCCAGTGATTTATCTTGGGCGGGGTGAGACGAAACCATTATCATCTTCGAGCTGCTGCAGCAGGTTATTCTGGATGGCAACGAGAGCTGTTTGGTAGCCGTGATGGAAGCAACTTGGAGTGCTGATGTCTTTCTTGGTATTGTTTTTGTGTTGGTTTATGTTCTTAAATTATGTTTATCTTTTTCAAATTTGGGTGTTAGTGATTTTTAGCAATCTTCTTGTATGTGTTTAATTTGGTGTGAAAATGATAATACACAAGCGTTATGCGATTGTAATTATATCATCTAGTGTTTAAGCCCAGTTTTATCAAACTTTAATCCGGCGATTTTCTGTTCATCGGAGATCAAAAATTGCGCCTGGTAGAAGGCACCATGCATTTTATATGTAATGTTTGTTGAAACTATGGTTACCAATCCGAGAGTAGTAAATCGGCAGATTAAAAAGTTTGGTGAATTCGGAGATTAATGGTTTAACGACGAATGAAGTGAGCGAATACATTTAACAATATAACAACAGTATGTGTATACAATTATTAATTCAAACAAGTTCAAAATAATAAAATTTCCCAAATATTCTGTAACGAAAACAACCCCCTCGTTGAAGTGAATGTTGATGTGTTGATGTTGACACTAATCTGTCGCCGTGCGGTTTAGGCCGCCATGTTCCCCAGCCAGCCCAGGTGTACCAACATTGCAACGCGTGTAACGTTGGTCACATTGATTGGCAGTCGGTCGTTAGTCCAGTCGTGTTTGCTTGGAATGAGCTCACGTCATTGTCTAGAGAGCTTAATTTCCGGTCAACAGAAGAGCAGTCGACAAGTGTGAGAGAGATGACAGACTTGCAGGGAGAGAATGTGATTAATGGCTACAACTGAAACCCACGGGGATTGCATTTCGTTTCATTTCGTACTCTTCATAACCCACCCGCTTTCTCACCCATCTCTTTATGACGATGTTAAACTTGCACGTTTGTACGTAAATAATTAGCTGGCGATGTTTCACCCATGAGTAATTTTTAACCGAGATGTCACGTCACACAAAAACGATTTAGTGATAAATTTAATTTACAATAAATCTGCCCGAAACATGTGGAAGCTCATGGCTTTGTTTACACGCATGCGCAGTTTGAACGAGGCTCATTCGTGTACATTTGCAAACTTAACCCCGGTGTTAGTCAAAAGCCAATCAGGAGTCAGCAATTGAGACGCCGATCGAAGGAAGGCATTGTTGAAAACACGAGACGAAATAAAACAATAACAAACAAAAACAGTCCAATAACCTCAAAACGTCGACAAAACACTCAATAAAACTACTTATTTACAGATCTAGGTTGTACATAATGCACTATAAATACACAAAATTGTTTGTAAACTGCAATAAACACATACAGTAACGTATCCATGAAGTGGATATTTCCAATTAAAGAATTGAAATGTGACATTTGTGAAACTATACACATGGGCATCGGCAAAATGGCGGCATTTCCAAGTATTGTTGAGATAACTCTTCTTAACCCTACTATCAGACAGGGTCATATTTGCCTCCGAACTATTGCATATGCAGGGAAGCCTGGGTAGGTGTTAACTCCGGGGTCATTTTAACATGGGGTTAGCGAGAGTTAAGAAGAGTTAAAAAAATGTACAGGAATGAGGCCCGGCGTCCACTACCGGCACGACTTGTCAAGATCAGCTACTACAAAACAACCCCGTAACCAAGGTTATTAGGTAAGTACAATCCAAGGTCCGTCATTCCCCTGGCGGATGTCCGGACAACTTGGTAAACCTTAAAGTTAGGTATTTAACAACATGATTTTTAACATTGTAGAGGTGGATGAGACAACCTGACTTGGGAGTTCGACGAGCCAGGTCAGCCAGGGGATTTACGGACCTTGTGTACAATCCCCTATCCATGATATCCTTCGTTACCATTATCCTTGTACCGCAACTGAGTTAGTCACATTGTGAATTAGTCACCAAAACACAGAACTCGCGTAACGGAAATTAAGAAAAAATTATGGTTAATTTACATTACCAAGAAAAACTACAACGATTCAAATATGTGAAACTTTTTAATCCGGTATTTAGTTCTTACGAAACCACATCACGTTCATTTATCAAGTGTTCAGTATTGAGTAGCGTTCTAACAATATTACAAAACAAAAATTGCGCGGTGTTAACATTGAGACAGATTGTGAGTATACCCTTTCATATCGGACCAATGAAATACAATCTAGACAAAGAAAAACGACTGTATTTTATTACTTTATTTGTTATTTGTTAAATTAAAACACGACAATGTACATTTAAAACAATAATACAAACCACACTAGTGCGCGCCATATTAATTAATTTGCTGGGTTAGAAGTTTTTTAAACTTCTCTCCTACGTCGATCGGATAGCATGGGGAAGTTTTAGACCAGTATTTTTAAACGTTTTTTTCAGTAATTGTGAGAATGTATCACAAAACGAATACTGCACATTAACCGCTTGACCTAGGTAAACGAGTGTGATTTTACGAATTATTATATCACTGTATGCAACATTAAAACAAATTGGCTAATCACGTTCCATTATGTGGTTGAGTGGACGGCAATTTGCATTTTTACTATATTTCAGGCAAACAAGCTAAGCCTGGCCAGCGTTCATAAGCCGTTTCATCATAATAAACACATCCTATTCGATTGCTCATCAACATTCCACTATTTATTGCTTACAAATTTAATACGGTTGCGTTCGAATTACCATCGACAATCATTCATTATTGGTTGAGCCGTTCAGGAATGAATTGTGATGCACATGTTTTTCGTAAATGTGCTTAATGACTGATAATTTCGTCTCTCTCAATTGAATTGCCAATTGATTAATAATTTCGTCTCTCTCAATTGAATTGCCAATTGATAACTAATGACACAGATAAGGCTAATGATATTCACAACGAAATTGGATTAACTTCAGTCTGTATTTTATTAACGTTTTGATCCGGTCATGCCTTGATAATGTGATGCATGTGTATAATATATACATACAAAGTGTAAACAAATGTCAATAAAGTTTTCCCCAGCTGGGGTTGGAACCCCGATCCCCCAGCTCTTCACACACCATCCATATAGCTGGAAATAGCTTCAAAAATGGTATTATAATTCGAAAGTTTTTCGCGGATGTATTGGATGTGTCTATTGTTTTCCGACACAAATATAACCATATTACCTCCCAACTCTGTGTAAAGAGAATACTCACTGTGCTAGGTTCATTATTATTATGCCGTAGACCTAGTTTTTAGTATAGATACAGGTTTGATTCTTGGAAACGATATAGATTTCTTCAAGAAATCAGGTAAATTGATAGTAAATAATACAAGAATACAGTTAATTTGTATGGCAAAGGGTGTAGGATTCAATTGTAACATATGTTCTTATATATACATTTAGAGTAAGTAATTGAGAAAACACCAACTGGCAATCGAATCCAGATGCTACAGTTATACGTATTAACGCTCGTGCCACACAATTTAAATCGTTATCACTTCTTACACTACTGTACACTGTACACACTACACACTGTACACAAAGCTGGATTTGGCACGTATCGTGTGTGTGTGTTTTTGGGAAAAACCACGAAATCTATACGACATATAAATCTACAAATATTACACTGTTTTCGAAATCCAGCATACAATCCATTTAAACAAATTTCTGTTCCGTTTTTGATATCAAATGCCAACTCTAAAATAAACTCTTCCCGACAAAACTGTCATTCATCTTTGACTCGTTTTAATTCCACATTTGATTCTATTCTTGTTTAAAATGTTACTTAGCAGTTGAAACAAATCATGGTCATGTTAAGAGCCATGGTTCACTAAATCTTCTGGCGGGGTGTCGTCGCGCTTCGCGCACGCTACTAGCGGTCTAGTGGACCTTGGTTAAGAGCGAAGGGTATACCTCTACGTCAAAAACCGCAGAAAATTTTCATTTTTTAATTGTATCTCAAGATTGCAACACAAAATCAAAAATCTGAGTCAACAGCGAACTGTGTTTTAGCGTAGTTATTTTGATTATTAAATCGATCATTAGAAATACAAACCATAATTATTATAATGTAAGACACATTTTAAAGCATTCAGTATGTAGGGCTTACCAAACCATAGTACGCTGTTGACTCAGATTTTCGATTTTTTTCTTTGAGATATAATTTAAAAATTGAAATTTTGTGCGGTTTTTGGCGTAAAAATGTATAAGGTAATCTTGTTAACTTACTTTATTATCTAACTTTTCAGCAGTTGATGTTTATTTAATAGATGCATTGGTTCTTTCAAAGTTTACTAAATTACTAACCTGAGACACAAAAACACCACTGGTCTTATGATATAATGGAGTAATTTTTAGCATTAAAAAAAAAAACATTTTCGTAATTCGTCCAGTTATTCGATTTTGAACATAATTCATGCAGTTTCTACGAATTAAACAATACATTTTTTTTAAGTTTTATCGTCAAATAGGTTATACAATACACTTAAAATATTCAGTAAACTGGTTCCTAGTGAGTGCATGAGGCACTCGCAGGTGAGGAACCTTCATGTTACATTTGTTTTGCTCATGGCAGGACGTTGCCAGGAATTCCCTCACTGTATATTTCTGACAGACATAACAAAAATACATAGGTCTGGAGGTAACGAGTTTGAAATTCAATTCAAATTTAAACCTCGCACGCGTTACTCGCTAATGCTGTACTAAACCCAAGATGAGAATCCTTATTCCTTAATGCCCCCCCCCACCCCTTAGTTTACCATCTCAAAGTTCGAAAATGTCACCCTCTGGGCTTTGACTTTTAAGCACCTGATTTCATAGTAGGGACAGAATCCAGAATCGATCGAACAACAACTTTCGGAGCTTATAACAGAGAAGAGTCGATTAGAAGGGAATGCTCATAAACATTTTCTACGCAACACTCTCTATTCGTATTGCATAAAAAAATTTCTGTTGAGTTGACTTCTGATAAAGGGGAGTATTTTAATATGCGATTTTAAGCACAATTTCAATGTTTGATATAAGTCCGAGAAAAAGATAAATTTAGTTGGAGAAACAGCCTGGAATTTCACCCCGTTTCACGATTATGACAACCAAAATATAATTATATGAACGATGTTTAGTGTTTCAAGTTTAAAATAAATAAATAAATTCACATTTGGAGTCTACCAACTCTGTAACAAGACTGATTTTCAGTGAGCGACATTTAAAGCGACTAAACCAACCCTGCAAGCTCCGAACACCATCGACGAGTGAGCGATAACCAATCAAAGACCGGTATTTAAAAAAAAAAAAAACTGCTTTATTGTAGAAAGTGCTTGAGTTCAAAATCTTATCAAATTCGGAGCTATGTGAATTTTATTTGAACTGTGGAAGACGGCAAAAGGGACGTCAGGGATAGCTAGGAGTGAACACCTTGAAATAAGTTTGATGGTATAACTGCAAGAATGATTAAAATAATCATTCCTAACCGTAGAAAAGTGTAATGACAAACTCAGTCATAAACAGTTTTTCAGAGTTCTGACGTAAAAGGTATGTGAGAAAATAAAATTGCGGGAAACAGAAAATCGAATACTTTGAACCCTATAATGGATATAGATTGATTTAATTTTAAAACTTTTACATTGCGCTGCTGGAGTATTTACGTAGAGATGTATCTATTTCATATACTTCTAAACGTATTGAAAACTAAGTCACATTCATTATTTATGGCCAGGTCTGAGTCGGACTTCAATACCTTTATAAAGACTCAGTATGCGCGGCATGCTAGTATGCTACTTAAAGTGTAAAATCTAAATCTAGATGTTAAAGAGTATAACTTTCATCAAACTGTACAGTTTCTTAACATCTTTAATATGATTTTAGATCTAGCTCTATAAAAAATTGTCATCGTTTCCTCAAGATTATCCCGACGACACATGACCCAGTTATCGAGTACCTACGTCGTTAAACACCCAATAATCAATCAACCAATCAATCTCAAGAATGTTGGGCGGGTAAACTATATTGTTACTGTGTGATACAGGTCGTGTGTGTTTTGCTAAAAGTTACAAAATATCATTATTTCAAGAATATTTTGAAAATAACAAGAATCATCCATTTTCTGTGTCTATTTGGTAACTTAAAATCAATTTTAAGTTTAAAATATTTAACAAAATGTACTTGTTAAAATATTTATAAAACGGGATAAAATTGTATAGTATAAACATGAATTACCATCGTACAAAAAATAAGAAGCTGAGAAAATGAAAGGGGTGCTAGTACAGGTATAGGCTATATCTACCTGTTTATTTAGTGTTTATTTGTTTCGCTTCCGGCACCCAAATTGACTAAATTGGCGTATTATATTAATTTCAGGTAATTTCAAGCGTTTTCAACGAATACTAAATTCATATATTACCGTTCCAAATATGTTCTTCAGAATATTAGTGCGGAATTTATAATGCTATGCAGATAATCGTGGATTCTGACAATACAAACAATATTCACACTGCCTCGCAAATTAGAAGCACAAAATTATGGATCAATACTTTTTTGCACCAATACGTACCATTAACTTGCAAATAAATAATGTTTTTAGGTTTTCTTCAACAGCTCGTTATATTGGTGGCAATGGAAATATCACAAAACATAAGTACTGCATCGTCAAACACCGAACATATAACTGTTGAATTTAAAATCAGCATCACCACATACAGAAATCACTCTTAGAGCTTCTAAGTGACGTAGCGTGTATAAGTAAATCACAAACACATGCTACCGTACTATTGTCAACATATCAAGTACGATGTTTGTCCAGTGTCTTCGGCAGTATACATCCTACATATGCCGAGCGGAAGTAAATGTTTGTTTTGTTGATCAAACAAAATATAAAACAGGTGGTGCATAGACACTACTACTTTCAAAGAAAACATATCACAGTTACTTTCTCTCTAACGTTGACTTTGACTGACAGTTCTATTAAACCATCTTGGATTTCACGTAGTAAACTTGCAACTTTGGAGGATAACGTTTGATTGTAAACCAAAAATAAAAAGTTGAAAAACATCTAAAATCTTCTGTTTTTTGATCACAAGTAAGTGGTTTCAGATATTACACGCTCACTGCTCAAGCATATTAGCCAGAAATACTTTTGGCAAGGGGGGGGGGGGGGGGGAGGTGACATTGAAGAATTATGACACGAAACTTTGGATTATGATGACGAACTGATTTACTTTTAAACACGTGACATGAGACAGGTGTCGTGAATTACTGGTTGAACAAATCTTGACACGGAACAATCGAAAAAGTCAGGAAATACACCAGAACAGCACGACAAAAAACTACATGAGTGTTGTATTATGTTTCCACACACAAGTGCCTCAGCAAAAGATTATTATTCCTGTTTACTTCAAAACTTGTTTAAATAGAACACACCACACACTATACAGTCATACTAGAGAAATTGGTTTCACTGATATGTTTGCCCGCGATTCCTGGCCACCTAAAGCTCTGCACGCACCAAATAGCAAGCAACAAGTCACCCAAGGTCATGTGGGAACCCCCTGCCTAGCGGTTTAGCTGGCGCGTTGCTCCCTTTTATTCGCGACCTTGAATAATTTCCTCTCAGACTAGAGAAATGCGCCATCCGTCATATTTTAGAACTAAAAAGAAATATGCGAATTTTATGGCCCAGGAAAATCCAACTGAAAAGACTTTCGTTCAAAGCGTGTCATTGTTCAGGCTACTGTACAAGGCAGATCCGTATAGTATTAAGCATACATTCGATGAATATAAATTCGATTCACTTAAAAATTCATTGAATTGGGTTTGTACTACAAATGTAATAGAACTGCACTGTTTACACTCCAATATGATTATAAAGAAATGTAAGGGCCGGTCTTACAATCTCCTAATCAGAAAGTTATGAGGATTTCAAGGGTTTTGATTGGTGGTTCCCATGGAAAAAAACAAGCTTTTCGATGAATAAGTAGTTTAAAACCAAATTTAAACTTTCCAAAAGCCACGACGGGAGTTGTTCGTTGCTCCCAACATAAGTGTTTATTAATAAGTTTTTTATTCTGTTTTTAATTTAAATGTATTACTATCCTGTTGTTTATAACTTATTACAATATGAAATAATAAAAACCAAACTAAAAATTAAAAGAACATTAAAACAATGCCAAGCAGCCGTGAATAAACCAATGTGTTTAAATTCACCGGTTGCCACCTTGGATCCGAGGATCAAACCAAACTCCATGAACAAACAGCCCCGGGCCTTAGAATATCCAACGGAAACCGGGTATCAAACCCAGGGCGTCGTCTCGATGTGGAGTATATGTGCAGCGATCTATTGGGAACACACTGAACTATGTGAATGATTTTACTTAGTTTCCTCACCCTGTCGTAGATGCCACTATTTGTCGTGTTAATACTGGAAGTGTCAAGACCAACCGCTCGATCGCGCTCTCGTCTCCCACAGCAACGGTCTCGCAACGGCTGATCGGTAAATGAGATGCCTTCTTTGCAAGCAGAATTTAAGGGGTGTTGGTACGCCCTTATCCCACATGTTCAATTACCTTATTGCCGGTACCATTTCCTAGACACTTGATTTTGTTTTTACAAGCAGATTGATCCCCTACTTGGTTTCTGTACGTGGGAGATAATATAATATAATGCTCTCATTTGTCTTCAGTATACATTATACGCGAAGGTAGAAGAATGTTACTGAGATCATGATTAGACTATACACTATATAAATAGGGCGATATAGCATTATTGTAAGAAACGTGTGTACCGACTGTGAATGGAATCCACATCATCCGGCTGTACCTGAGCTTATGCCACTAAAAACTATTGGTGGAGGGCGGGGGCACAAACCTAGCTATTTTAAATTAATATTTATTTTTAATTTTTGACAATGATCAATTGAACAGCTGACCGCATATACCCGTCAATTGATTTCATATTGATCGACTGTTATTACTGTCGCATATTTAACAAACTTATATCACATTTTTTATCTCCATGTACATTATATCCATAAAACTGCATTTAGCTTAACGCCTTAACGCTCTACTTTTAGACTGGTAAGAGTTGATACAATTGTGATTTTCCTGCCCCATAACACGACAGTATGGGCAGTGTAATTGATAAGAGTGCCCTTTAATAAATCAATGACAAAATTGAAAAATAGTGCAAAACTGTTTGAGAATGGTTTCACCGCTGATGCAGTATGGCTATGTCAAGTTGTTGTGGTGTCACGGGTCACTACCCGCAAAGCATGGGTAGCTTCTGGAGACGAGACGTGGGTTCTAATCCTGTACAAGACATGGGTTTTCATCTTCATATACATCTGTGACACCTTATCGCCTTGAATAGCATAATTCCAATATAGATATGTGAAGCGACAAGAATCGTCATCGTCAATATTCGTGCGTAAATTGTTTACTTTTAAGATCCTAACGCATCACCACAACAACAAAAACAAACAAAACACTTTGACAGCAATTTTCTATCTGTGGTATCAATGCCAGTTTTGTTTTTAAATTGTGATTTGGTGATAGATTTGACTATGTTAGTTACAGATTTTGATAGCTGGTTGTGTACTTGTTATTCAGAAACTTAAATGTATAGAGCTTGTATCTTCTTCTCCTAATCCAACACACACAGGCGAGGTTAATTCATGGACGATATTCGAAGTAAGGTATTCGAGTATAGTTGAATAGGAAGGCCTGTTGGCTCTGCAGTCTAATATCTTCATTGTATTGTAGAGTTCTCCTTGTGACTTCATCGGAAGTAACTCGTAATTTCCGGCAGTGGGAATCAATATCAAGACCTATTGAATCATAACCTTTAGCCCTGTCTCTGAGAGCCACCTCTATCAATATAGATTCTAGCTCGACTGTCATACATTAACAGTTATTTAAATAAATTATAGGAAGTAATGAAATATGAACAAAGTTTCTCAGGTGAACTTAATACATACATCAATAAGTAAACAATATTGTATTAATGTTTTTATTTTGTTAAATATTATACTTGATTGAATAAAGATGATGACCAACCTAACCCTACTCTAAGGAATAAAATGAATAGGGTGACTACAATTAATATTCATACAAAAAATAATAATAATTTTTTATGCAATGCCGTATATTTACAACACAAATACAATACTTGCTTCTTTGAAATTGTGTTTTTTATTCAATTTACTTCATTTTTCGAGCAGGCTCAGTCCGGACTTATTTAGTACGTACCGAGTCCACTAATTGTTTAACCGTGGCCTAGTTTTTGTCCGGACTAGGAATTTAAAATGGCTTCCGAATAAGTCGTATGTCTAGTAAGTAAATGACGCCAAGATCCCATGCTTGCGTTTTTCCAACGCAACCCACTGCATTTACGCAGATAACTTATGTTTTAAAGATTCAAGGCATCAAGCTAAGTTATCAACGCACAGAACGCTGATCACATTACGTGAACGATGTCCGTGAAGTCACGTGATAATCTTGAGTCACGTGAATATCAAGAATAGCGTTTAGTACGAATACAAAAAGTCTAAAGTGTTTTGTTTCAGACAAAAATTGAATGTGCGTGAGTCAAAGATGACACAAAAATGAAACCGTTGTTTGTCCAACATATTTTATCACAACTACCGCATTCGGAATTAATTTTACACTGCATATAACTAACACAAATAACACTTAACATTTCGGTTTGTAGAGCTATAAAGTACTTTTTCGTTTTTGATTTTTGAATGACATGGAAGGCAGAGCATAGCGTGGAACCGTGGATGCTAAACCATACAGAGAATTCTATCAGCTTATATATTCTAGCCGGCATAATTTGGGTTAACTCCATCAGTATTTCTAAAACAGGATTTAGGTCACGTTAATTATTATCAAAATTTTGATTGATAATATGCCAGGCAAACTAATCACCCGGGGTATTGTCGAACTGGGTGAAGCCATACACTTGTCAAAAGAACGCGAGCCATAGGGGAGGGATATAAGCTGGTTAACAAAAGCCGCAATGTCATTTGGATAATGTTCGCGTAGCCAAAGCTCTAATCCTTTAATACCACGTTACAACAATAGTCTGAAAATTATTGCAAAGAACATTCCAAAAGGATCAAACTCGAAACGAGAACAGATTACAACAAGTTTTTCATAAAAATGTTACTAAATAATAATTACTAATATTATGTCAAAAAAAAAAAAAAAAGAAAATGGTCCGAATGTCAAAGCATAAAATGTATAAAGGATTTTTCTTTCTTACAAAGGTCTGGCATTCCATTGCAACCTCAATGTTTTCACAATGATGTCAGAAGAACACTGCCACATTAGTATCTTACCGTTGCTCATTATCCAACATGGTCACCTTTTTCCTAATGAGTAATTAAACAATTCGGATATTAGTCACGATTGTTTTCTAGGGTACACCGAATTTGTGTAAAATAGAAAATTATTTAAAATTGACATAATAACACCAACGTTTCGTGACCGCTGTGGGCCACACTGTCAATGTGACGTCGTCTTCTCGCCCTCCTCTAATCTTGACCTCTCGACCGGTGACCGTTGACCGCCCACTCCGGCAGGTCAGGTTAGAGACACAGTAAGGTCAACGGTCACCAGACGAGAGGGCAAGTGTTGGGTAGGGCAAGAACACGGCAGTCACGTTGACAATGTGGCCCACAGCGGTCATCGATAAGGTAAATTGTAAATAATTTTCCATATCACACAATCGGTGTAACATAAAATAATCGACCATGCCCAATACATGTTACTGAAAAAGGTTCAAACAAACTAGGATGATATTCATTATTAGAAACTTGTATTATAACGTTATGTAGCCTGAAATGAAAACTTAGAGATTGAAGTGATTGTATTGAAGCATGAGCTTTGTAGTAAATTTCATAAACACAAAATAAATATTAATCATGCAGTTTAAGTCTTGAAAATTATCCTCATTTGTTGCCGTATGCTGCACTTATTAAGAGCCAAACATATTTTACAAGAAATAATGCTTTCTATTCATAGTTCCCACGTGACGTCACAGCGGCCATGATTGCGACACAATTGATGTGGACCAATCCTAGATCATTGGCAAATACTATTGAAATTTAATAAATAAGCCTAATTTAGAACTTAAAAAGTAAACATATGTTATAAACAAATAAAATATTAACACACATACCAATTTTATCTCAAAAACAGACTGAATTTTAAAGAACTAGGAATTTCTGTGTTCTACCACAACAGGCTTTAATTGTTTCTCCATGGCAACGTCAAAGTTTGATCACAAATGTGACCGCCACGCGCAAAGATGTGTCGTACGTGCAACCTATGAATATACTATTTGTAAGAGTAAAGAAACTTTCAAAGTTTCCAAACTATAAGGCGAATATAACATCTTGCAAAAAAGAACATTTCACTAATATAAATCATTACACACATTTTTAATTTGAAGTATAATATTGTAACGAGTGTCAGATTATCTGGGCCGTATGCGACTGCGACCCCGCGGCCGGAATGCCTTCAGTAGTTTGTTATGTGAGAAGCTCCTTGGAAGCGTCTGCGACCAGCGACCAGACAGCGCGACCAGACTGCGCGACCAGACAGCACGACCAGACAGCACGACCAGACAGCGCGACCAGACAGCGCGACCAGACAGCGCGACCAGACAGCGCGACCAGACAGCACGACCAGACGGAGCGACCAGACAGCGCGACCAGACAGCGCGACCAGACAGCGCGACCAGACAGCGCGACCAGACAGCGCGACCAGACAGCGCGACCAGACAGCGCGACCAGACAGCGCGACCAGACGGCGCGACCAGACAGCGCGACCAGACAGCACGACCAGACAGCGCGACCAGACAGCGCGACCAGACTGCGCGACCAGACAGCACGACCAGACAGCGCGACCAGACAGCGCGACCAGACAGCACGACCAGACAGCACGACCAGACAGCGCGACCAGACAGCACGACCAGACAGCGCGACCAGACAGCACGACCAGACAGCGCGACCAGACAGCGCGACCAGACGGCGCGACCAGACAGCGCGACCAGACAGCGCGACCAGACAGCACGACCAGACAGCGCGACCAGACAGCGCGACCAGACAGCGCGACCAGACAGCGCGACCAGACAGCGCGACCAGACGGCGCGACCAGACTGCGCGACCAGACAGCACGACCAGACAGCGCGACCAGACGGCGCGACCAGACAGCGCGACCAGACGGCGCGACCAGACAGCGCGACCAGACGGCGCGACCAGACAGCACGACCAGACAGCACGACCAGACAGCGTTCCCTACTGTTCCCATAGGTTAATCTACCTGCATGAATTTTTTTACAGTTTGCAAAACGTTATATGGACCGATATAGGGAAGGATTTCTATAATTTTATTATAATTTAGTAGATTACGCTCAAATGCGAAATATATTTAAAGTGCGATTATGTAGTTGGTAAAATACAAATGTGGCTATTGAATAATAATCACAATAATCAGTCAGTAACGCTGTCTGGTCCTGTACAATGACCAAAGTTAATAAGCCATTATGCATTACGCACCGTCGAACGCATTCAATTCATTGAAAGCTCATTCCATGGTGGAAATCGATCAGCTGTTAGTGCAATGACACATTTCATTGGTTAGGAGGGCAATCAGCTGACGCCTCATTGCTTCCGACAGCTCGACATGTGCTTCAAAAACCTGCGTTTCGTTCGGTTGTAACGCGTTGTCGTTGTTCCCTACCGACTAGCCTATATGTCCCTATGTCCCTATGTCCCCATGTCCCTCCCATCCCATCATACTAAAGCGAAGGAGAGTATGTGAATATTGGGGCAGGATTTTGATATTTGAGTAACCCCAGCATGGACATGAACTGTATGTATGTGTATCGGGTACAATAGACCATTTTCAAAATGATCCACGAAACTTCGATATGTTTTATTACGGTCCTCATCTGTTCAACAGCAATGCAAGGTCCACTAGATCGCTTGTAGCGCACGCGCAGTTACTCCGCTAGGAGTAAATCCAGTAGACCTTGACAGCAATGCACAGTAATTACAAATATAGAATAAGGTTAATAGATTATTATGTTGAATTCATCAATGATCCTTGACATAACATTTAAAAACTATTTGTTAATTGTTGTGTATTAACGTGTTAAAGGACCTTTGTTTATGGTTGCTATGGAGTTTGTTTTTCTTATGCGTTACACCAGTGAGGCGGGCCTAAGAAACTCTACTTTATGCAACACTACAGATACGTTTCTTTGAGCTGCACATTATCGTTGTAAAAACTGCGCTGTTCTTGTTCATTACATTTGCATTGTGGAGCGTCACAAGACTCCCGTTATCAATGGTACAGGCTCTTTCCAAATATGCCGTCAGCAGAAAAAATTGGTCGGGTAAGTGGTAAACATCGTCAGCGTTGATATTCTTGTCAATATATTACGGTAGGCTACTCGTCAATGTTGCATCAACAGGATTCAGGATTTAATGCAGTTACTATCCCAAATCCATGTTATCTAGTGTCGTCAACAAGTTGAGCGGATACATCATGACTGTTTACATCATGTCATCATGTTTATAACGTATCCCGTGTTGATTTTCATTAAATAGAATTTTGCAAACAAAATAACTATATAAACTAGCATATGAACAAACTGTTCAACGAACAAAATGCTTTCGAGACCTCTTTAAAATGTAGTTAATATTTGGATAAGGTAAACAGAAGATTGTTCAACTTTTCGCAATTGTTTGAAAATTATTAAACTTCCGCGCGTAAAAACGGTGGTGTAAAGTCACAGCCAGCTCGATACCGGAGCTCAAAATCCGTATAAAAATAACTGTGGCGTTTTGCCGTCAGGGTGGATCTTGGTTGTGGGGGTTAGAGGGGGGGGGGGGGGACGATACCTGTGAACCTCCTATTTTTTTTCGTTGTTTTACTATCAATGTTATGTTGGGTCAATGACGCCCAGTAGTGGAAAATAGGGAAGGCTCATGAAAAATAAATATTCCTCAAAGTACCTAAAAACGGAAGGCAATTATCTAAAAATACGGGCTACATAATTTTTATATCTAAAAAGTGTATATTTCCAATTCTATTAGCATTTAAAGTTTGAAATTTGGAACTTCCCGCTCCGTAATTGAAAAACGGCTCGTGACGTCATAACTCTTGTCAACAACTGCCTCCTTGAAGTATTCTTAATAATATCAAGGATATTAAGTTGGACATTTTACAATATCTAGGATGCAGTGACTTCACAACAATGTCTTTTATACCACTGTTTTCTTCAGAAAATACATTTTGATACAGTATTTACCAAAACGTGTCTACAATAATGCAATTATTTAACATATCGTTGTAAATTAATGTTAAGCAGTGTTTATTTACTAACTAAAAATAAACGTTGGTTCAGTTAAAGTCTTATGAGAGCAATAATCTACTAAATTGTGGGATTTCAGTACTGTTTGTATGATATAAAATGATTGTTTACAGAGTTATGACGTCAGAACCTTTCAATCACGAGCAAGATGGCGCAGGTCCGTTTCTGAGCGTGTTTTGACAGCAATATATTTGACGTGCTGTAAAAGCGATGTTAATGCACCTTTCGAGCCGAAACCAATTAGTTCCCGTTTATTTTAACTTGAGGTAACCAGTAAGCAAATAAAAAAAATGTGTGAGCCTTCCCTATTGTAGTATATATTGAAATTTTAGAAATAAATGTTACATGCGTTCTAATCCATATCGACACTGTTGACCCACAGCATTTCCTAGAGTATTCGGTGTAGCTTATCTGATACGATGTGAAAATTTGGATCAACAAGAAATATATTAACGATTGCATTATATATGTGGCACGATGTTCATTATGATTAGGTGCATTGATTTTATTAAAATCTGTAAAATATATTAATCGTTTTTGTTATGTTAAATTGCGAGTAGAGTAGTAGTAGTAAATTGCGAATAAATGATTTCATTCAAACATCCCTAAAAGATAAAACGTTAAAACGTATTTTAAATTTATTATTATTTAAGTTTATATAACGATAAAACGTATTTAAAACGTTGGACATGTTTCTCTGTTTCTGACATGTTTATGTTTCTAATGATTAAATAATACCGTTCCGTCCACAACTGTGTGTGTTATACCCTAACCACAATAGGGAACATGCGTATGAAAATTTTAATCGATTTTTAAATACCTTGTCTCTCATTTAATAATTTTGTGTCTTTGAATTTTGAAAAACGGATCAGTCTATGCCTCAAAATAATTGGTTTAGTAACGATAAATAAAAGGGCGCGAAAAACGAGCCGCCGCCATGTAGAGTGGATTTGACGTCATAGTTTTGTTCTGCGTACGCTCACCGCCTCAGCGATTGGTCTGTTCTGCCACGTCTACAGAACCATTGCGTCACAGCCACCTGTACGCGTTTCAGATCCCCAGTTTAAACTTCAATAAATGCGACCACATTAAACCTATTTAAACATTTCTATTTTACGTGCAACTTGCATTAATATACTTTTTGTATCTAATACTATTAAACTAAGTGTTTGGTTTAACAAAAAAAAATCGTACGCGTGTTGCCTATTGTCGGCATCGGGATCGGGATCGGAATCAAACATTTTCCCATTACGACATTACGATTTAGTTGTGAACAGCGCCATAAGAACCATGTAAGTAAACGCTTTCACGATTTCCGGATTAAGATTACTACAGTCATGATGCCGCCAATTATGGTTGGGAATTCACAGTTTACTGGTTTAGTTCGCGCTGGTGATAGTTATTTGCTTATTAGCACAAATAAAAGTGGAAAAAAATATCGACGAATGACGAATTATTAAACGTGACCACAATATAGTTCATTCTCAAAATGTTTATGTCAAGGGCACATTGAATATGATCCTGAACGGCAATGTAGAGTACATAGCAGTATGAAACGAGAACGCTTAAAACTTTCGAAACGTAATAAGTAGTATGATAAATAGTTGTATAGTAATAAGTTATAGTAGTAATTCCTATGAGGATTTGATTTTGCATAATCTAACAAAATAATTTGAACTCGCAAATATTGCAATTATTGTTGTGGTATTTATTTATGTAATCAATTCAATAATTTAGAATAATTTGAATTCATTGTTTAGTTGATACAAAACTAAATAATACATTTTTCAATAGCTTGAAGCGATCTCACGATAGACTATCAACAAAAACGCGTTTACTTTGTGAGTTGGGTCCACCCTTAACATTATGGTTTAGACGATCTGTCAGATATGTTGTAGTTTATCTAACTATACCGTCACGACGATCATATAATATGTGACACGAACTCGCATGAAAAGCTGGGAAATCAGCTGGTGTGAACTATCGGCCCGTGAAGCGTATGCCACAATACCCACAATGCATCATAATACGACATGCGAGATTTGAGCTAGCAAGTGTGCTGAAGAGATCGACCCCATTCAATGCGATGTGTGTCTACCGTAACGGATAGACCAACTTCTTGTGACGTCATCGTTCATGAATGAATGGATCTGCTGATCCGACTTTGTGCGGTGTAACATTCGAAACAGTTGATGGTTGCATAATTGCTGAGCTCCTTTCAAGTATGACCACAGTATAAGAATGTATCCAGAGAGTAGCGTAACTCAAACAAGTTTCTTGTTGTAACAAGTGAGGGTCTAATTCTGGAGGTCGCTGTTTCGATTCTGGCCACCTGCAATCTCGACTGAAGTTTTTTCTTCCAAAGGAGCTGGGATTGAGTCTTACTAACAGCACTTTGACAATCCCTCCCAACTATTATACTACCCTAAATTGCATAGTTAGTCACTGAAGAGGGGCACATTGGATAGGGCTGGTGTGCACTTTATAGCAGGTATTCCTATGAAAAATTATTTTTATTATTATTATTATTATTATTATTATTATTATTATTATTATTAGTATAATAATAATAATAATAATAATAATAATAATTATTATTATTATTATTATTATTATTATTATTATAATATAATAATAATATTTATTATTTAATATAATAATTATAATAATAATAATAATAATAATAATAATAATAATTATTATTATTATTATTATTATTATTATTTTATTAAATATTTAAAATCACTATGGAAGACAGAGTCGACCTATGCGTAGGCACACAAATAAATAAATAAATAAATTCACATTTAGAGTCTACCCACTCAGTAATTAAACTGATTTGCAGTGGGGGACTTTAATTTAAAGTGACTAAACCAATTCCCTGTAGATTATACCCTATCCTTGCAAATTGTTAACACTAAGGTCGTAATTATTGTAATGAAATCGTTTGACCATTCATTGTTAGTATCTAAATCGACTGACTTTCGTTTTATTTGTATTATACCAACTGGTTCATGTTAACATGACCTAGTGTCTTGACACCATTTTCAGTTTGGTTTTATTAACTGCGATTTCGCTAATGTCAATCATGTTTTTATTAGATGAGTTTCAAAAAGTTTCTTTAATTTTCTTTCTTCGTTCTTGATACCAGCCAATATCGTTGCGCATAAAACTCTCTTATCCCCCTCCTTTCTCTACTATCGCTTTCCCCTCCCTCTTCTCTTTCTTAGGTCTGGTTAATCAAACTTATCGAACTGGAAATACAAAAGAGACAAACGTATGAAATTGCATTTTATCAATACAGAAATTTTCTAGGAACTTGAATAAAATATTAATATACACACAAGAAAAAACAACTACATAGAAATGTGCCATTTCTTTTGAAAGTTGTAGAAATCGTATTTTTACGCAACTCTTAGTGAATCAGACTTTAAGTGGATTTAGGTGCAATATATGATTGTCGTTGCTTTTTACATTTTTCATTTGTCAATTTGAAGAAGTTGTAGAATCGAACTCCCAAACGTTAACATCGAAATATGTGGACATAATTTTGTTGTGAAATTTGCAATATCCGTTGCATTGTCCATTAAAAAGGTTTTTTTTGTCAACGAGCAAACTTGCTGCTGAGCACAGAAGCGTTATTATACCGTTATGGAATGCTTTGCAAGCTTTCATGCATAATTATCTATTGCACATATTTTTCTCAAATTTATACTTCATTCTATTGAAAACTAAAATTACTATAGTCTGCTCTGGTAGTGTCCCATTTGAAAAAGTGGAACTCATTCTGAAGCAGGAAGAAATATGTCATGTATTTATAATTAAAGTACAAGTTTTGTTTATATTGCAATTCTTATCTGCGTTGCATTTCAACACAATCTAAATATAGATGTGTAGTGTATTTGGAAAATATCTTACATGAATAAAGCAAAGGTAATAACAGTAAGAAATGGAACAAATTTACTATATAAAGTATGTCTTCACAACTGGAATACTAAATCAGAAAATGAACTTTCACTGCAAGTCCAAAATACAAACCAAAAAATGAATGTGCACGAAGTTATATTGGTCTGTGTAGTAGCCGTGGTAGATAAGTTGCGTATCCAGCAAATCTCGCTTCCTTCCTTTCCAGGTTTGAATCCTGGCTTAGGCTTATAATATTGAATGGCCAAAATATGAGACGTAAAGCCAAATACTATTGTCATGAAAATATACACAGTGCATGAAAACGATACAGTAAAAAGTGTGTATTTTAAAAAACAGCAGTATACAAGTGAGAGAGACCAGTACACATGCACTGAGTAATGGGTATAATTACAGTTTCAAAAGAAAGAGATGGAATCTGTAAAAAAAAGTTGATCGTGCATACATATAAATACGATTTGATCGCGCAAGAATAAATGGAATGAAGGTATCTGTTACTTTTATTCGGTTCACCGAGAAGTAGTAAGTCGGTACCATAGAAATGTCACAAAAGTCAAATGAAAAATAAAACACGAAAGTGTTTTGTTTCAGAAGTTCTTCAACTGGGTACATCAAGCTTAGTTATGGAAATTGTTTTTATGCTTTATAACTTAAAATAAAGAACGTCCAACGGTAAAAGTTGAACCAGGTGAAATAAAGATTTCGATAAAATTAAGAATTTCCCTTTTGGTTAAATTTTCGTGGAGTCTGGTCATAAAGAATATGAGAAGGCATTTAGTATGCGGTACTAATGCCTGATGGTATCGCTGTAATTGTAATGCTGGGAATAAGAGGCCGCGCCCGAGGATATCTCAAAGTAACGCTCTCTTGGGGAGGATCTAGACGCGATATCTCAAATGTTTCCACCTCAGTTTGAACGAAGCGCGTGGCCCAGCTACCAATGTGACGCGGCCAAATCTACCTCGCATATTGGCCCTTAATTCAAGACTCGATTTATGGCGTTAGACTTAAGACATAGAGGTTCTACATTTATCAGTAGCTGAGGTATTTTATACATACACGTGAGCGTAGGTTTAATGACTATAAACTGTAAGATAATAAAATGAAGACAATTAGAAGTATGCCTATGTTCACTGAGATTATTAAATTAAGCTAAACCAGCTATAAATCTTACTTAAATTGACGACGATACTATCTTTTAAACAGTTTTTGATTGAAATCAGCATATAAATATTGTTGTATTTTTAAGGTAAATAGAAACGTGATGTATTGAAAACATTGGGTTATTGTCTGTAGCCAAAACTGTGTTATTCTATTTTGTAAATGCCGATGTATTCACCTTGGGCAGCAGGGATACTAAATGCTCCAGGTTGGAATGAAGGGGTTCAACTTTCAACATGTTACACAACCTCTCATTTCACTTTCAGATACAAATGTGCCTGTGTGTGTCTTTCGTATTTCTAATTAGCGGTGTCCAAGCTGGCAATTTGCCACTGGATATTACTTATACCTAAATACTTAAAACATGTACACATTTATTTGAACACACATACTCGGTTGTTTGCATACTCCCAAGTTATTTGGTTAAAATCAATCAATGCATAATTGTGTCATGTTTTTCAAATTTGTGTTTTGGGTAATATTGAGCTTTCTGACAAAACGGGAAAAAACAATTACAAAATAACGTTGATCTCGACTACTTAAATTACGTTGTGCAGTAGAGCTTATACACAATAATATTATAGATACGTTTTCCCATTAGATCTCGAATTTTGACTGCAAACCACATGGCAGATAGTTTCAACACGTGTTGCATAAAGCAGTTTCATAATAATTACCTTACTTGCTAAATGATGTCCATTTATTCTAAGAGTCACTACTGATGTTAGTAGTACAAGCGAGTGTAGTGTAATTAATAATCTGTAGTACTAGCTTACTTCACGAAGCAAATCTTGTTTTTTTCTGAAAATATTGCTCAAAAATGTTAAAAACTCGTTTCTATTACTCTAAACTCGTTCCATCTAAGAATGTTTCAATTATTTTAACGCTCTTAGAATCTGTTACAAATTGAACTTAATCAAATGTCACAGCTTTGATATCTGAGAGTTCTTAATTATAAGTGTTGACATTTGAATATGTCTTGAAGTTAAGGACGACTTGAAATTTTGTGCTGGAGTCTGTAAGTGACGTGTATATGCCGTTTCCCTCCCAGCCCGTCATTTCCTTATACTGCCAGTAGAAATGGAAATATTCTCTAATATATATATGTATATATATATCGTAATCGATAAATTAAAGCAGAGTTAAACAAAATAAAACGAACATTCCTAGTTTAGTGTTTTGCTCTTCTTGTTCAAATTCAGTAGTATTACTTACATAATTATTGTCGACATGGTTGACTGATAAATAAGGTCATGCGTTGTTTTTGGAAACTAAGGTTGGAATTCATAGTCGGCCCCTACACCTAGGGGCACCCATTGTTGCTATGGATTTGTTTTGTTTATGGGAAATAACATGGAAACAACTGTTACCTTAGTAACAATGGGCGCCCCTAGGTGTAGGGGCCGACTATGAATTCCAACCTACGCTTTACAACAAAAAACCTGCACATATGCACAACATTATTAGTAGTTAAGTTAAATTAAATTAAATTAAATTAAATTAAATTAAATTAAACTAAGCATTTATTAAAGATTAATAAGAGTAACAGAGATTTAAAAAAAAAACCCTGAGCATAATAACCTTCTCGTTGTTTTATTAAAAGCTTCTTTCTGCGCAGAGCGACGTTAAATAGACATCACATGAAATTATGTGATAGGAATTAATTATGATTTATTTTACCTTCATCCATCACCAACACATGGTGTGACTAAAATTGCTTTCAAAATAATTAAAAATATGAGACATTGAGTCGAAATATAATAATTATTAAATCAAGACTGAAGTACTTGGGCCTGGATTCACAAGATGGCCTTGTTATTTTTCTGGTCTTAAACGTGAAACCAGCCTTACATTAAATCTATTACGAGTCAAGCTCCAAGGTACACGAAGAAGTTACTATAATTCCTGGTGAGAACAAAGATACAATGCACATTCCAATAACGTATTTTAGACATTTTTTCTCAGATATGGGTCTGGTTTCACAACACATCCAAAGCTAGACTGGCCTCACAGTTGACAATAACAAGATGAAAGACATGTTGATAATCCATACCCCTGTACCAAAACAATATGCATTTGGTAAGTGACGACCATGACAGTTTGATGTTCAGTTTCCAGTAATGTGGCGCACTCTATTTCGAGCGTCACGCTAACGAACCATGGGAAATGCAATCTTAATTTTACGCAGCATAAAATGGGATGAAACGATTCAGATTAATGAAGTCTGATTGCATAATTTAATTGCGGTTGCTTACATCTTTAACGTCATATACCTTCGTTAGGTCCGTATAGTAGCTTGGGAGTTAGGTAGGACAATTTTCGGTAGACACTTCACTATTGTTTTAGTCTGTTCAAGATGTTGCATAAATACTTTGTGCAAAACCTTCTCAGGGTTTTGGAAAATAGACAGTATACATACTTAGTTACGTGATAGTTTAAGATAGTGCACCATTTCTTTCATTTTTATCCTCCACCGTAACCTTGAGCGGTTTTTAGGGTGGCACCACCACCACAATACACAAAAACATCAAATAAGTGGCGACTCTGACATACTCGTAATCATAGGTTGCATGTACGTCAAATCTTTGCGCGTGGCGGCCACATTTGTGATCAAATTTTGACGTTGCCATGAAGAAACAATTGAAGGCTGTTGTGGTAGAACCAAATATCTTTGGTAGAACACAGAAATCCTTATTCCTTTACAATTCAGCCTGTTTTTGAGATAACATTGATATGTGTGTTTTTTTGTTAATTTTTGTATTACTTATGATTACTTTTTACACTCTAAATAAGGCTTGTTTATTAAATTTGAATAGTATTTATCAATGATCTAGGATTGGTCCTCATCAATTGTGTCTCAATCATGGCCGCTGTGACGTCACGTGGGAACTATGAATAGGGGAGGTTTGTCATAATAGAATCGGTGTATGAACATACAAAACAAACGATAACAGCTTAGATAACATTTATTCAATATTTATTAATGTATCATCAGTTGTGATCGACATCACTATGCGTCAACTCATCTTCATAGAAAGAGTATCTTACATGTTCGGTGTGAAAGTCACATAGTAAGTCATAACTCCCACACTCACACATCAGTGAAGAATAGGTTAATATTTACATAGTGTCCTACGTCTGTTATTCATACACGAACACACGTATACAATACATAAGCTGCGAGGTGAAATCTTGGTCTATGGTATTTCACAACGTGATTCGAACTTTCGCGGTAATTCTACGGCCGAATGTTTAGATGGTTTGTTAAGATAGTGCGACAGTTCATAACAAAGTACTTGAAAGAGCATTTGAAAGAGCAAAGAGCTTATGGAATAAAGACAAGGAGAAGTCGGTTAAATGTTTGGAAACGAAAACTATGTAGGTACACTAAGGGCCAAATTCATAGTCGTTCTTCACGTGCTACTCAACTTAGTCTTTCATCAGACTCGCCCAACCATCAACCACAGAGCAGTCCACATGGCAATGCTGCTCTGTGATTGGTGGTTGGGCGAGTGTGAGGAAAGTCTGAGTTGAGGAGCACGTGAGGAACGACTATATGCATTTGACCCTAAGATTGAAATACAAAGAAAAGAAAATCCATGGCATCAACAGTTCTCGTTAACACTGATAGAAATGCTGAAGTAATTGCAGGAGGTGTCCTGCAAATAGACGTATTAAAAACCATTATGCAGGTAGATTATGAAAACTATATTAAATTATTAATTAATTAGTGTTTATTTTCTATTCACATATAGAAATTGATCATCAATTAGGGTCATTACATCCTCGAAATCATGCCTTGTTGAAATGAAGGCTACAAAGTCACAGAATTTACATGTAGAACAGTATCATATAGGTATATGCAACTACATTTTGGAAATGACGACAAAAAAACCCAATCGCGAATCGATCTCAGAACCTTTTGCATAAAAATCACGAACATACTATAAGTAGGAATGTATATAGATAAAAATATATTGGATCGTATTTTAATCAGTTTATAACGTTAATTAGAGGAATTAACTCTGCCATTGTAATTAAAACCATATTTTTCTGTCGTAAATATTGAGTAAACGGGACCGAACTCACCAAGTTAGCGGTGTCTTGTTGATTAAAGATATTGAAAAAAAGATCGCTACGGGAATTTGGTTTTTTATCAGCTCAACAGTGAATTTAAAAACTGTAAAATATTAATATTTTAGACTGAAATATTTTAATAAATTAATAATTCTAGCTGGTAATAATTAATTCATTAATTCATCCATTCCTTACAAAAATCAAAAATCGTTGCAACTTAAAATCTTTTTTTTTTTTAGATGAACAAACCCAAATTCCGGATATGAATAACTTTTTCACATCTTGAAAAGATGTCAAGATATCAATGAAACATTGTTAATGTCGCGTGGTTTAATATTTCGAGCCACCGCAAACATAGACCCAAATCAATAAAAGTAGTCACGAGAGTATAGGCGACCTCATTGGCGTCGCGACGCTTGTCCATCAGGGTCGCAGATCTCGGGGACGACGACGCCGCTCATATCAGCGTCTTGAGATTTACGAGACGAGCGTCACTTGGGGGAGGGGAGGGGGGGGGGAGTTTTCGTAATGGAGTTTCCATGCTTGCAGTGGGTTTATGTGGCTGAGTAGGCGGGCCTGCCTGAGGGGATGTGGGGTAGTTTCCTCCCCCCCCCAACCCCCTCCGTCGTAGACAGATATCATCGCTCTATCCGACATAACTGTCTTGGAGCACGCGAAGATGCTCGGCAACTGCGGCGGACTTGAGAGGCACAAACAACGCGGAGGGAAATGACGTCATCAAGCGACATTGCTTAGTTGTCGTAACACGGAAGTAATATTATACTTGAGAAAGATGGCGCATTTCTTTTTTGGTCAAATGAGGCACGTAGAAATCATGACTTTTTGTAACGTGCAATAACATCTGAAGGTTGATGGAAATTGGACCAACGCAGATAGTGTTTATTACACCTGAATGGAACATCTCCATAGACTACTCACCTCCCGACTAAGTTGTTTTATAAGAAGAACTTTATTGTCTTCCCCCTAATACTGTATGAATCCATAATCCATTATCCATTAAAATGGATCGATCTATAATATTGATATTAATAATTTTTCGTAAAGGACGAATGCCTGTTATAGGGGGCACCGTGCACATCAACTTTACCCGATGTGCCCCTCTTGAGGTGACTAAAGTATGCTAGTGTGTTTAGATAGTTGGGAAGGAATGTCCGAGGGATGTTATTAGGACTTAATCCTAATATTTGACTTTACGGCTGAGGAAAACCTCGGAAAATATCTTCGGGCAGAAATGCCGGGGGCCGGAATCGACCGATGACCCCCCGAATTACATCTATCGGTGATCCAACTTATACATGGTACGGCGTTTTGAGGCCAATAAAGAATGTGCATCGTTTTAAAACTTTTCACTTGTTTTATATAGTACTACCTTTGGCACTACTATAGTGGGTATATATTTCATGAATATTTCAGTAAAATAAGATTTAATTACATAAAAATCGAAAAATATGTTTGATAACGTAACTCATATGTCTATTGCGCGAGCCATTCGGGTGCATCAACGTTATGTGAAGAGCAAACACAAATATGTAAAATAATACCTAGGATTATGATGTGTCTAATTAATTGCATGCATTAGTGGTGTTTCGTTCTTTGTTTAGTAAACAAACATGAACTTTGTGTCAGACTATTATTTCTGTACGTCCAATAGAGACTCGGGACATATTTTATATTATTATATGTGAAGTAAGCCTGACGCCTCTAGTATTATTTTTTAGTGTACGCAAATATAATCATGTGCACATCTGCTCATATTTAATGTTCTACTATGTTTAACTTCATTTATGTATTAATCAATTCGTTTAACTTACTCGAGCATCAAAAGAAAGGTACATACAGTGAACTAACACGTAATTTTCCTCAGCATTTATATTACAAAATATTAGCGTGATAACAGTCATAAATCTCATGAGTGAAAAGTCAAAGATTTTGAAACACAATCATGGGTTGCATGAAAATATATTTTACTCCGCAAAATGTTGCTTAAATGAAAAACAATCTCTAGAATCTACTTATATACACAATAGTATAGGTGATAGGATTTAAAATATAACTTTAAATAATTAAAGAATCGCATCTGTAGTGTGTAAGTTTCGCTACATATTCCTGTCCGTAAGATTATTCAACCAAATATTTACAAAAATCCCATCCCATTTTCGTGAATATTTTCTGTCAAGAAAGTAAGCTGAAAATTTCACAAATATTTATGGCGGGAAAAACAGTTCATGACGTCAGAACTGACATATATCAATCAGCATATCACGCAAAGATGATCAAAGATCGTTTTTATGCGAATATCTCACTAAAATGAGTGTATTTATATTGTTATTCGGTTCCAAAATGAAAAATAATATTGCCCAGCAATTAATTTACACCACTGTTACGATTATTTGTAATAATAATGTAACGTACTTCAGTGTTTGATAGTATTTTTGTGCAGAGATCGGAAAACAACGAATGCGTTGTCTTTGCGATAATTGTGTAGTGTTGCAAGAGGTTGATTGGCAAATTCATTCATAAACAGTGATGTTTAGTCAGTTATGACGTAACCATCCGTTTCACGATAAACGTCCGGGGAAGGCAACATGTCAAACTTTGTAAAGTTATAATTTCGAACTGTGACATTTTGAAATGAGAAAAGTATGTGGCCGGTATTTGTAGATAAGGGCCTATCTATTTCATATGATCGAACCAATATCAGGAAATGTGGAATATTCCCTATCCGTTCTCATCACCAAGGCAAGGCAGCAGCCTTACGTTCCCAATAACGCATTTCATTCAAAACGATCATAATACGGGCAATACGAACAGGCTAATTACGCAAGTCTCCCTCGTTTCACCTGACGTCGCGACTGAAGCGCCGCGAGGTATATATATAATATAGAGCGTCATTGTGTTGGGGTAGACTCGCTAGACTCCAAGGCGGAGGGGGAGAATTATTTCATCCGTTTGAGACTAATTCATACGGTGATGTTTGACGGGCTATGAAACCTTTGTCTCCGCTCTGGCAGAACAACCACACTACACGCAGGATAAACATACGTTGTTGCGTTATCACCCGTCGTACCAAAGATTACAAACGTCGTACAGTACAATCGGTCCTATTCAGCTAATGATAATGATGTGTTCCATATGGTGATAATGTAAGGTTATCGTGATTTTGCAGTTGTCATTCACCAATTTTGTGCAGATCCCTGCCCAGCTTTCAGCAAACTCGTTTTGATTTACACTTTTTACTTGGGTGAGTGATTGGAAAATGAAAATAATAATAATAATTAATAACCATTCATCACAAAATATAGATCAATTTAATAACATATTCTTTGTTCTTGTTAAGCCTTCTTGAAAATTGTTTGTAGAGTGAAATAAATTTAAAAAGAAGCTTGCTCTCTTAAGGCTGGTCCACACAGATTTTTAAGACATACGATTTAAGGTTTAACGCGTAGTCGTAAAGTTAGATCATAGGAAACACGAACTGGCGTTCACGCAAAGTTTTAGTTTTAAGACGTTGTTTTCATTGTTGTTTTTAAAACAACGTCTTAAAACCTTATGCATTATGTCTTAAAAATCTGTGTGGACCAGCCTTTATGTAAATATAGAAGGTGAAAAGATGTGGATTGCCGCCAAAGACCTTAAACATTTACAAGAGAACACTTACCTTTTTATTGACGGTACATTTTGGTGGCGATCGTAGCGGTTAAGCTCTAATCTTAAAACCAGCCATCTAGAGACCCTTGAATGCTGGCTGATTCACATCCACCAGGCTGTGAATTAAGTTTAACTAGATCCGCTCCGCGTGGCGGCACTGTTTTCATGTTAACACATTTGTAATACTAAATTCACACAGTTGCCTGTCTTAACCGTTGGTTACTATTAACAAATACCTTAATAGGAATAGATTGCTACGGTATTTGCTATTAAGGTCGTTGTTGGCAATATGTGTTTCAGCTATTTAGATGCAAAATAGTCGTTTGACACATTTCCTATATACAAAAATGAAACACATCCATTACTGATACCGTGTACAATCATGTTTTTAACAGTTTATTCACATTCTAACAGTAACGAACAATATTTAGTATCAAGGGACATGTCAACTAAAGCTGATGTATACTCTGCAGGTTTTCCTACGAGAAACCGATTATTATGGCGAAATTTAGAAAAGAAAGGCTTAGGGTTCAATCCTTCTCCCCCCCCCCCCCCCCCCCACCACTGACAAACCGGGGGACAAGGTTTTACTATTTTCTTCAGAGACACGTGGATTGTTTTAAATAATATATACATTATTCCTTTTGAACTAGCTGACCTATGATTCATTATCTTAGGTGTGCAATAGAACGAAAATGGCAAATTGTATTTTCACAGTAACATGTCTGCTACTTCTATCTCACAACTAGTTATGTGTCAATAAACCACCAAATAAGTGCAGTGATTGTGGTGAGTAAATTGCGTTGAAGCTACGTAGACCGTCATTGAAAGCGAGACCCTGTGTATGGAACCGACGAACAGCCGGGCCATTAAGACTAACTGGCGGCCATAACAAGAGTAAGCAGCATCGTCTGCGTGGTTCCCTTATTAAGATAATGCAATACACAGCTGTTCTGGGAACACGTGGTTTCATGGGGGTGCAAAGTTTACTCAAGCTCTCGTGAGACGTTTCTGTAGGGCTCGTATTCAAAACAGAGTTTTTCAAATACTTTTCCAGCTCTACCGAGACTTAGGCCCGGTTTCTCAATCATTCATTAACGGGGCCGTTTTATGACGGTCCGTTATCTGCATAGGGTTTCTTGGGTTACTGATTACGGACCGTCAGCTAACGGCCCCGTTAACGACACGTTAACCAATTGAAAAACCGGGCCTCAACAGATTACATCGATTAGTTACGAATGCAGACAGGTCTCGATCATTGGACGCGTCGATGAAAGATAATGCGACTCGAGCTATCTTGACTTATGTCATTTCTACACTTACGATTACTTGAAGTCACTCCCATTTTGAATGACTCATTTAAAGTTACCATGCGTTTACACTTAACATAATCACCGCCCGTGATTTAACAGAAATTTCGCCTTTTCTTCTTATCTTCTAGGCCTACACAGCTTTGAGACATGTTTCAGATTACAGAGTGGCTACTGTCGTGCTAAAGTAATGTCACGAACTGTGAACATAACCTTAAAATACTAGTCGTCCCGCAATTTCAGAATCAAGATACCGTAAATCGATTGTGATTAACACAGTACCTCACTTTAAAATGGGGTCATGGGATGATTTAAAATGAGTGAGACTTCAAGTTGCTTTTTGAGCGTCTACACCCAGACTTAAAGTGCTTCTCACTTTAAAGATCGCTTTAAAGTGTAAGTGTAGACAAGGCATGGGACTGACGCCTGAATATCTCTAAGAAGATTGTCTTGAACTGCATATTATGTTAGTTTGTGTTTCGCCGTCTAAAGCGATTAGCGCTACTGCAGAAGCAGGTGATTAGTTGTACGAACGTTTATTTATTTCACTTATTTTTCATTTATTTTTCTCAAACCAGTTAAGAAACTTGATTTAAAAATGAGGAGAGTAGACAAAATGAGAAATGTATTATGAAACAATAGAGAAATGAAACAATAGAGAAATACTGAACAAGTAAAATGTATCGAAAACCTTTTGGTTTTGTCGTAACTTATAAAATTTTAAACTTGTACATAGCCTACATATTGTACAACATTGTTAGAATGTTAAAGCAAAAATTCTAAATTACACATATAACAGAAATACAATCGTAAAAATGAAAGTTAGGGTTAGGAAAGTTAGGATAGTAAAACGGAATGATTAACAGATGTGGGGTTCTCGTTGGATATCCATGTGATCATAAGATGGAAATTTATAATTTTGTAGGTATCGTTGTTAAAGGTTCAACCTGATCGAAGGTCGGGTAACTTGAAGGGTCGGGAAACAATATCCAAGTTGTTTTACATACTTAATCCTAAAAATCACTTAATGACTTAAGTTAACCCGGAAAACTCTTGAATCAGGATTGCCCGTGTCTGGCATCGAACTGGCGACCTCCCGAATGACGGTCGCGCGATTTACAGCCAAACCACCTCTATCGGTGGAACCTTTTGTCGTGGGATTCATTGGTTTATTAGTCATTACTTGGGCAATACCGAAGCACGGAACTATTTCCAAATATTTAGTCGACATATTACGGAGAGCTTGATTACTCACGGGATTGCGAAGCTGGGTATGTTCGTCCATGCGTCAAGATATATATATATATATATATATATATATATATATATATATACACACACACGAGTAGCAGACTATTACTCACAATGATGATCACCATTTTGATCATTCCTATAGAACGAAACCGATAGAGGCGGCTCAGCGGTAAGACGCGAGACACTAATTCGGGAGGTCACCGCTTCGAATCCGGCCACCGGCAAATTATTCTGATTGAAGATTGTCCTGAGGTTTTCGTCAGTTGTAAAAGTGCTTGCTGGGATTTAGTCCTACTATAACAGCACTCGGACATTCCTTCCCAACTATCCAATATCTCGTTTGTCACCTGAAGAGGGCACATCAGGTAAAACTGGGCTGCACCCTATGTATTTTTTTATTCTTACGAAAAATGATTATTATAGATCGCTACCCGATAGAGCTGACTGAATGCTAACAGTGTGAATCTCGAACCGATAGAAGTGGCTACTGGCTCAGCGGTAGCAGGAGAATTACTTGAATAGGTCACGGGTTCGATGCCGGCCTTGAGCAATCAAGACCAAAGGTATTTCGAAAGTATTCCTCAGTCAAATATAACGACCACGTGTTGGGTTTCAGTCGTCATATATGCCATGATACTTCTTTGCACTGTTTAAAATGTATATACTTCTCACCCATCAATATACTGGGATGGTTACCCAGCAGCAGATATTCCCATGAGAAGTATTATTATTGTGAAACAGAAATAGAAGGCTGATAGGCTTCACCTAGCAAGGTTTAACTATAAGTTCATCACAAGAATGTGGGGATTTTAAGGATTCAGTTCTTATAATATCTTGTGCTCCCAGTTAACGTATGATGTCACGTTAACCAGCTGAAAAGAACAATATAAATATTATATCTTAACTCTACAAAATGTATGTTGACAGCTAAATGTCTTGTCAGTTCCATGTCCCAATCAATTTATGTGTCAAAAAGCACCAAATTAGTGCAGTAATGCCAATATAACCCTATATAGACTTCAAACTACGTGTATTTCAATGGTAAGTTCCGACGGAAGTTGCGAAAGTGGACTTTCTGATTTTCTTATGGCTGATCAAACTTCTTCATAATATATTATGCCAGCCTCCTTTTTTATATATCATCTGGAAATAAACAATATTTATTTATGTAATGACTAATAAACGATTGCGTTTTATTGATAAGTGCTACAGGAAGTGCGCGCAAGGGTAGTGAGCTTGGCTTCGACACATGAAATAAAATAGATAATTTTCTATTTTAAAGTCCGGTGATAATTTGACTCTACTCTGTTAATCGCTATAAAAAGTAATTCGTTGTTGTTTCTGCTGCAATCGTTTCCCTGTTTTCTTAAAACAGATTATAAATTTTCTTGACGAGTGAAAGCTAGATCTTACGAAATTTAGAAAACGAATACGTAATATTAATATTATCTCAATCATCTGCTGCGTCAGTAGACGTGTACACGCTGTTATTAGATTTTTTTCTTCAATTAGAGCTGATATCAGGCATTTAAAATCAATATTGCTCTCATTTTAGTGCCTATAAAATGCATGAAATTAACCCAAAATACACAATTAACCATATCCAACTCCCTTGATTTTGAGGTTATTGCAATTGTAGAAGATTTTATCAAAAATCACAGTTTTGTATAGTTCAAATGCGATACCTCATGTATGATTATTATGCGTTTTGTTGCTTTACGTATATGTTATTGCAATCATGCTATTCGAAACGACCAGTTGTAATAGATGTAGATTAATGACATTTATAAAACCTGCATTACTCGGGATTCAACCGAAGTACGTCCAAGTGGCAAATGCTTAGTTTTTTTACCTGCGCCCCGACCGCCTGAGTCACCGGACATAATCCGCCATAAGAACTGATGCTACAGGCTGTATAGAATTGAATGGTGGGGTCTATCTGTCAATATGGCTACATTTCAATTCCACTTTCGATTGCGAGTTTGATCAATTCAATCCACTTTGATTAACCTGTCCTGACAAGCACTACAAAGCAGTGCAATGAGCCGCGCACCACTGTACCACTTGCTGTCTATTCACTCCCATCACCCGTAAATAAAAATAGTAGCTGACATTTTTTCAGCGCCGGATACCTCCACAAGCAATGTGGGCAGTAAAACTTTCAGAAGAGATCTATTTCAACAGAATTCGCCGCGAGCTCACGGTACGGTCTATACCTGCTTGTTATTGCCCACTCCATAGAATGCACCCACCTCACTTGGAATGTGCCTAGACATCGCCTGCTATTAGCTGCCGTGGCAATATCACTTCAATATGTTAGGCATGAGAACGAGATGCAACTAGATTAAGGTTGCAGTTGTTACATGCGTCACTTCACTATTGCATAATCCATGACAACACCACCTTGCAAGTTGAAGCAAGTAGGCTGCAGTACAGTACTGGGACATCTGCATTGTTGAGAAGGGACCCTCAGTGACCTGTTCTCAGAATCTGAAGGAAATATTAGAAAAAAACTCCCGTTCTCAGAATTGTACCAGGTGAGAATAGAAGTTGCAACCTTTCAAATCTGAGTCCAACATTCTTCAACTGGGCAATGTGTGTAGGTGTAAATAGAGAGTACGTAGTATATTATGCTGATATAATGCAAAGCTTACATTGTAAATAATTAACTGGAAAACAATTCGTGACATTGTGCATGGTCTATGGTCATTGATTGATTGATTATTTGGTGTTTTACGGCGTACTCGACAACTAGGTCATGTGACGTGGGAAATGGTCATATTAAACTGTGATTCAATCACAAATGGGCCACTGCAAACACTGCATTTATTAGTTGTTCGATGTTACATTTCTAACAAACACTCTAATGGGGTGTTTTGCCGTTCTGTATGAACGGTATGTTTTGCATGATTCAATGTAAAAAAAAAAAAAAAAAAAAAAACACGTTTTGATAGATGATAAACGCATAATCTACCAGATTAATTATGTTTGTCTCTAGAAATATACTTTTTGTACTCAATCTGCGCGCATTCGTATTTTTTCCGAATGTCAATCTCGACTAATTTCATAATTCCATAATCACAAATTGTTCTTCTCGTAGGATGGAAAACCGTTTTTCCGCGGCCGTGTGTGTGTGGTGGTGTGAGGGGGTGGAGTGGGGTGGATGTGTAGGGAGCTAGCACGCGACTTGTTGATGCAGCCGTCACCTGTCACCCCCACCGCCACCCCTACTACCGCCCCCCGCGACGACAGATGAAGATCCCAGCCTCCGCCAACGAGCGTCAGTCGACGGATAGCGTTGCGCGTGGTCACACGTGCTCACAGCGCTCCGGTCTCGGACTACAGTTCGACATCACGTGCTACCCCAGGTGAGTCTTGACTCTCTTCTCCCCACGAGCTTTTACCTTTAGATATAAGCACTAAAATAATGCGCGGAATTAAGAGTAAATTATTATTGTACGGAAAATGAGCCATTAAACAATTATGTTTAGTGATATGTTGAATTAAATGTGTTTCTTTGCCCCTCAGATCTACGCACTAAAATAACGCACAGAAGATTCAATTATTACTGTACGGAAGACGAACCATTAAAACATTGTTTATGTTTAGTGGTACGTTGAATTAAATGTGTTTCTTTGCCCTTCAGATCTACGCACTAAATTAACGCGCGGAAGATTTAATTATTACTGTACGGAAAATGAACCATTAAAAAATTATTTATGTTTAGTGGTATGTTGAATTAAAATATCTTTCTTTGCCCTTCAGATATAAGCACTAAAATAACGCGTGGAAGATTTAATTATTACTGTACGGAAAATGAACCGTTAAAGAATTATGTTTAGTGGAATGTTGGATTAAAATATGTTTCGTTGCCCTTCAGGTCTACGCACTAAAATAACGCGCAGAAGATTTAATTGTTACTGTACGGAAAATGAACGATTAAACAATTATTACGTTTAGTGGTATGTTGAATTAAAATATGTCTCTTTGCCCTTCAGGTCTACGCACTAAAATAATGCGTGGAAGATTTAATTATTACTGTACGGAAAATGGACGATTAAACAATTATTTACGTTTAGTGGTATGTTGAATTAAAACATGTTTCTTTGCCCTTCAGATACAAGCACTAAAATAACGCGTGGAAGATTTAATTATTACTGTACGGGAACCGTTAAAGAATTATGTTTATTGATATGTTAAATTAAATGTGATTTCAACAAGAGTTTTATTTATTGTAACGTTATTCTTATTTTTGTTGTCACGTGGTGTTAAAAAATTTACTCGTGGGAAAATACTTTCACGTACGCAAAATGTACGACATATTCGTAACAATCAGGTGGTACAGGTAATATTCACATTTCCGTAGGGTATATTTTATGCACACCCTTAGCTGTATTCTATCCTAGATTTACATATGGCATTAGCAAGTATTATAACAGTTGCCATCGAATCTACCTAAAATCACAATGTATAGTAGAAGAGATAATTCCGACTTCCATCTCATGTGGTGGTTCAACTAGAACTCTCCGCCTTGACCGAAGTATCATCCAAACATTTCATGTAATGGCAGTTAAGACTGTGACAAGCTCGAAAATTATGGTGATTTTAATTTTAAAATCATGCCAAAGCATCTCCCATTTGCCACGGGGTAATATCTAAACTTAGTTATATGCAAGGACTTGCTATTGCCCGAAACATCGGTTTTCTATCTAAGGCAAGGAGAGAAGAGAATACAAAGCTTTTTAAAATGGACTAGTGAAATATTATTGTCGTATCAGTTTATTGTGCAGTTATAGATGATGTAAAGGAGCAAACTGTTCATTGAAATACTGTGTTTGTCTACAGAGATTTTATGATAGAGTTTGAATGTGCAACAATAAAGTACGAAGGTTGGCAAAATGTTTGGCTATTCAGCTGTTAAACCCAATTATACGATATGAAATCAAACCGAGCCGGATATTTCTACCGCCCACCCAGGTCAGCTAGCTTTGAATTAGAAAATAAAAGTGGCGTTGAGAGAACTCATTCAAATTACGAGTTCCATTCTTCCGAGTTAATTTTTGGCGATGCAGATACAGAAATCCACCAGTCTTTTTCATTTCAAATCATCTTTGTAGGTTTACTCATTAATTAATTTTTCAATGCGCATCACTTAGGTTTGATATAAGCAAAGTTGTGGATATAATTGAATCTCTTAATAATAATGTCGAGATTGTTATTAAGATTCCCTAGAATTACAGTTGGTGGAGTGACACATGCATGTTTTAATACCCACACGTTTTATATGTATTGAAAGCAACATGTTTTAGTTATTAAATTCAAAAAGTAATTAGTAAACAGTTCTAAAAGCCTTATGTGCTGGAAATAGGCTACAGTTATAGGAAAATAATTAGGTTTTTATTCATAAAATATCTCAAACTGATTTGTTTAAAAGCAAACTCTTTTAGATACGTACTAAAACAGTAAAAGAAATTACATGTCTCTGTGGGATAGTGATATTGACACTTACAATAGCGTTAATTTGATAGGATGTTTTAATAAATCAAATTAAGGTTAATGTTTGAAGAAAATACATCGAACGATACAAAATAGTTCTATTTTATTCAATATTATTAATTGCATTATCATAATAATGTGAGTGTTCACAGGCATCATCTTAGATCAACCTTTACATGATGTTCATAAAATAGTTTAAGATGCATCATTTATAGCTTATAATTTCACAGGCCTAGATTTATAAATATTTTTTTTGTATATATGTGTGTGTATATATATATATTCATCTTTCAAACATCACTGTTAAATCTAAAAACAATAAAAATATTTCGTACAACAAATATAAAAAAAACTATGCGTTTGAGCTCCCAACAATAGAATAGAATAGAATGTTTATTGAATAATTCAGATAATATGTAACATACATTGTTTATTTTTGGCCACAGTAGGAAAACAATCTCCTGAGGTGTGGCCATTTATAGAACAAAAACTATACATATGAATTAGGAACTTATACACTAAGATAATAATAATAAAAAACAAGAGTAGATGCTAGTAGTTACAATATTAATAATTACTACTAGTATAAATATGAGAGAGAAGTTCATAATGTAAAGAAAACTTTTGGCCTACTAACTAATGTTTGTTTTATTTTCTTTATATAAAACACTATATAAACACTGATAACAACCAATTTTCGACCATTCTTTAGATACCAGGGTAACAGTTTACAATATAATTAACTTTCTCTATACTGAGATTTTGTAACCACATACTACATTGTTTCATGAAGCAATATTTTGATTTGAGTAGTGAGATGTGAGACGGAAGTAAGTTATATAGTTTAGGACCAAGAAATATCGGGTGCCTCTGTGTTAATCCTTTGACAACGCGCAGTTCTTGTACGCAATTAAATCAACTGTTTCTGGTGAAGTGATTGTGAATTTGGGAGACCCGACGGGAGGTTATTTTATTAGAGTAAATGGACTTGAGTATTGCTAAAAGGTATAATTTTCGAACTTGAAGGACTTCCGTTTCATTATATAAAAATTTTGAAGAATATCTGAAAGGTTTTTTCAACATGATTCTCAATATAATATTTTGTGCTGTCACAAGTTTTAAAAAATGGGAGCCATATGCTCCTCCCCAGCCTATAATACCATAATTGAGAATTGATTGTACTGTAGCAAAGTACACCAATTTAAGATGCCGTACCGATAATATATTTCTCAGATTGTAGAATAGTGCCATAGCATGCCTTAGTTTATTGACTAAATTTGCAACATGAAAGTTCCACTTTAGATGACAATCAATTAATATACCTAAGTATTTTATATTGTCAGTTCTCTTTAAGGCTAAACATTTGCAACCTTGGGACATATTGCATCCAATCATATGTATTTTCACAACCGATGTTGCTGGAAGTGAGTTTGAACGTGGTCCAAAGGTGATGTAAAATGTTTTGTCTTCGTTTAAGCTCAGCAGGTTATGACTAAGCCATTCCTTTACTTTGTTAATACCATATTCGGCAAGACTATGCGTTTCAGTCCAGAATCGTGATGAGAATATTAATACAGTGTCATCAGCAAATGAAATAATGCTACAATTTAGAAGTGGTCCTAAGTTACATAGACTATTAATGAATATAAGAAAGAGTAAGGGACCAAGAACTGTGCCCTGAGGAACACCAAATTTGATTTTACGGGATTTACTCAGTGTCTTATTTATGCACACATATTGTTTTCTGTCTTGAAGATAGCTTTTTATCAATGCAAGTGGCAAACCCCTTATACCCATACAATCATACCCCTTATACCCATACAACACCTTTAAAAAAACCTATGGTTTTTTTAAGTAATGAGTAATCCAAAAATCATCAAATAAATATAAGGAACGATGCATAAGGAACGCTATGGATTCACTAAAAAGCTTTCATACACTTATAGTCCAAGCAACGAACAGTTTGACCCGGAACTAATTGGTACAGAATTTTTTTTGATCATAAGTTGTTACTTATGTGAACCTACATGCACATAAGAAACTTTACCGCTGTCCGACACCCCTAATTAGCGTAATTAATTAAAATGTTAAAACTAATTAATGCTCATATTATGGTTATTTTTTAAGATTTTTCAGAATCTATATTTTTACCATATCAAACAACCTATTTGGTAATTTAAAAAAATTACTTACGTCAATATTAATATCCCGGTAGCCATTAATTAATTACTATTAATTATAATATCAATTTTAATTAAATGCTTCCCGTGTAAAATTGGTGCGATTGAATATTGTTTTGTCAGTTTCAAATATAAGAATAACAACATACAAAACTTGTGTAGAAACTTTACTGCAATGAAAATATTATTTGTATCACAAATTAGCATAATTAATAGTTAATTATTACATTCAAAACTTATAGTGACATATTTGAACATAGGCAATATGGGTATCAAAAGAAAGCTGCTGATACGTTGATTTTAGTACCTATACTCTCAGGGTCATGCAAGAAAATTTCCAAAGTCTTTTAGGGGGGGGGGAAGAAGGGGGGGGGGCGGGTTAAATAATTAATAACGTCAAACGTATCAAACGAAAGCTATTAATACGATGTTAATAGTCAAAAACTTTTCAAGTGATAAAAAACAATATAGCCTACCCTAGTGTTTGGCTAAAAGGGGGGGGGGGGGTTAAAAAGCGTCCCCATAAGTCAATTTTGTGTCTGATTTGACACTCATTAATAAGTTTAACACAATTGTTTTGTGATTGATACATAGCATTTACTGCATCGTATATATTCGTCTAGACTACTCTAGAGAAATCTTATAAAAACCTATATGTAGTATATAATCATGTGGAGCACATCAGAATCAAATGTCATAAGACCACTGTAGCATTTGATAGCTACGACAATGAGCCATCTCCTAAGGACAACACATATTGGAAATGGAATGGTGGTAACAGATGAACTACAATCCAGAAGGAGTCAAACATATCAATGTCAGTCAATATAGAACATTGAACAACTCTCAACCTAATTAACAAATGAATATTCACTAAGCCTTTTACGACGAGACTTGAAGCCAATAACATCACAGTACTTTAAGCACAAGACGACGCCGATGTGTTAATTGCAATTACAGCAGTAGAGTCGGCTAACCAGAGAACAGCACCCTCACTGATGATTTTACAGAGTTGCCAGTAATTGTATGCATTTCAATCACGAAAATCCTGTTTATGATTTCATCATTGAATCAGAGTTGAAAGCTGGTACCAGCAAACAGAAAATATGGAATATGCGTTATACACAACAACCAAGCTAGGATCAAGAATTGGGTTCTTCTTTACCCTTCATTCGCGTAATAAGTGGATGTGACACTACTTCAAGAATGTTTAATAGGTTAAGCTTTACCATTCAAGACATTTGCATAAGATTTTTTTTAATTAATATATTTCCAACAATCCCACATCTCCTAACACAAAGATTGTTGAGTGCAGTGGAAAATCAATCGGCATGTTGTAAAATGATAAGAGAGAAGTTTACAAATAAATTAATAACTGCTAACGCAGTATTCAGCATGAGACTTTACAACCTATATTATCAGCATCTCCCCACCACATTTTATTATTAGTATCATCAAGTACAAGTTTAGCTTTGTAACAACTCTTTAAAAAAAAATTTCCTGTACCAACTGACAAGCCACCAGCATCACTACATATTTTTAAAATTCTATGATGTAATTGTAAAGTACGATGCAACTGCAAGAAGGTGCATCCGTTCTAAATGCCTGTACGTTGTTGTTTGAAAATTAATGTGTGATGTGTTTAGTTGATGACCCATTATCGTAGCCATCAAATACTTCAGTAGTTATGATATTTGCTTTTAATGTACTCCACATACTTCATAACTCTTCAAATGTTTTGTCTCTAGACTTTTAAGGTATGTGATGCATCAAAATGCCCTTCATCAATCTCAAAGCAAGACTTGCTTGTAACAGTGTTACTTATTTCATATTCTTTCCCTTTCATATTATTTCTATACCAATTTCTTCGTGTATTTGCAAACGTATTATGCCCAGGAGCAGAATTTTCAGCTTATACCTTGGAATACATCTTGTGGTAGTGTGCTTAATTTGAAAGTTAATACAAATGCCTACGTAAAAAAATTAACGTTTACATATTATATCATAATGCAACTCTTAAAAAACTAAATTAGCTATTGCTAAATCATCCTCTGATGACTCTCCGACGCTCGAGAGTCGTTGGAAAAGCAGCAAAGGATCAACTTCGATTGTATCTCCATCAACGTTCGCGGTTTTAAATTTTTTATGTGGTGACAAGAGGTAACAGAATTAAATCTTACAAATCTTGTTTACATAGGAATTGAGTTGAGTTTATAATCCGTTGCAATAATATTTGTGATCACTGTGTTCGACAAGTAGTCATAATTATCAAGAACTAAAACTTTGTTTGGCTACAAGGACAAAATCTTTGCATTATACGGTTTATTAATGATTGGGTACTTAGTAAAAGAAACTATGCGCAGTAATGACACTACCCATTTTGTTAAATTCGGATAGTTGAGCCTGGAGTTTTGTATCAGAGTAATCGGACCTCATATCTAAGAAGTAAAATCAAATATTGTCAAAAATCAGACGCAAAATTGGGTTATGAGAAGACTTTTTACTGCCCCCCCCCCCCATCCTCCCTCCCACCCCCGCTATTAACCAAGCATCATTCAATATCATTCTAAAAGTATTTTTACTAATAACAACGTATTAATAGCTTTTGTTTGATACGTTTGATAATATTCTGTATTAATCCACCCCCCCCTTCTTTCTACCCCCCTAGAAAAACTTAAGAAATTTGTTTGAATGACCCTGAGAGTACCAGCATTAAAATCAACGTATCAGCAGCTTTCTTTTGATACCCATATTGCCTATGTTCAAATATGTACGTATGTAAGTTATAAATGTAATAATTAATTATTAATTAGCTGATTTAGCCTGTAAATAGTTATTTGATTGCAGTAAAGTTTCTACACAAGTAATATATGTTATTATTCTTATATTTACATTTGTCAAAACAATATTCAATTTTACCAATTTTACACGGGAAGCATTTAATTGAAATTGTTATTATAATTAATAGTAATTAATTAATGACTACCGAAATATTTATATTGATGTCAGTAATTTTTTTTCATTATAAAAAGGGTTGTTTGATGTGGTAAAAATCTTAATTCTGAAAAATCGTCAAAAACAACCATAATATGAGCATTAATTAGTTTTAACATTTTAATTAATTACGCTAATTAGGGGTGTCGGACAGCGGTAAAGTTTCTTATGCGCATGTAGGTATACATAAGTAACAATTTATGATCAAAAAAAATTCTGTACCAATTAGTTCCGGGTCAAGCCTTTTTTTACGGTTCGTTTCTTGGTCTATTAGGGACGCTATTCGGTCATCATCATTTAATTCATAATATATTTATGACATGCAATTCTAGTTACATAAACGGTCAGTAATTTACAAGCGAAGATCAGGAATGTGGCAGCAAATACTACAATACTACTACAATGTATGGGAAATAGCATCGAAAATACGAAAATTACGGTGTAGAGGATGACAAATAATAGATGTTGACGTGCATATAAAAAGTGACGGGTATTGACTATTGAGGTCTGGGAAAGGACCTAACAGAAAGGCTACGAATGGAGACCACACAGATTTGTTTCTCATGTTGACGCTGGCAAGTATTCACATGTTCTCACATTTTCATGTACAGACGAACACTAAAAGCATTTCTAGATACGTTGCGGAATAGTTTGTGATATTGGTATATGTGGTGTATTTTTTTCGTTTCACTGATTTAAATGTGTATATAAATTGTTACGATTTATTGAAATTATTTTGTTATTGTATAACCTTGAGTATTCTGTTTTAATGGATGTAGAGAGAATCTTCAGGCGATACTTAATTGTAAGATCTCTATCAATGAACCATATTAATTAAATTTATTAAAACGAAGAAGATGAGGTGCTGAGCCTGGCTAGCAAGCACTAGAAGATAGCCCGAGAAACTGGTGACTTGTCACCCCCCGACCCGACGAATGTTGGATAAGGGTGTTTGATATATATATATATAATTTATCTCCTAGTGTGGTAATCTCAAAAATAACACTGCGAGAATCTTACTTAACCTGATTGCTCTACCTTCTTAGTACGTAATCTTGAGAAGGCACTAACACAATATCGTGCATCCTATCTGTGAGTAATTCCCCCCCCCTCCCAACCCCCCCCCCCCCCCCACTGGCACAATATCATGCATCCTATCCGTGAGTAATTCCACTCTCCCCCACCACCCTTCTTAGCCAACCCTTCTTATAGTGCGTAATATTGAGACAACGAATCACGCATCATATTATCCGTGAGTGTGTATTCCAACCATAGACGGCACTTAAACTGTACATATCACGCACCTTTCACTTTAGCTCGAGCAACACAGTGAAACGAGTCTATTTTATTTATACGACGTAAAACTAAACACCGCAGAACCGTGTGTGTATGGTTTAGTCTTTGAGGTCATTTAGCTATTTATACAATAATGTTCAGTAAATAAATGTGACGTTTCAATGCGCGATTTTCAGTTTTTTACACGTTCTATGAATGTTTGTGCAAATAAACGAATGATGACTGTTTGTTATAATGAACCTTTTAGAAATATGTTACGTTGCCACAGTTCAATTCTGTTTTTCTCTTACATAATACTCTTATTTTACTATTCATTTTAATTATAATGAACGTAAACGAGAATAGATGAAAATTAATTAAAGTTAAATAATCAAATAGGTGGTGTGTAGTTTTAAAATAATCAGAGTATATGTTCAACAACAAACATCAGTACATACATGTATTAATGATGCAAAATGTTGTTACATTATAAGCATGTCTGATGTGCAGTAGCTATCGTTCTAAGAGTGAAATCCTTAAAAAAAATATGAACCGTGCGTTTCTTTAAACTGCATGATTGTACCATGCACCCGTCTTCTCAATTACCCTCGTCTTATAGCATCGGGCGTTGAGTCATTGTACCTCAGGTATTTTTCATATTTTAAACTAATGACAATGTAAATAAAAGATTTGAATGTTGGTTTGGTGGTAACTAATCTCATGTTGGTAGGCTATTACGGATATTCATTCCGCTATTACTGTCTTATGCAAAATGTATCTACAAAACTACAACAAAACCTATTTTTTGGAACGCGCGTAGTTTCAATAGTACGTTTTACATACACTTATACTCTGGCCTAACTATAAAGAGAATGATAATTGTTTTAAGGTTCATATTTTGTACATTGCTTATCATATTTTTGTTCATCTTATGAAATGTCAAAAAATAAATCTTTAACTGTTTTCCTAACATGATTGTTTTTCGTTTCCCGATACAAAATACAAATTTGTACTGGTACACGAAAAGAATGTGTGTACTGAAAACTATCGAAGATAACACTTGTTCCACACTTCAATTCGCATAAATAAAGATGTCTTAACGAAGTTTATAAAATATATTTACATTCGAACTTTTATCTTCCTCGCTAAAGATAATATGGTAGAGTATCGTGTGCGTAAAACGTAATGACTAATGAAAGTATGAGCAGGTGGTATGAGCGTTCCCTCCAGAAACATGTATTTTTAATTTTGAGCATTTTATAAGACCCTTTTTATGATAAGTTCTTTATTATTCTAGTGTCATTTATATTTAAGGATAACGATTAAAGCGGCCTTACATTTGTAGGTGGAACACCAAGATAGGATTCACTTTCAATTCGGAAAGAAAAACAGACAGCGAAACATTTCCAACAGTGTCGAAATAATTAAAATATCACTATAGGTCACATTTTCGCAAATAGTTCAAACTAACTTGTAGGATATTATGTTTTAATAAATTTCGAAACCAATTTATTCTCCCAATATTCGTTTGTTGAGTGGTTCCTCTGATGTTTCGTCTCCATAAAATTAAAGTTTATTACAGCATTGTGTCCCAGTTATGCTTTGTGTTCATTTATAACGCTAATCATATCGTGGATATAAACACTTTTTTATCGTGGATAGTAACTTGATTACAACATTAGTTAATATTGCATTCCACTTTGCAAGAAATGTTCTCTTTGTACAACCGTGCAATGCATGGTATTTACATTTTGTTATTCTGAAGGAAAATCACGGTTTAATTAAGAACATGCGAGGAAAACAAGCAACAACAGTCGTTGTGCGAATTATAAGATGATGAGAAATATGTTATAGAAAATAAAATCCAGTGAAATTCATTTCAATTCGTGACTTAAAAGCATTTTTTCCCAGTGGCAGAACAGAACGACGGGGTGGCCGATAAATCTGAGAGTGGGCGGGGGAGACGGAACAACTTCATACGATCCGAGATGTCGCAAAAAGTTTTATAGTTGAAAATCTGTGTTCACTATGCTGACAGAAAGGGTTTTAATGGTAACATTGCACATTGAGTGAACATTGCACGGGAAAAGTTATTCGGCCAACTGCGAAATGCTACGAATTAAATAGTGCAGCAATGTCATGGCTAGTTTATACTTACGTATGTTTCCCTCACACACGACTCTATAGTAAATTAACGCACATATTAATTATTTATTGTTTATTTATTGATTTATCCTGCAATAGCAACAATTGATTTGCAGTTTGGCATAGTTAAAATTTGATTATGTTCTTTGTTTTAATGACAGAATAACAAATCACTGATTTCGTTTAGAAATTGTTTATAATTTACAGTTTTTTTCAACTGATCGATTTTGTTAACCCTTATTGATAAGCCATTTTCAGATATGTCGGAATCTTTCAGAGGGTGAAAAACTTGCGCTTGCTTCTCAAACCATCTACAGGCGTTATTGGTATTCCCACGTTTTGGTCTCTTAATCACATTAGACAAGAGTTTGTTATACATGCCAACATCAGTTTCAATAAAACATTCAGTTACGTGTCGTTCGTTCTATTTGTCGCTATTAAATACAATTCCCAAAATGGCGGTGGTTCAATTGCTCGTGCGGCCAATTCGATGCTCCTCAAAACACGGAATACACACAGCACAACTGTTATCCATGTACTAGCTACTGATCGAAATAAAAAATCTTCTAACAAATCTTTTTTAACTAATTTAATTTGTTTCACGCCGTGTTTTTACCGTCGTGCTGTTGGCAAACTCGCAGAGAAAGAATCGTACCACTCAAATGCCTGGTTTAATTAAACTACAGCTACTCGTTGGATCTGATGGTAGTGGAGTTAGTTGATATCTCTAATTTGGGAAACAGAAAGTGGGTGGATAGGCCGCCCGCCCCCCTTGTATTTATTGTATCGTGTGTGTTTTCGACTAATGACGCAATAAATACCTCATCTGTGGTTTTCGTGCTACTGGAGTACAACCTACGCTGCTCCCAGTCATTACAACCCGCGCTTGTGTAAGCGTTCGGAAGGGCGGCGGCATTCGGAATTACGGGGTAGTTTAGGGGAAGGTCGGTTTTCAAATAAATAATCAACACCCGAAACATAGGAATCTAAACATCAGCCGATTCCTCGTGTGCCACTGTTTCACAACCCGTCAACTTGCATAATTGTAGGCCTACATTGGATTTAGAATATGCGTGAAATGTATGCCTAAAGCATTAATATATTATTACGATTAAATGTATTCTAATGGTGTTTCAAACACGACTGAATAATATTCAAAGTGAAAAATTAATATTTGACAAGAGCATTCTTACACACTTGTGTATGTTTTAGGTGTGAACAGAACTGTATTATTTTGTGTGGCTTTCGCGGAAAACTTGGCTCTCTGGTAACGTCGCGTCCATTGATAATATCTTGACGTTTCGGGCCGCTTTTACGGTCCATCTTCAGAATTGAACCTTGACATGCACAGACGATCTGAATCGAGTAGCTTTATTCTGTGTGTGCACTGCAATCTTCAAGATTTGAAGATAGACCGTGCAAAAACTTCAAGATATTTTTATCAATGGACGCAGCGATTCCAGACAGACAAGTTTGAGTAATATAATTGTGTTTGTAATTATTGACTTGGTACTATGTATTGTAGAAAGAATTAATTAATTTTTAAATGCCTTAATCAATTTTTGAATCTGATCATCTGCAAAATACATTCAAATCCTATAAATAATCAACGTCGATTGAATGCGTTTGGCTTACGCACTCATCAATATATTGATTGATCAATGCAGGTGCTTTATTGAATGTATCGAGCTGTTACTTTATTGCGCACTAAAGACTGTGTTAGTGACTTGTTATACGCTTGCAGGCAAACTATTTTCACCACTGCTGTTGCGAGCGAAATCCTGTTATACATTTATGTTGGAATAGTTGCAGCTAGCCAACGACGTGCAAAACGCTTGCAGCGTAACTAATTATATAAATACTGCACCATGCAGACATGCTCAACCAATCACATTAACAACATACTTGTGATTTGAATCGTCAGTTTGGTTCCATGTGTGACATAAGGCCCATAAGGGGCAAAATGTTGTGATGTCTCGTTAGGTAAATCAGCGGTTCTTAACCGTTTTCACTCCGCGGCCCATACAAAATAATAATTTTGAACAAGGATTCCCATGTTTCACAGAAGAGCAAAACGATTTAAAACAACTAAAACATATATATTCTATGACGCCTCTTACGCTATTTGGTTTGAGGTACCAGCCATTTCACTATTTTTTCTGGTTTTTCGTCAGGTCCTTTAATCTTCTACGAAAAAAATCCTTAGTGAATATCTACTCGAATTCAGTCGAATTTAAGTTTTGAGAAATAAATAATGCGTAAACGGTCACTAAATTCAAAAATATAGTTTTAACACTAACATTTTTTGCGATAAATAATAGGGAAATATTGAACCTAGTGAACAATAGTAGTAACTGATAAAACTGAATATTGTTATGCGATGAAAATATTTACATAATTACATTACTGTGATTTTGTGTGACTTTTTGTGCCCTACATTGATCTTCCTGCTCTCGGACGTACAGTCATCCGCAACCATGATTATTTAGAGTATTTCAGTGATGTACTAGCAAGATATATTATTAACATAACGTATGAAACAGTAATTCAAAACACATCCCTGCCGCACACCTGTGACTGGTAAAGTTTGGATTGTTGATACTTGTCTAACAAAGTGTGTTCGATCGCTTAGGTACGACTTAAACCAGTCTAAATATTTCCCTCAGAGACCCCAAAAATACTTCAAGCGCAATATTGAATGGTTTATGCAGTCGGGGGCCTTTATTAAATCAAGGCTAAAAATACTGAAATTCCAAGTTAGAACATCATCATGTAACTTGTTCTGTGTCTACCATTGTTACCTAAGCCATGTTTCATGTTCGATATAACGTTATGTTTATAGATGTAGATAATATGGCACTGATACCTACTTTATGACTTTAATCGGTGTTGGAAATAAAATTCTTGACATTTCGGTGAAAGAATGTCGTTTTATTGTACTAGTTAGTTAGTTCATTCCGAATCAAGAAGTACTCTTCACAACATACAGTATGGTATTCCCAATATGCATTATGAACCTACAAAGCCCATCTGGGTCCGGGGAAGAATAGGCCCAGAGTGACTCTGCTAGTCGCAAGAGGCGACGAAAGGAGACCCTGCCCCCCCCCCCTTTCCCACTGAATATTTCACCTCCCACTTGGCCCTACCCTCCCTTGCTGGACTCCTGTATGACGACCCACGCGACGTACAATGGCTCTGATTCAGATTTGGCCTTTTTCTTCAACATCATCTTCCTCATCTTCACTATCACCAGCTCATCGTCTCGATTAGCCATTGTTGCACAACTATGAGACGTTAAGCCCCATTTACAAATCAATCATGAACCAACAATGCAATTTATAGTATTGTGATATTCAATCTTGATCATATTGGGTTATACGTACATTACCAATCGTTATGGTAGGAAAAATTAAGCGGCAGTATTGTATGCTGCCGAGAGTGCTTCTAAATGAGATAAGATAAGATTGTGTTTATTTAGCTTCACCAGCTATTATTGTCATACATACATACATACATACATACATACATACATACATACATACATACATACATACATACATACATACATACATACATACATACATACATACATACATACATACATACATACATACATACATACACACATACATACATACATACATACATACATACATACATACATACATACATACATACATACATACATACATACATACATACATACATACATTAATACATACATACATACATACATACATACATACATACATACATACATACATACATACAAACATACATACATACATTAATACATACATACATACATACATACATACATACATACATACATACATACATACATACATACATACATACATACATACATACACACATACATACATACATACATACATACATACATACATACATACATACATACATACATACATACATACATACATACATACATACATACATACATACATACATACATACATACATACATACATGCATACACTTACACTACTATCTTATTATTACTATCAATTAAATAAACATATACTTACAAATTATTTTTACTGTCAACTACTTGTGCACTTGATGGAATTTGGAAAGAGCTAGACTGCGAATATGAACATGCGCAAGTGTTTAGCAACTCTAAAGCTGCGTACACACGGCGGATTTTGGCCTCACGACGATCTCAAGGCGGTCGGACGGATGGACTGATCGGATGAAAATTGGATGGAAATCTCTCGTGTGTAAAGTCTTGAGGCGATCGTTCGACGATCCGTTTCAATCTCTGCCTAGTCAGTATTTTTAGCTGCGTACACACGGTGGATTTAGGCCTCACGACGGTCGTACGACCGCCGTGAGATCGCCGTAAGGCCAAAATCCGCCGTGTGTACGCAGCTTTATACTTAATGGAATATTCCACAAACTAGTTCTGCCACTCTTCACTTAAAATACACGTTTTCTGAGTACCATCCCTAATACCCAAAGCATATGTCTATACACGTGTACAATTTCGTCAGTTGAATGAGAAAGGATTACTCAAACTGGAGGTCACAAGTACCTTTCAATTAGCTCACAAGTAGCTCATAAGTTCTACGTTATACAGTTTAAATGAGGTGATTTCCAGCAATTCAAGACGGTTTTAGCAAAATACAGGTCCTATTCAGATATAATTAGCAGATTCTGTTATAAATCAATCAAATTCTCGTGTAATAGCATCACCACTAATTGGGGTACTTTACATATAACAGGGTGGACAATATTTGGTCGCCTGCTCGCGAGTAAAACATTCATGCTGCCCCCAACTCTTACTCAAAAGTACAGCTTTTCCGTTTTTCGTAAATTGAAGAAATAAGACATATTTTAAAAGGTAATGATACTGATGTTTTCTCTTGAAAAAAGATTCTTGCGAGTGTATTTAGACAAAGGCAGGGTCCACTAAAATAAAGCATCTGAAATGACAATTATCCTTTGCAATACAGACAGCAACAAATTTGCAGTGTGTTGCACCAAAATTTTTAAAAATTTGAAGTGCCGGTAGGCCTATAACGGTAACGGGACCTGGCTTCTCAGAAATTTGGCTGTATCCTATACATTCTTTAGGATTTACCGTTACCGTTATAGGCCTACCGGCACTTCAAATTTTTAAAAACTTTGGTGCAACACACTGCACATTTTTTGCTGTCTGTATGCAAAGAATAATTGTCATTTTAGATGCTTTATTTTAGTGGTTTAACTCTAAATTTGACCGCCCCTTGTATGGACACCTAACAATTCTTGAACATTTCACAGAAATCTTTGTTGAGACTATATGGGAGTATCGTTAAAGTTCAATAGCAAGTTGAAGTCGACAGTTGATTAAACATCCCGTCGAAGCCTCAAACCTAGCTCTCCTACCTTTTAGGCGCATGTCTTGTGAAAATAGACACTCCAAGCTAACTGCGATTGCTAGAATATGTTATTATGTCTGTATGGGGACTTCAGAAAGTAACACTTTTCAATCATTATTCAGTGTTTTTGTAATAATTGTTTCTATAAATTTCAGGTTACTTTATAATAGTTTTATATAACTCCACTACCCTGGATAAGAATATTGGTGTACACAATCACCTATCGCTGATAACTTTATGCTTTAATTATAGTGACCATCTCTAACCGTAAATTTGTAAGCATGCATGTGCTCGTTTCTTTAATTGTAGCTGACTGCCTGTCACGTTATGTGTAAATTAATATCAGTAACATTCAATGCAGGTTTTTCTCCGTCTGCCAGTTCATCTTTATCTCCACCTTACCTACCTGTTAAGTATTAATGTTCACGTTCTTCTTCCAGTATGAAACGTTTGCATATTTTAATTTAATTATCACTTCACGTCTCTATTGTAGCTATAATGTTATTCAAGATGGTGAGAGATAATAGATGAAGATGAAGGATAATTGCAACAAACCTATGATTTATGCAGGACTCGACCTAGGCCCCAACCGTACGGCCACCGAGGAAGGCTACTTTTACCACAGTAGAAGGAATATAGCTACAGCAAAAATTGTCACGCTTTCTTGCAGCAAACACATGCGCGCACAGTTTTTATGTCTATTGGTCATGAGTAGAGGTGTTTGTTTTTCGCGGACCGCGAAATCGCGAAAAGTGTTGATAAAGAAGGGGGAGATGAACAAAGTGTATTAAAAACATCAAAATTTTACCGCGAAAATTCGCGAAATCCGTCAATTTCCAGTCATAACATCGAAATTTGTATTAAAGAGCGAAATAACTTGAAATCGCGATTGTTTTTAATTTACTATGAAAATTTCAAAAAAATGTAAATTTATTATTAAAGTCAATTACGTCATTACAACACAATCGTGGGGACCTAATATTTTTTCATTATAATGATGATTTCGTTAAGAAGATCAACGATTTGTTTTTGCTTAAATTCGGCGTCAAGCAGAGCAAACGAGTACAATTATTATTCTGAGGGATTTTACGTGACGGACAAGAAGATTCTTATGTGTTGTGACTGCCGCCTTTAATTTGACCGTAAAGATACACTAGACAAACACAGGTTTTGGTAATGTTAATACACTTCCTATTAACTACTGCTAATTTGTGCATACAATTCAAAAAAAGTAAATTACATTAAAATTCCTTCTTAATTTAAACATGTTTCTGGTGAAATTTACTGTAGAAAATCTCCCAAAACCCGCCATAAAACATCGAAATTATTAAATTTATAAACGAAATTTAAGAAAACAACACCATTTACAAACACCTCTAGTCATGAGTCGATAAAGTAGAACTACTACAACTTGAAGTAATCTATTTATAATGGTAAAGATAGGCCTTACAACGTATGTCCAAGAGGTTACCGCTACGGGCGCTAGTGTCGCCGGGAAGCAGTTAATACACTTCCTATTAACTACTACTAATTTGTGCATACAATTCAAAAAAAGTAAATTACATTAAAATTCCTTCTTAATTTAAACATGTTTCTGGTGAAATTTACTGTAGAAAATCTCCCAAAACCCGCCATAAAACATCGAAATTAAATCTATAAACGAAATTTAAGAAAACAACACCATTTACAAACACCTCTAGTCATGAGTCGATAAAGTAGAACTACTACAACTTGAAGTAATCTATTTATAATGGTAAAGATAGGCCTTACAACGTATGTCCAAGAGGTTACCGCTACGGGCGCTAGTGTCGCCGGGAAGCAGCCGTGCGCAAACTGATCACTGCGACTGCTGTACGAGTTGAGCTAAGTACTGAATACGTTCCTTATACACTGTGCTTTTACTTCTAGTTTTGTGGATAAGAAATGGTAAAAGCTTTGTTGACTTTGTGCGTTGATACAATGAAGTCTGTTCAAATTTAACAAGCAGACTTTTTCCACGAAAAAGAAGCATAGCACATGGACGACGCGCCAACTTTGATGTTCATTTCTTTCATTTTTCTTCTTGTCCCATATACAGAATATATATAGTGGTGTATGTACATTATTTGTAAATATAAATACAAAAAATATTATAATCAGATTTATGAATGAACATACAAACACTGAACTCACGCTGCGAATAAACCTCTTTGGTGTTATAAATTCTAATGAAATAACGATATTATGAAGAGTTTTATAAGGCTTATTTTTATGCTAAACATGTCGAAGTAGATAGTTTGCGTTACAGTAACTCACGTCGTTAAAGCACATTGATGTTTATCACAAACTCTCTTTAATGTCATATAAAAAGTTATCATACATGCGAATGTGCCATCCTTATAAAAATAAATATTGTTTACAACAGTATATTCTTCTACGCAAGCAGACATTCATTCACTGTCACTCCTGTGGTTAGCTTACGTTTGTTAATGTTATTGAACATACTTTCTTAAAACTACTAACTATACTAAGAAACTTTTTATTAAGGCATACCAACAAATATAAACCCAATCTCCAAGCTTTTATCAGAAGAATGTGCTTTTTATATAAACATTATATAATAGAACATAATAATACAGTTTCCGGTAAATTTATAGTTATTAAAACCAGTTTTTTATTTGCTATTGTGTCCGTGTTATCAAGCAGTAACTTAGAACATTTAACTCCCGCTGTTGAAAAACTTCGAGCAGTATTATTTTTCACTGTACGTACGAAATATTTTAATTAAAATGTTATTATCTGGGAAGGTAAACTAAAATCCGATAAAAATAGGATGCACATTCCCCATTGATTTAAAGCGGGTGACATAATGACATTTCTTCCCTTTATTATGCGCCTCAGGGGAGTTGGAAAATTCCAGATTTACTTTTTGTGTTATAAGAATTTTTAATAACGGAATAAAAGTTGGCTGTTACGAGTTAATTTCTAGGGAATGGCAACAAGCTTATTAAACGGAAGATCAAAACCTTTTCTCCTTTTCGTTCTTCAACTTCTTCGGTCTTGCAAACGAGATAAAATGGTTGACTTGAATAAGAACAAACGAAATTATCCGCCCTTTTTGGTCCCGCTCAAGTAAATCACATTGGCTACAAGAAATAAAATGATTTATATTTTAGATAGTATTGCGTATATATTTAAATGTACAGTTTCCAATTATTTTGAACAACGACAGGTTGATTTGAACGGCATTAAATGTTTGATTTTGTAATTGTTCTTTATCATAAAGCATTATCCACTGATATTTCAATCAACACAAATAAAATAATGATCATAGAATTAAATCATACATCATATGTCCGGAACGTGACAGTGCGAATAACAGATATGTGAAATCCTTTAGCGTGTATGGCTGGGTGAGAGTGTGGAGGCTGCTTTGTGTCCTTTTATTCCATTAGTTGGATAAAAGGTAAAGTACAACTCATACAACATTCAGAGCTTCACAGGTATTCTAGCTTAGGTACTGAGTAACCTCATCAGTGTATAATGTGCCTGATATTGTGCCTACCGTACTGTCCGTATAACGGTCCCAAGTAATGTCTCACACCGTCCTCAAATACTTGGCCACGCCCCTTTCATGCGCGCTGTTCTAACAAAAATCAGCATATTCCGTGCGTTCTTTCTCACATTCGTGAAGCCAGTCCTCCGCTTAGTAGAGCGCATAGCCTCGTTATAGTCACGCCAGCTCACATGTAACCAACCGAAGGTTGTAAATTATCCCTATATGGATCTGTTCCAATTAGATGGTAGGATCTTGAGAAGTAGAAAAGTAAGTTTGTTCTATTGTACTTGGCTACTTTGTAAGCGTGAGAATAAGTAGTGCAGTGAGTGCCCGATAGTTTTAATTTTGAATACTATTACTGTATTGTCTTATCGTTCTTATCAGAGAGGCGTTCAATAGTTTCAATATGTGTATCTAAAAACAACGGAGTATATGAAAGTGAAACCATTTGAGAGCACATTACTCTTATTTTTTTAAATTAATATATCGTATATATTCTTGAACCTATAGTATTATTACACCATATGTGATTATGCTATTTTTTGCTAGCAAATAATATCCAACACGTTGTTCAGTAGCGTTTTAATAAAAACACTATGGATTAACGTGCGCAATCATTAGTATGATATGTTTGAAACCAGCAGTGATATTTTCGATGTATGTAGCAGATGTTGCGTACAAACGCCCACAAACGAATATACCGCGAAAACATACCCATTAACTTGAACGATATCACATTTCCTCCTTTTTGCAATTATTGTTTTTTCCTTTCGAAATGTAATTCTACATCCGATAAGAACACTATTGTTGTATCTACAGGAATACTTTAGCTACTCTTACTGGCCATACAACTAAAGTCGACGGGTTGAACGTTCGTCAGATGTTTCATGACAAGGAAACTTTATTGACAATTCTTTTAACGGGTGTTATTGCGGTTTATGTTGTTAGCAGCATTAAGTAAATAAATAAATACGTTCACATTTAGAGTCTACCCACTCAGTAACAAGGCTGATTTTCAGTGGGTTACTTTAATTTAAATCGACTAAACCAACCCTGTAGGCTCCGAACACCATCGACGAGTAACGATAACCAATAAAAGATCGATATTTCAAATATGATATATTATATGAATTATAAATTGTTAAGGTGGTGGCATCTTATGTCAATTGTCTGAGTTTATGACACGTCTATTGATCCGCTAATATTGCGTATGGAGTGAATTTTCTGTTAAGAATACTTTGGCTCTCTTCAGCTTCACTTAGAAGGGAATGTGAAGGCAATTCTTGCTCACTACTTCCATTTTCATATAACTTTCTAACGATTAAAGTAATCTTAGCGGCATATACCCAATCCAACGGACTATCTAAAAAAAATATATATGGTTTATTCTCAATTTCAGTTTGTATTTGTGGTTTAGACGACTGGTATTTTTAATCATAGTCCAATCTCAATTGACTAACATTGCTCACCAATAATTAAAACTAAATTCGAGCTCAAGTACCCTGGGAAATGTATGTTATTCACAATTAGCCGTTCAGTCAATGCGTTGATCATCTCTACAGATCATTTGTTACGACTGTTGTTAACCATGTCATCATTTAATTAACGGCTAATAGTTGAACGAGAGTTTTAACGGTTTTCATTACATCACCAAATTCGTGGTTTGGCCCTGTTTGATGTTGCCCGTTTCAACGTCCCGTGAAAAACGTTAGTAAAGCATTCGTTCAATAAAAGGAATTCAAAACATTTTCAAATAAAACGTCGATACTTTACATAAACGTATTTCCAATAAGAGCTAAATAACAGTTCATTTATGTTATATTTTGTTTTCTGTTTGGGATTTCATCAATTAAATTTCTATCCAAGTATCAGTTTGATAAAATTACTAGACTGCCAAATACAAACATGGTCGGGAATCTGATTTCTGGTGCATCAATGTGTATATACCACATACGTCGTCATTTGACAACGTAAGCAGCGTAACAATCGATGTAGATAATGTATTAGAGACCGGATAAACATTCATTCAAACAAACATTTATCATCAAATTATTACATATTTCAAGACGTGTATGACAGATTTATCACACATTTCTAAACTTTCTTCAAAATATAGACAGCAAATGGCATTAAGAATAAGAATAAGACGTGACACATTCATTGCTGTTGCAACGAAAACGATTTAGTAAAGCGTTTTGTGTTGACACATTTTTTTAAACATTATCTTTCAAGGATGCATCAGATTGTGTTACAAAAATTTAGGATATACGTTCAGATAAATTACCTACCAGCAAAATGTTGAGTCACTAGTTGAATAAATACTAGGAAAACGCTCTGTTTGACGCGTTGATAAGCGAGCGCGTCAATATCTACGAACTTTCTGGCGAAAAGATTTCAATGCTAATACAAACAACAATTAACAACAATTCAAGAATGCGCATTGCAAAAATGTTTCTAATTTCCATAGCTATTATACTTCCCGACATTGTTGGATGCAGTGCAATGTGCGTTGCTAAGAATTTTCGCTGTCATGTTTTCGCCGCGGTCCGCCACCGTTACTAACAGTTATTGACAGCAATAGAAATGTAATTTCTGCCTCTTATACGTATCGGATCGCGTTTACGTTAGTATATTCGTAACCGGACAAAAATTTACTATAACATAGCCACCTCACATTTTGCCGTAACTGTGTTTCAAAAATATATTTTCGAGTAACTTTTGTGTATTTTTGCCAATATTAATCAGATCGCCATTGCATTAACATATTCGTAACCGGAAAAATCTGTAAAAAAATCTGGCTATCTCACATTTTGCCGCCATTTTGTTTCAGAAAAATATTTTGCAGTAACTATGGTGTAACTTTGTAAATTTTCAAACGATTTTGCCTCAAAACTATACACCTTCAATCCACATCGAGGCTTGTGGATGGTCCAAATTTCAAGTTGATCGGACTTTCCGTTCGACCGCTATCGACGGACATAAAAACCAAAAAAAAACCAAACAAAAACAACAAACAAACAAAAAAGAAAACAGAACGAAGTGCCATAAGAGTCAAGTGGAAACGCTCGCTTCGCTCGCTTAAATAAGCTTATTAACGAAAAAATCCCTAAATAAAATAAAAATGTGTTTACAGAGTAAAGAGTATTATTATAATTGATATTGCATGGCAGGGTGTTTTAAGTTGAGTGGCAGTAAATTCCGTTAAAATTATACTAGGAAAACGCTCTGTTTGACGCGTTGATAAGCGAGCGCGTCCATATCTAAGAACGTTCTGGCGAAAAGATCTCAAAGCTAATAAAAACAACAATTAACAACAATTCAAGAATGTTCATTTCAAAATTTTTTCTAATTTCCATAGCTATTATACTTCCCGATATTGTTGAATGCAGTGCAATTTGCGTTGCTGAGAATTTTCGTTGTCTGTCTAGTATTTTCGCAGCGGTCCGCCACCGTTACTAAAAGTTATTGAGTGTAACTTTGTAACTTTTCGAACGATTTTGCCTCAAAACTATACACCTTCAATCCACATCGAGGCTTGTGGATGGTCCAAATTTCAAGTTGATCGGACTTTCCGTTCGACTGCTATCGACAGACATAAAAACAAAACAAAAAACAAACAGCATGAAGTGCCATAAGAGTCTAGTACACAAAAAAAAAAAAAAAAAAAATAGAACGAAGGGCCATAAGAGTCTCGTGGAGACGCTCGCTTCTCTCGCTTAATTAAAACGTGAGTTATTTCGTGAACAATAATCGGAATTGTGCTCATCTCCTAGAAATATTTAGGTCGATTATTAATTTTGTCGTCGAAATGTTTAATTTAAAATATTTGTCAACAAAAGGCGCGTGCCAGAGGTAACGTGACCATCGTGCTGACGGTTCTGAAGGCGAGCGAATAGAACAACAGGATCGCTGTGAAAAGCTTGAGAGAGTTTGAACATTGCTTTACATTAAAGAGTGAATATAACAACACGATCGCTGTTGAAAGCTTGAGTGAGTTTGAACATGGTTTACTTTAGTGAGCGAATATACCAACACGATCGCTGTTGAAAGCTTGAGTGAGTTTGAACATGGCTTTACATTAGCGAGTGAATATAACAACACGATCGCTGTTGAAAGCTTGAGTGAGTTTGAACATGGTTTACTTTAGCGAGCGAATATACCAATTCGATCGCTGTTGAAAGCTTGAGTGAGTTTGAACATGGTTTACTTAAGTGAGCGAATATACCATCACGATCGCTGTTGAAAGCTTGAGTGAGTTTGAACATGGCTTTACATTAGCGAGCGAATATACCAATACGATCGCTGTTGAAAGCTTGAGTGAGTTTGAACATGGTTTACTTTAGTGAGCGAATATACCAACACGATCGCTGTTGAAAGCTTGAGTGGGTTTGAACATGGCTTAACATTAGCGAGCGAATATAACAACACGATTGCTGTTGAAAGGTTGAGGGAGTTTGAACATGGTTTACTTTAGTGAGCGAATATACCAACACGACCGCTGTTGAAAGCTTGAGTGAGTTTGAACATGGCTTAACATTAGCGAGCGAATATAACAACACGATCGTTGTTGAAAGCTTGAGTGAGTTTGAACATGGCTTACTTTAGTGAGCGAATATACCAACACGATGGCTGTTGAAAGCTTGAGTGAGTTTGAACATGGCTTAACATTAGCGAGCGAATATAACAACACGATCGCTGTTGAAAGCTTGAGTGAGTTTGAACATGGTTTACTTTAGTGAGCGAATATACCAACAAGATCGCTGTTGAAAGCTTGAGTGAGTTTGAACATGGCTTTACATTAGCGAGCGAATATAACAACACGATCGCTGTTGAAAGCTTGAGTGAGTTTGAACATGGCTTAACATTAGCGAGCGAATATAACAACACGATCGCTGTTGAAAGCTTGAGTGATTTTGAACATGGCTTACTTCAGTGAGCGAATATACCAACACGATCGCTGTTGAAAGCTTGATTGAGTTTGAACATGGCTTTACATTAGCGAGCGAATATAACAACACGATCGCTGTTGAAAGCTTGAGTGAGTTTGAACATGGTTTACTTTAGTGACCGAATATACCAACACGACCGCTGTTGAAAGTTTGAGTGAGTTTGAACATGGCTTACATTAGTGAGTGAATATAACAACACGTCCGCTGTTGAAAGCTTGAGAGCGTTTGAGCTTGGGTTTACATTAGTGAGTGAATATAACAACACGATCGCTGTTGAAAGCTTGAGTGAGTTTGAACATGGCTTTACATTAGCGACCGAATATAACAACACGATCGTTGTTGAAAGCTTGAGTGAGTTTGAACATGGTTTACTTTAGTGAGCGAATATACCAACACGACCGCTGTTGAAAGTTTGATTGAGTTTGAACATGGCTTACATTAGTGAGTGAATATAACAACACGTCCGCTGTTGAAAGCTTGAGAGCGTTTGAGCTTGGGTTTACATTAGTGAGTGAATATACCAACACGATCGCTGTTGAAAGGTTGAGCTAGTTTGAACATGGCTTTACATTAGCGAGCGAATATAACAACACGATCGTTGTTGAAAGCTTGAGTGAACTTGAACATGGCTTTACATTAGCGAGCGAATATACCAACACGATCGCTGTTGAAAGCTTGAGTGAGTTTGAACATGGGTTTACATTAGCGAGCGAATATAACAACACGATCGCTGTTGAAAGCTTGAGTGAGTTTGAACATGGGTTTACATTAGCGAGCGAATATAACAACACGATCGCTGTTGAAAGCTTGAGTGAGTTTGAACATGGCTTTACATTAGCGAGCGAATATAACAACACGATCGCTGTTGAAAGCTTGAGGGAGTTTGAGCATGGCTTTACATTAGCGAGCGAATATAACAACACGATCGCTGTTGAAAGCTTGAGTGAACTTGAACATGGCTTACATTAGCGAGCGAATATAACAACACGATCGCTGTTGGAAGCTTGAGTGAGTTTGAGCATGGCTTTACATTAGCGAGCGAATATACCAACACGATCGCTGTTGAAAGCTTGAGTGAGTTTGAACATGGCTTAACATTAGCGAGCGAATATAACAACACGATCGCTGTTGAAAGCTTGAGTGAACTTGAACATGGCTTACATTAGCGAGCGAATATACCAACACGATCGCTGTTGAAAGCTTGAGTGAGTTTGAACATGGCTTTACATTAGCGAGCGAATATACCAACACGATCGCTGTTGAAAGCTTGAGTGAGTTTGAACATGGCTTTACATTAGCGAGCGAATATACCAACACGATCGCTGTTTAAGGCTTGAGTGAACTTGAACATGGCTTTACATTAGCGAGCGAATATAACAACACGATCGCTGTTGGAAGGTTCAAGGAGAGTTGGAACTTGAACAGTATCAATCGAATATTATCTAACAAACCGATGGGTCCACATGCTATTATTCAATGTGTAGAATTTTGTCCGTGGATAATTATGACGTGTTTATTCATTCATTTATTCTTCATTCATTCATTCTTCATTCATTCATTCATTAATTAATTTATTCATTCATTCATTCATTCATTCATTCATTCATTCATTTTATTGTTTATTTAATGTTTGTCCTATTCATTTATGAAACTGATTTATAAAGGAGTCCAGGCATACAGTGAAAAATCATAAAATAGCGAGAATAACGAAAATAAATAACTGAAGGTACTATAGGAAAAAGTAAGAACAATAAAAATGAATTGAGAAATGTAAGTATAACATAATATTTCATTACATGTTTGTTTAATATAATATATTAAGTCATATATATTGTGTCGAACACTATGTCTGTGTTATCAACAATTAACAAGAACATTTGTAATACAGTAGGGCTCTTCATGTCCTATAAGAATCAGTATTTTTAGCTAACTGAGCACTTAGCAAATGTGATTTCTTTATTCCATTTTTAAGTACTCCATTTTATTATTATTATTATTATTATTACAACGCTTATATAAGCTTGCTTTGTTTGTCTGGACGGAATCTTTGAATCGATATTTCACCTACTTCTTAATGTCCGATCAAGCTGAAATTTTTCACACGGATGTATTCTTAATGACAATACATGAATCATTCTCATATTTTCTAAATAATCATTTAAGCCATTATAATTCTGAAAATTTTCACACAGTCGTATTTTCTAAATGAAAATATATGAATTAATCATCAGATTCACAAATTAATTAATTAATCCACCATAATTAATTAATTAAACAATTAGCTTCATATGGGAAATTAGTCACAGCTAGTGAGCATATATTCGATTGCAACATCTTTAAGACTAAAAAGTATAAAATAATATAACATGAAACAATTTTTTTTTTTTTAAACAACGCTTATATTTAAATGCACTAAATGTAAAAAATAAATTTACTTCCAACAAATTTTTGCCTCACTCGGAAAATAAAAGCGTTGGGCGCTTTCGGTATTGACATGCAGGGAAAGCGCCGAACGCTTTTATTTTCCGAGTGAGGCAAAAATTTGGTGGGCGAAAATTTATTTTTTTCTTTTTAGTGCATTTTAATATAAGCGTTGTTTTTTAAATATTTTTTTCATGTAATATTATTTTCATTTTTGACTCAAGCACAAGTTAATTTACAATTGACCCGAATACGTTTTTATTTTGTAACAAATGGCAGAGTCTGTGTTTCTACTTGTCGTGGCTCGTGATACCGCCCGAACGAAGTAACATGGCACAGACTCTTCCTGAATGTTCACTGTTATAAGTTGACATCTGGTTTGAATGTGCAGAGAATTTACACAATCACCAATTCAATTGGTTGTACGTTTCTCGTTTGGTTTTCTTCTATGGGCGGTGGTAACAAAGCGAGGGTTCTTATGTTACGCGGGTACGTGCACCCGTCTCTAAGAGTAAATCTTATTTTGAAGACTGCTTCTGGGAAATATCAAAAATAAAATATGATAAACTCAAGACATAGAGCCAAATGAATAGAGATCAAAATGCCTGTTGAGAGTTGTTTCGAATAATATGGTAGAAAATTGATGATTAATAAAATGTCGTATGAATTTGGGTATTTATATTTAGTGCTATGTTAGAATCATCTTGATAACGACAATCATAATTCCTGGCATTGTTTTTAAAAAGCATATTTTTTCCCATGTGAAGTCAATAAACAAATTTCCATTTCCTGTGCGTATTTAGCGTGTAATTTAGACATTTAAAAATAGTAATACGCACCTTATCAAGTAAAATACTGGTTTATTACCACTATGTCTATTTTAATTGTGAATTTATTACCTAACTAATTGGTATTTACTTCCTGAATCTGACCTTTCGCAGGTAACCATGGCCTTTGGTGTAACACTATAGAAGTCTCGTTCGAACTAGATTTAAACGGAATGGCCATTGCTACGAAACGAATTAGTTTCTGTGCTCAAGAAGCTAGCAAATCACGTTAGTACAAACCTGACTTTCCTTTTAGAATGGTATTTGTTTTGATACAATTAGGACTCTTTGCTCGAGGCCACTCTGTTTTGGTTTTAACCACTGAAAGTGAATATTCTAAAGTCAACACTGTAATATATGTTCATATAATTTTCTTTGGATAAATCAACATTACTAATCGTATGTTTACCATGTGTAAACAATGTATTAACTATAAACTGTTATTATACATCAATAACTCATCCTAATTCAATGTGAGGGAATTATAGAAAAAATGATGACTAATCGCTTATCTACAACGAAATAAGAGTATTAAAACTAATTTATTTTTACTAACTTTGTATATAAAATATAATTTAATGAACTCAACTACGAAAGAGAATAACAATGATAATTAATCGTTAGTTATAAGTACACAATAACAACACTTTATAATTTCAAAAACGTTATTTTTAAGTTACGGCTATACAGATACATACTATCATAATCTTAAACTCATATTTTTTAAATCGCCAAAACAATAATGAAATCTGGACAAAGCGTTATGTTACGTGATAACAGGAACCAATATATGCAATAAATGTAATTTTAAAAAATAATAAAAAATAATAATAATTCCCGGTTCATAAATTACAGCCCCTCATTTTTGGCAATTCAATTCAATTTTTCAATTTAATTTTGCTTTATTACTCTTCTTAAACCTTGCATGCATTTTTTTTTGTTATTAATAAAAACACAAGTTTTGTTTACACAAATATTACACGTGAATGTACTTGTTTGATTTTATGTTTACTGTTATAAAGATAAGGTAGAAGAATACCCATATAGGATGTAGCATCCTGTGTGTGGGAGCTTTCACATTTACATTTAAATTACACATAACATCAATATGACAAGATGACTTATTGCATGTTTATACTAAATTAATTACAATACGATAATAAGTAGAACTAGTGCTAGGAAACTAATAAGGGATAGTAGGTAGTATAAAGATAGAAATAGCATAAATAAATAGAAATAGCATATAGTGCACGTAAGATGGATTGTAGCTGAGTTAAACTTATAGTTGTCCGTGCGTAATCACATGATATCACTTCTTGCAAAAGATTAACAATGATCGCTCAAAATATGAAACGACTTTGATATATATACATATCAAACTTGCGTAAGTAACAATCTTTTTGATTGCCAAGACGTTTATCTGAAATACTTTTCTATGATAAGTTGTCACTTGGAATCAATCATGATTTGATAGGACATCATTAAATGTCAACTCAAGTCCCGAACAGCTGACAGAATAGACTAATTATTTGCATCAACCTTGCGAACTCGCTGCGGCTTGAGATAAATGTTTGTTGGAAGGGTGTGGTCGTGGATTTCAGTTTCCTAAGTTGAAACTGCCAAGAGAGCCGCTATCGTAAGTGACTTTTGTGGGGCCTCATTTCACCCATCCTAGTGGTACGCTCGCTGACACAAAACAGAGGACCTGTCATAACATAAGGACAACTCAATCTGTGGCAATGGAAATGTTTGCTCAAAATAGTCTCAAATGGTACGTCTAAATGTTGAAGGGAACATCATGTGCTGTAAAATGTAGAGATGATTGGATGCCTATCCAATAAACCAACTTCTATTTCATTTACAATTCGGCCTTCCGAGGGTATTAAACTTAAAAGGTACCCTACAATGTTCAATCTTAAATATATGTGGAACAAATAGTGTAAAAAAAGTTTTGTCTCGGAACTAAACACTACAAGAAACGTTGAGAACATAAGGCCTAAGTCCGGAATTAATGATAACATGAAGGGCACAACTTCTTAGGGTTGACAGTTATATAGCATGAAGATCGGCCAGACGTACATGTCCCCAAACAACGTTACAGATACTTTCGCCATGTACGACGGACTCTGCTGCTTTCACGGTGAAAAAATATAATTTGTGTAACTTATTGTTGCTTGTTGGCAGAGGTATCATATACCTACTAACACTAACATTATACACACAACAACACTAACAACAACACTTACAACTAGTCTAGTGCAGACTTGTTGCATTGTATTGTATTGTAAGCTGTTATTATATTATATTGCACTAGTGGATTGCTGACCCGTTGTCAATAAAGATCCAATCAATCAATCAATCAATCAATCAATCAATCAATCAATCAATCAATCAATCAATCAATCAATCAATCAATCAATCAATCAATCAATCAATCAATCAATCAATCAATCAATCAATCAATCAATCAATCAATCAATCAATCAATCAATCAATCAATCAATCAATCAATCAATCAATCAATCAATCAATCAAAACGCAGGTCCAAGTCACGTCGCGTGTGCTGAGTTTTCAAGTTGGAGAAGCAATAGACCATTTCAAAAACTATCTAGGACCCTTTGTATGAGTATCAGCACGGTCTTCTAAATCTTCAATGACAACAATACACAACCATTAAAAATCAGTTTTCAAATGTTATACCAAGGTTCATTGATGGACACAAGATCATCATCTACTAACCTTGATTTTATGTTTTTAATTGTTGTGTATTGTTGCTTATAAAGATTTAGAGGACCGTGATAATACTCATACAAAGGGTCCTAGATAGTTTTTGAAATGGTCTATTCAGACTGAGCAACTATACCAAACGATAGTGTCAGTTCACTAAATATTCATTGCTATTATAGATGTGTGGCATTAGATTGCGTCTATGTAGTGAACAGTCTAACCGTTGAGATTCTAATTGCGGTAATATTTCCTTCCAGAGAAATAAAGAGTTTTACGTCAAGCGAATTGATTACTAAATGACTTTGTTCTTTTTACCAAGTCTCGATTAAATGATACAGGATTAAACGCTTTCATTTGTACAGTGACTAATCACGGTATGGCAAGAAGTGATACGATGATCCAAGGTTGGATTAGTGGCATAGTTTGGTCCCATAACGACCCAAGGACATCCTTGCTTCAATCTACTCACATTGATTACGCCTAAAATAACGCTAGTGCCAGCAATTAAGAAAATATTTCGTCTTTTGTAAAAAAGTTATAATCAACAACTACGTGCTTGATTTCACGATGGTTACTATTTGATTTCACCTTGTGAAAAGATAAATCATTATTCGGGTATACAACACACTTCATGGAACTGTTTGGAATTTTATTATAAATAGAATTTAAGTGTATTAAGTGTACGTGATCAGAGTTTTACTATGCTTTTAATCAGACCCAAACACAAACCAGTAGTCCATTACTCGCCTTTTGCCAGTTTTGAAGGTTTTTATTCGATACGCACGATAGCAGTCGAGCACAGTAAATTACATGGCATAATTTCCTTCGTTAAGTGGACCTGATATCCGCAACAATAGTTTTAGTAGATGAGGTATCAAATCAACCAACGAAACATTAATTTTGGTATTACTTAGCCAGATTTGTATTTTTTTTTATATATATATATATAAATGTGTCATCACCCAACAAACCAAATTATAAGGTTTCAAGTCAAAATCAATATTGCAAAGCATGACAGAATGTATTGGATATATATTTTCAATTAACTGTGAACATTTTCTACTTTATTAACGTAACGCGATAAAATTGAATTAATAACTAAACGATTACGATTCTATAAAACATCTACTTGGCATTTAATTTAAAATTTTCAGAATTCAATTAACTTTATCTCAACTGTCGTCAGATATATCTTGATCCTCTCACCGTCAGAATATATATGCATCTATCATTGTTTCTGCCTGGTGCTCTTTGCCGCGTAAAGCTCAAAGGAACTTCCACTGAATTACCCTTCCCCGTCTGGTGGAAGTATTCTTCTTTGCGGCAAAAAACACATGCAGAAACACATGCAGAAGATTAACATATATCTGCGGAAATGTGAGATTAAATATATAGACTGATACAGCATTAATAACTCAGCTGACACAACGCCTAGACATTAGCCAAGTTGCAAAAATATAAGACGTAAAGCCCAAATATCAATCAATCAATCATGTATTTCTCTTATTTGAGAGTTTAATAAGTAGTTACAAGAACATTAATGTAAACGTTCTACTATACATATGCCATAATAATAAATAATAAAATAATTATTAAAAACAATAAATGATAATCATGTTCAAGGAATCGAACCTAGAGCCGTACGCGGTGACTAGTGCGGTTGGGACTCAGTTCCTAGGTGTATGCTACCTATAAGGGACGTGGGTTCGAATCCCGCATAAGGCATGGGTTTTTTGTAAATTGTCCTACACCTTCATCTATCACCTCTCATCGTATAATAAACACGTATTGTGATAAAAATCATCATCATCATCATCATCATCATCATCATCATCATCATCATCAATATCATCATCATCATCATCATCATCATCATCATCATCATCATCATCATCATCATCATCATCATCATCATCATCATCATCATCATCCTCATCATCATCATCATCATCATCATCATCATCATCATCATCATCATCAACATCATCATCATCATCATCATCATCATCATCATCATCATCATCATCATCATCATCATCATCATCATCATCGTCATCATCATCATCGTCACTCATCATCATCATCATCATCATCATCATCATCATCATCATCATCAATCATCATCATCATCGTCATCATCATCATCGTCACTAAAGGACCTAGAGTCCCGGTGAGACTACTCAGTTAGTATCCGATGGAAAGCTCCGTTTTTGTAAAGCTTTCTTCTCGTGTCTTTTTCTTTCATGTTGTACTTCAGACGTGTTTGTGTACGAGAATGTGAATGGGAATCATGATACAACAAGTTCCGGCAAACAACATTTTTCGAAACATAGTCGTGTGAACATCAGGATAATAACTGTATCAGTTTGCAATAATAAGGACATCCTAGGAAAGTATGCTATGAAATCATAACTGGTAAAAGTTAGCATTCTATCTGGAATTAACATTTTTCTATTGTGAAGTTAGCCAAAGCTAAAGAGGTTGAATTATGAGATTATAGAAACGTGTCATCAAATATTATCCACTTCTTGGTGCGCATTATATTTTCTTTTAACAGAATTACGTTTTCCGTTCATAGTGACTCATCCCGTCTCCTTTTCTCATTTCGCCAAAACACATTCGTGTAACAGGCGCTTTGAGAGCAGGTGTATTGTCTGCTCAATTGAAATGAGAGTCGGGTTCTGTGCTAGATTCAAGCGATCGTCGATGTCTTTCGCTCTTTGTATGTAAACGTAGTAACTACACGTTTTATTGGGACCTTGCGATAAGTGATTTCTGTTATTGCCATTTATAGTGTTTTTAAATGAGTGTGACTGGACAGTTGAAAAAAGGTTTTACATTCTTATATTTCATTTAATAAGCCATCAGATAATGAAAAAAGTACTCTTTAACATTTTTAACGAGTTTCCATCTTGATAGCGAAAATTCAAGAAAATTAATTTATATATGTATGAATATGTTAACTTAATTAATAATAATTTATCAATTAAACAAAACGTTTATATATACATGCATATTCGAAACGTAGAGTAAATAAATATTTATAATACATACGTGGTATTTGGCCGTAAAAATATTCAAGCTATATAATATATATATCTGTTTCATTAGACAGAAAAAGTAAAAAACTGACCCCTCTGGGAATCGAACTGAGGTCGCCTACTTGGTTTTTCTATTTACTGCCTTATGTTAACATCATAATGACCCCATAGTGGCTTACTATAAAAACCGTGTTTCATATATGTATGTATTATCTGTTTACACTTTATCTCCGTGTTTGTCATTCATTGGATGTAGATTAAACACAACACTATAGGAGTGCGAAAGAAAATGCATTTGAACAAGAAATAGTAGACTGCAGATTTCCAATCAATTAAACACAGATTTAATCAGCATATGCGTAGCTTTAAACAAAGAAACATAAAGATAATATGTAGGCTATTTAAGAAAGTATGTTTCTTGTAAATGAAGACATGATTAAAGCCTTAAACCATTTAATGAAGAAATGGCTGTGATAAAGGGATTACATTAAAAATAATAATTCACTAAACAAGCAATCTTAGTATGTTATACTATAGAAAGTAATTTATAATAAACTGATGAAATTCATAATTAAACAATGGACAAATTTAATTACATTTTATTTTCACATGTTAAATAGGAACAGAAGTAAAATTAATTGTGATTTATGCATTCAGTTCAATTCATTAATGAAGATATCGAAGTTAATAACGTAAATAAATGTAATGTCAATTAGTGAACGATTATAAGCGATTGGTTGCTAATAAGTTTTTACAAATAAAAATCGTATCTGGATTCAGTATCTTCAAAGAAGACGACTCAAAATTGTTTTTCCGATTCTAAAACTAGTTCCAAAACAGCAAGCCGCGTGTGTGAGAACCCTAACTATTATTGGCCAAGTCTCTCGTGTGATGAATCCGTCCCAATAAGCCGGACGTAATTTTTCAGGTCGATCCGATCTTAGCATCGACCGTCTGTGATGAGAGTTTTATGTAAAACTAGGACTCGTTCGACGGCTCCTCGGTGATTCCCAGCGACGCAACCCGTAGGCTCGTGTACTTGGCTGGCACCTCACGCATCAATGTGAAACCCAGACTCGCAAGAAAACACTTTCATTCATTTCTCGATATTCTTTTCGATTTTCATTACAAGTATTGAATGGAGATCTGGCTTTTACCAATGCAATGAAACGAAACGTGTTTTATATCAACCATATTTTCTTACGGGAGGTGTGTTTTTTCTTTGAATTTTCTAACCACTGTCAATGACGTTTCCTCGGCTTACATAAACACTCTGAAAATATAAAATAGTTCTTTATTTAAAATAACATCTGTTTAAGTCTGCTGACTATGTTGATTTAGAACGGATATTGGACGTCAGGAGATGAATTCTGTTTTAGGAGTAGAACATTCTTCTCCTATTCAAACAAATTGAACTCAGATACAATATGGCGAGAAGAATGTTCTACTCCTAAAACACACACATATATAATATATATATATATATATATATATATATATATATATATATTAAAAATATAAAGGAATTGCAAGCGTAAACAGCCAAAATTATTAATGTATTTATTATTGCGTTTGTTATTCCTTTAGAATAAATTTGTAAAGTAAATACAAGATAACACTAAACATAGCATTACGCTAATCTTCAACAATATTACGTCAGCATAATATATATTATGTGGTGTCGTGTAGGGTAGGGGGGGGAGAGGGGGGGGGGGGCGATTACTTTTCAAAGCTTTGCTTTCTTCTTAGGCACGTATATGCTGAACTTATTTACGTGAACTGAATTGTATGAAACTTGGCGTTGAACTTGGAGTAATTAATTTTATGTAGACGTTCTTGTCAATATTGGGGTTCGAAATATTTTTGGCTCAGCCAGTGAGTCAGCATGAAGTGGTTTTCAACAGATTTGACCGTAGCGAGTTAGAAAACTGGCAAACAGCATTTTTGAAAATAATACATATTATACTGGACTGAATCTTTGAAAAACAGTTTTTAAAATCAACTTTACATATAGTAGAAGATTATCAAACGGCAAACTCTTCAAATGGCGAAGTTTGTTGCATTTGTTCTACAACAAGCTACAAATTTCAGGATATATTTGTAACACTATGACACATTTATGATGCAAAGTTAACCAAAATTAGCTCACCGGAAGTTGGTCAAAAAAAATGTCAAAGTCAAATATTTGAAAATAAAATAAACATCGAAATCTCTCAATATCAAATTCCATTTCGAACTAACAAAGTTAAGTGTGGTATTAAAAGTCGTGCATTTGCACTGCCTATTAGTATAATTTTGAAAAATGTGGTATTTTTGCATTTTGGTAGTCGTTAAACAATAAAAATAGACCAAAATATCCACACAAAAGTATTTACCGCACTTTAGTCACATAAAAATGATAGAAGTTAATAATATAAAACAAATATGTTTACACGCTTGTATAGGTTGAAGAACTAGCTAAAACTTTGTCACTGGTCAAACTTCTAGACGTGAACTTCATAGCATCGTTTTTCTTATTTCCCTAGTCGCGGTGCGCCGGCCGTGGTCGCTCCCGCGCGCTAACCGGCCATAAGGCCCGTGCTATTCCCGCGCGAGGCGAGCGTGTTTGATTAGACTTTACCACAAAATGTGTACACAACACTTCTTTAGAAAGTTCTATAGTTGAAAACATTATTTTATTGTATTTATACTTTTGTGGTTAACATTTTTATCTAAAAAATCTTAAAGAGGCATACATATTTCAATCCAGGCTTAAAATTACAAACAAATAAAATATTGTCATTGCATTTTTCCATTCTACTAAATAAGAGAGTACATTTTTAAGAATAACACAAATTTATTGAGCATATGATAACATAATTTTAGTCAGAAAAGTAGAATGTATCACTTCATTATGGCTAAAAACATTTCATCACATCATGGTTAGATAATCAATCACAAATTAAGGAACTTATATTTTTGATTAATTTTAAAGTAGTATATTCGGAATAAAATTTTACAAAAATAATGGGGTTAAACTTTAAATTGATTTCCTGGAGCGAGCATCAATTATCAGTGCGTTATTTTTTAAAAACATGCGTAAAAAATGCAGGCATAAAAACATTGTTTATAGAACGTTTGCGCAACATGCCCTATTAACAGGAAATACGATGTCAAACTTAATTTGAAAATATAATATTCCTGGTATCTTTAAGTATTCTGAGTGCATAAAGTTACATCAATATTCAGTTGTAATAATCTCAATTAGTATTATTTGTAGGAATTTATGAATGTATGATCAATTTTGCCATTGCTAGCTTCGTAATGTACTACGTATTTGTACTAAGTATTTACAGCAGGATGAATAAACACCGTAGTTATTGTGCACACAACTGAAAAAAACAAAGAATACTGGTGTTTTGTAAGGTAGAACCTATTTACATTTTTGTACTGTTTTTAAACTTAATGCTCAATACCATCCGTTCTTCAGTGTGATTGCGTATATTATAACAATCCTTGGCACATCGGCACACTTCAGAACACCCTATTCCAATCTTCATACAAGGACAGAGAGTTGAATTACTACAACCTTTCTTAGATTTGCATGCACAAAAAAATAGTTCAGCATCCCAAGTGCGCAAAAGAAGCTTGAGTTGGGAAACTCATGGCATTTTGCTCCCACCCGCTTTTTAAAGGGCCTGAAGAAAACAATCCCGTGATATTTGGCTTGTGTATTTTTTCTTCCTGCCTAGTGTCTACAGCTAGATAATAAGTAAAGTGTCGCAATAAAATGAAATGCAACTTCCGTCAATATCAGGGTTTTGTTTGTAAGCTGAAGTCCAGATGTTCAATTTTCAATTTATTGAGGCTCAATACATAGTATGCAGGAATAATATTTCTTGGGTGAGCGACTGACACCGTACAGACACTTCAGTCAGTCTTCACTGAGCACGTTCTCTACATAATATTATAAGGCATAGTTAAAGTTCGTACATAAAATAAGTTCAATTTTTACGTAACATTACTAACTAAATCTAAACTACTACTACTAGGTACTTCAAACAAAAATGCTACTAAACCAACATGCGGCTCAACTATTTAAACTATACGTGAGATGTAATTTCAGAGACCTACTAGGCCTATATCTTTACCAGTTTGTCATTATAATAAATCATTTCACGTATTTAGAATACTGATAACAAAGGCGGTACCTATTGAATGTTCATATTTATCTTGTTGTATTTTCTACTTACTGCTTTTATTTCTATGATATCTTACATTTTCGTTTCCAATGTATATGCAAGTGCAACAACCATCAATGTAAAGATATTTTAAATGTATGCACATTATAATATTGTATTATCTTCTCTAGGATTGCATTGTATATTGTAGAACCAAGGTATGTGATTTATTTTTGTAGGGCACGTTTCATCACATATGTTAGAGTTATATTTTTATTTCAATTATTTGTGGTATTTTTAGTGGCTAATCGAGTGAAATAAAGTTTTGCGTGTTACAACGTATAAGCAAACTATTGTAAAATATAATTTTCGTACGGACAATATTTGTATAATATCTTGAAAAACTTAACACGAACATAGTTTTGGGTTTGCGAAGCATGTTGCATTGCCAAACTGCGTTTCATACGTGTAGAATGAAGGATCCCTTACAAGGGGGAAGGTTTGCAACTGATGCAACTGATGTCGTCTTCTTGATATACATATTATATCTTAATTCGTTTAGTGAATACTGGTATTTTTTTAAATGTACCCGATGAATTGTACAGTTTGGATGCAAAATTTCGAGCTACCACCAACGCGTTTTCGTTTCCTCCTTCGTAAAAAACTCCGAGTGAAACAAGTTCCTCGCTCGAAATACATTCACATATTTGACGAAATACTTCTTATTTCCCTATACCAAACAACGAGGAGACAGTGTCACACCCGGATAGCGCATGTGCTGGGGGCAAGCAACTGCATAATGCACACGGGTGTTCCGATTTGTGTTCCTATTTGAAGTATTCCACATACCTTGTGCACTCGTTAGTTTGCATTAAAGTCGTTCCATTGATCAAACTACCAGTTTCAAGCAATGATTTTAATATTTGTTTAAAATCACAAAAAACTATTTCTTCGACAATTATTATGTTAAATTAGTATAAAATGTAAAATATATTCAGTAATCAAGTAAGAATACTATTTTAAAATCCAGTATTTACACGAAAATGCAGTTATTTATAATGGCATGATTCTAGACACTAGTCTAACTGCAGAATAGCCAATCCCTAAAAACGAAATTAGTTCATCAAAACTCCAAATAGTAGTCAACTTCTTATCTCGCTTTTGGCTTTAATTACACCACAACACATTCACAAATTATAGACTTATATAATGGATACAAATCTAAATTGAATTACAAAGCCAAGGAAACAAAAAACTCGTTTTTAATATTCGTCGACAAAGTATTGCCAGCCTCCAATATACTTGGCAACGCTGCAAAGACATTGCTATTGTCAGATGGTGAAAATGGCGTCGAAAAAATACGGAATACGAAGCGGAGGACGTTTTATTACGATAAAAGAAAATGATAGGATTGTATATTTTGTATCGTATCATGTTGTTTGTGCAATTGTTTACCTGACGAAGTGATCTCAAGTAACTTTAGTCCATCTAGGACATGTGAAGGCATGCAATGGATGTAAATTATTTCAAATGCGTGTAGGGGGGCTACATAAATGGTAGGCCTAGGCCTTGCACATGTCAAATGATCACAAAACGTCCTTGAGTGGCCTTAGGGCTTGGCATATTTTCTTTCATATTATACAGATGCCTCCTGGCATACTATACTTAGCATATCTACATTGGGGAAAATGTTTGCGTTTACGGACGTACAATACACGAATTTCATTTCGGATCATTGTAGGCAATATAGGCCTAGGCCTAATCTAAATAAAGGTGGCCTAGGCTAGGCCTCACGTACCGTATTCAGATATATTCCCGTTTCTAACTGTGCCTTCAATTTGAATTGAGTGCATTATTTGTATGACGCAAAATGTTAATTGGAAATAAGCGACAATAAATGTAAATAAGAAAAAGTCCAGTCACGTCGCATCGTGGAAAGGTGACAGCCAGTTCATGTTTTGACGTGAGGCGGAGGCGGGCTCAAAGAGAAATGACGTCATCGCACGCAGTGTTGCCATACTTTCACGGCTCGCCCGATTTCCCATCAAAATGTTCTTGTAGTGAAGCCAGTATTGACCGAAAACGAGTCGAGAGATTGTATTCATATATACATATTTAGAATTGTCATTCAATTACCTTCAAATTGAGTATAAAATAAAGAAAATGACAAATGTTTAGTATCTACTTAGTCGATGCTTTATATTCGAAAGTGTATGATTTTTGACAGTTTCAATGGTAGGCGATAGGGAAATCGACGGATTTCAAATATTTATATTAAAAAAAGTAGTCGATGAAACTACTTTATTTTTCGCTAATATTTAACATGATATTTATGTGTATATTTAACATGATTTGTAGCACAATGACAAATAGTTGGGTAAACAGTGGATCGACTTTAATAGGGCCTAATTCAAAAGCAGTATCATCACATCCATGTCTATAAAATAAAAATATGCTTATGTAGATGCTGATAAATGAAAAATAAAACTACTATAGTTATATCTAATTACAATTTATATTTGCTATTTTTATCTGGAGTTTGCACGACAAAGCGTCCAATCAGATCTAAAGATTTATTGCGCTCGTCTAAGTCAGTGTAAAATCATCCGGGTGTCTGCTTCTTTCTGACTGATGTTCAACAAAGTGGCAGCAGCAATGCGATTGGTGTTAAATATGTTGCACAATCCATTCTTATGATCTCCACTCACGTACAAAGTTTTATCTGCAAGAATTTAATTTGCGTGGCTTCCAGATATTCAAACAGGAAGAAGGTCAATTTCAAACCCATTATTTTTGTAAAATTGGACTTCGAATATAGGCCTGATAATTAATCAAAACTTTTAAGTTCCATCATTTGTGATTGGTCATCTAACGATGATGAGATGATGAAATGTTTTTGATCCATAATGAAGTGATACATTTTACTTTTCTGATCAAAAATATGTTTTCAAATACTCATGAAAAAATGTAGTCTCTAATTTAGAAGAATACAAAAATCAATGAGAATATTTATTTGTTTTTAATTTGAAGCCTAGAGACATATTGAGCCTCTTCATGACTTTTTTTGATAAAAATGGAAATCACAAAAGTATAACCACAACAAAAATACAGTTTTCTAATAAAGAACCGACTAAAGAAGTGTTGTGTGCACATTTTGTTGTCAAGTCTAATAAAACACGCTCGCCTCGGGCGGGAATAGCACGGGCCTTATGGCTGGTTAGCGCGCGGGAGCGACCACGGCCGGCGCACCGCGACTAGGGAAATAAGAAAAACGATGCTATGAAGTTCACGTCTCGAAGTTTGACCAGTGACAAAGTTGTAGCTAGTTCCTTAACCTATACATTCGTGTAAACATATTTGTTTTATATTATTAACTTCTATCATTTTTATGTGACTAAAGTGCGGTAAATACTTTTGTGTGGATTTTTTGGTCTATGTTTATTGTTTAACGACCATCGAAATGCAAAAATATGACATTTTTCCAAATAATGCTAATAGGCAATGCAAATACACGACTTTTAATACCACACTTAACTTTGTAAGCTCAAAATGGAATTAGATATTGAGAGATTTCGATTTTTATTTTATTTTCAAAAATTTGACTTTGACATTTTTTTTGACCAACTTCCGGTGAGCTAATTTTGGTTAACTTTGCATCATAAATGTGTCATAGTGTTATAAACGTATTCTGAAATTTTTAGCTTGTTGTAGAACAAATGCATCAAAATTTCAAATCTGAGTCGATAATCTCCCACTAATATACCATATAATTATATTGAAATTAAAATGTTTAAGTAATGATGTATGATGAGATGATGATTACATGATGTTTTGATCTTCAATTTTCGATTTAAAATCATATTTTTTTAAAAATATATTTTAGGCGAATTACGTACTTATGTTTGTAAGAGTATATTAGAACTTTATTATATAAATTATAGTAGCCTACATTACAAAAATATAAAAGTACATTACATACATTACTTGTTTACACTACATTACATTAAAAGTATACTAAATAACAATTACGTTTTTTAAAATAAGATAATTTGTAAAACCCAAATGCTCGTAAAAGGTCATGGCTTAACTTTATCCTTGTATGGCAATAAAAAGTAACGTATCTTTTCATACCAACGATGATTTGTATAGTATACGGTTGAAATATTAAATTAAATACGATGACTCTTTTCAAGCACTATTCTCATGTGCTAGCCGTATAATACACCTCCAACACTTCTTTCTTCTTGTGAGGTTGATTCTACCACAACTCTATCAGATTTGCCAGAACATACAAAAATATAATTATTGTACATTTTACTCTACACACTGAGGGTACATTTTAACTGGTTGTTTTGTAAAACTAGTTTTAATTATTAATTTTTTGTTTCGGCTACAGTATTTATTAACGTTAATTGCTTTATTTAATTGCAGGTTCTAGAGAACATTAAACTCGTTTATTACATACTATTGACGTGTGTTCCTCCGTGGCGTGAGTTATTGTCTCTATATGTAGCCAAGTTTGTCGCAGTTTGTGTTTAGTTCGGTAGTGTACTACTTCAGAAGCCATAGTGTTTACTTCGTCCTTTGTGTGTGCAGTATAATTTGCGACGTTCGGAACATTTGTCGAAGTGCTACATTGTGATTGTTGCTATAAGTTTTCAATCAAGTTGCTGGTTCACATAGTTACTGCAAGGAGTACAGACGACGGTTGTAGCTATAGTTGTGCTCGGAGAAGCTTTCTCTCACACGTTTTTCTTAGATGTTTTGGGTAGTACTGACGATCTCTAAACACGGACCTCTAAAGACACAACAGAATAATGAATAGGTTACACGCGTACGATTTTATTTGTTAAACCTAGCACTTAGTTTAATAGTGTCAGATACAGAAAGTATATTTATGCAAGTCCTAAGTAAAAAAGAAATTGAAACGCGTACATGTGACTGTAACGTCATGATTCAGTAGACGTGGCGTAACAGACCAATCGCTGAGGCGGTGAGCGTACACAGACACAAACCATGACGTCAAATCCCATCAACATGGCGGCGGCTCGTTTTTCGCGCCCTTGTATTTATCGTTACTAAATCAATTGTTTTGAGGCATAGACTGATCCGTTTTTCAAAATTCAAAGACATAAAATTATTAAATGAGAGACAAGGTATTTAAAAATCAAATCAAATAGTCATACGCGTGTTCCCTATTACCCACATACGATATAACATCAAACATAAATATGGATTACCCCATGTTTTCCCCGTTGATATGACGACTCATAAGTAACCATTTAGTATTATATAAGCCAGTAAAATATCGAATTGTGTAAATTCTAAAACCCCAACCCGAACCGGGATCGAACCTTGGACATAGAAAGCAGGAATATAGCCTCAGAAACAACTCGCTACATTGAAAAGGAAAGGAACAACAAGCCACACATTTCTCTGGTATAACTGATCTCCGACTTCATATTAATTATCGTCCCTTTCAATACAGTATCCCGTGGTTGCATACGCCGCATCTGCCGGTGCCTTTTGGGCTAAGGGTGGACATGTCATGCACACCGAAATCTTGACACGTGACTGGCTTTGACATTGATTGAGATTGACAAAGTTATGTGTGTTAAGTTATGTGTCCAATATTATGGGAGATAACCACGACTAATCCATGCAAATAAACAGGTTTGTGGTTGAGAAAGTTCGGTACGAATTAAACTCTCTCTAGATCTATTTCCATGTATTTATTATTTATTTATGAAGTTGACAATGAAAAAATATATAAAACAAAAAGTAGTTTTTCTAAAAAAGTTGTAATGTATATATTGTACAGGTACCTATTAAAAAGTACCTAGAGTATTAAAACAATATAATTATACAAGCTGAATAACTGGCATGCACAACCAAAAAACGCGACTTGTTCTTGGAGAGTGCCAAATGAATCACATCATCACCTAACAATAGACCTTTTTCAGAATTGATCTAAGGGTATTAGATATAATTAATCACGGCTCTCTAGATCTTCAATGACAACAATATACAACAGTGAAAAACACACCTTAACCAACCTTAACACTAGTGAATGAACACTAGTGGTTATTGTTGAGCATTTTGTCATAGATCTATTAAGGACCCTTAGATGGAAGTAATCAATAATCTATATGAATTCTGAAAATCGTCTGTTACAGTTATTATGTAGTCAATCGATTAATGTTACTAATGAAATAAGATACCCACGCTCAGATACCACGCACGCAAGATAAGAGATACCCACTCTCAGATACCACGCACGCAAGATAAGAGATACCCACTCTCAGATACCACGCACGCAAGATAAGAGATACCCACTCTCAGATACCACGCACGCAAGATAAGAGATACCCATGCTCAGATACCACGCACGCAAGATAAGAGATACCCATGCTCAGATACCACGCACGCAAGATAAGAGATACCCATGCTCAGATACCACGCACGCAAGATAAGAGATACCCATGCTCAGATACCACGCACGCAAGCTAAGAGATACCCATGCTCAGATACCACGCACGCAAGCTAAGAGATACCCATGCTCAGATACCACGCACGCAAGATAAGAGATACCCACGCTCAGATACCACGCACGCAAGATAAGAGATACCCATGCTCAGATACCACGCACGCAAGATAAGAGATACCCACGCTCAGATACCACGCACGCAAGCTAAGAGATACCCACGCTCAGATACCACGCACGCAAGATAAGAGATACCCAGAGATACCCATGCTCAGATACCACGCACGCAAGCTAAGAGATACCCACGCTCAGATACCACGCACGCAAGCTAAGAGATACCCACTCTCAGATACCACGCACGCAAGATAAGAGATACCCACTCTCAGATACCACGCACGCAAGATAAGAGATACCCACTCTCAGATACCACGCACGCAAGATAAGAGATACCCATGCTCAGATACCACGCACGCAAGATAGAGATACCCACGCTCAGATACCACGCACGCAAGATAAGAAATACCCACGCTCAGATACCACGCACGCAAGCTAAGAGATACCCACGCTCAGATACCACGCACGCAAGATAAGAGATACCCATGCTCAGATACCACGCACGCAAGCTAAGAGATACCCACGCTCAGATACCACGCACGCAAGCTAAGAGATACCCACGCTCAGATACCACGCACGCAAGATAAGAGATACCCACGCTCAGATACCACGCACGCAAGATAAGAGATACCCACGCTCAGATACCACGCACGCAAGCTAAGAGATACCCACGCTCAGATACCACGCACGCAAGCTAAGAGATACCCACGCTCAGATACCACGCACGCAAGATAAGAGATACCCACGCTCAGATACCACGCACGCAAGATAAGAGATACCCACGCTCAGATACCACGCACGCAAGATAAGAGATACCCACGCACGTTTGAGACAAATGACTCGATGGTGTCCCACGAGTTTTATACAATCTGTCTTTCATGATGGAATCACCCTCCCACAGTTTCCTCGACACACTTCCCACATTGTATTTAGATTTTAGATGACTATGTTTTTTATTTACCCCACACTGTTTTCCCCGATAACATGTTCGTAATATTGGTTACATCCCACTGTTATTCAATGTATCAACTAAGGAAATCGCAAGAAAAAAACACTCAAATCCCGAAACATCATTATGCCTTCAGATATTCTCACAGAAGTAGCAAGAAATTGCCGAATTCGATACCTTACCAATCAACACATCGCCGGAAATTTCGCCTGCCATTTTTGTCGTTATTTTATTGCGAGGTTCTTGGCAGTAGTTTGCGTTCACTGTAAAACCCACTCAGATCGAAGCAGAAGATTGAGTTACTTAAGAAGTCAAAGCCCAGACAAGCGACCTCCACGCACTCATGTCACACTGATCTTGTCATCACCAATATTCACACTTTTTCATACGGCCCTTGACAGAATTACGGCAATCTGTCAAATCTTAAATAAAATAGAAACGTGCCGATGGTTGTTCCTCATAATCCGTTGAGGCTCCTTCTATCTAATAATCATTTTTATTTTATTTTGACGATTATTTGTTGGTGTTGTTCTACGTAGACTTTCTATTGTTGGATTCTAAACTCATCTGCGTTTGTATCGACGATTTCAGCATATTATGAATGTCGGAAATGCTCGCAGATCATATAAAATGTTTCAAATGATCTAGAAGCCTTAGATAAGTTTTTAAATCACGGTCCTTTAAATTTTGAATGACAATAATGCCCAACAATAAAAACATAATCAACGTTAACATATTATGTTCTATGCATCAGTAAAATAACATTCCTATAAAATTTTAAAACTGATTGTAAATTGTTTTGCATTGTAGTCATTAAAGTTTTAGAGGACCACGATTAACTTTGTCTAATGTCCGGTACTATAAATTCAACTAAATATTTAAATAACCACTCATTTGTTTTCAACATGCCAACCCCCAATTGGAAACTGTGAAATCAAAAGTCAGCTGCCAACCAGAATATTTCGTTGCAAGTCATACGACCCGGCATAAGGGTCCTAGAAAATGGTATATTAAGCTGGCACTGCGGTATACCCCTGTCTACTTCAAGCAAAATGCGCCATCCCAGCCTGCTGGAGGGCTGATTAACTTAAATTAACAGCGTAATTAAGGGCATCAAGCATTGCACCTGTACATATGGAATGTTTTAATTAAGAGATATGTAAAATAAATTTAAAAACAAAAATCCAGCAGACCCTGACCGCGAGTGGGTACAGTGGCGCTGTCTACGTGAAGCTGTGCGTGCAAAGCCCTTACTAAGAAATAAGAACACGTCAATGTATTAAAACAGTTAGCCAAACACGTATACGTTGTGTTAAGATGAAACTCAACGAACGTTCATTAAGACTGTTGAATCTATTGTAATACGAATTGGACAACAAAGAGCTCTATTGAAAATTGCCCCATCTGGCGTCTGTCCAATGGAGTTGAAGCAGTTTTCTCTCATGATCCGAGTAGTCTATGCGTGTGATAATATGAATCAACTCACAGCTGCAGCCCATTGGCGCAGCTAGCGAGGCGTTATCAAGTAATTCATTTCGCTCTATGTCTTTGTTAGGAAGACAACGCCTAATCCGTGCAAATATCTTACTCTTAAATGAGCCTTTATGCCTGAGAGGAGGAGAAATAAAATTCAAAATTCAACGTGGTGTTGCTATTTGCTCACGTTCACGATGGAAACATTGCTAAATATCGATGAGGTTATATGGGATTTGTGAACATTAATGGGGCATAACTCACCAAGTTAACGGCTTTTATTGATATCTTTGAAAACACGTATAGATATTGAAAAAATTATTCGTACCGGCGATTTATTTTTGTATCAGCAAAACTATGAATTTAAAACTTTCAAACATTGGAATTATAACGATTGTCAATTATTTAGTTTTATTAATAATTCATGATATATTTTTGAATTCATAAAATAAAATCGTTATAATTGCAATATTTCATTTTTTTAAATTTATAGTTTAGCTGATACAAAACCAAAGCGCAATGAATAACTTTTTCTAGCTTGGAGCGTTCTCAAGTTATCATTAAAATACCACTAATTCAGCGTGGTTTAACATTGCGAGTCACGATTAATTCAGATGAACAATTTGATGTGCTCACAGGAAAAGAAGAAGAAAAGTCAAATGTAAGTATGCGATGAACAGACAAAGTCGTCATTTCCCCTCTTTCCCCTTAAAAATATAATATAACATATTGAGTTCTACTTTGTTATCAAAATAAATCCAATTTCTTAAAGTATAATTTATTTTTACTTGAAAAAGTTATGGTCTACGGGCTTCAACGAGAATTTCAAAGGTACATTTGTTATAAATTAATACACACCTTTATATACGGTAACGATTAACTTGAAAATCTTCACATATCCCCTGTCACAGTCCCTGGTAGCCATCCAGACATAACATCTAACAACTCCATTATGTCACACTGTTGTAGTAGCTTATCTAATACAGAAGAATCCAACCTACACAGAAACAAGATCACTCTGGGGATCTTTACTCGCAACTGATCTCGTTCACGCAGATCACAACCTGACTTGGTTAACGGCAGGCAGATTGGAATCTGTAGTGATCTGGATCAGGTTTGCATGAACATGGTTTACCCGTTGCCATGGTATGTTATTCTACCACTGTATTCAGTCGCAATCGAACAAAGAAACGTTTTGTATGAATAGTTCTATTCGTGGGATATCAATAATCAATATACATATTTTACGGAACAAATAATTTGCTTTTGAGGTATATTTTACCGTAAAGGCATGAATGTGTTTGGTTATCGCCAAACCTAATAATATATTACTGCAGGATAATATATTAGGTACTGTGAGGTAGAGTTAACACAATTTATTGCACATAGGTTAAATATCATTTAGATGTACACTAAACTCGTACACAATTAAATAATTACTCTCGTACACAGTCACGTCAAATATGGACAAATAAATCCATAATTACAAACATTAATAATAATAACGCCATTGATGCAAAAAAACATTTATTTTGTGTCTAGTTAGGTAGGAAGGTAATTTACGGACGAAGTTAAATATATTTTTGAGACAAAATTGAATTACTAATACATACTCCAATTATAACCAAAATTATAATACGAATGTGTTGTGATGGGGGGGGGGGGGGCAGGGTGTTGTGTTTTGTATTATTGAAAAGATGACTGTGAAGAATATAATGATTGAATGTTTCAGGTTATTGCTTATTAATAACAATTTTTTCTAAAATTTAAAGGGGTAAAAAATATTAAAACGATGTACATTCATATTTTGTAAATGATTGCACTATACTGTTCATGCGTATATAAACACACAGCTACAGTTGAATTTATGTCCCTCCCTTCTCAAAAACACACGGTGCTAGAGTTTAAATGGTTGAACATTGGCGTCGAACATTGCTCGGATATTTAATTACAAATACACCCAACCGACACCAATCTAAATGTGGAAGCGTTAACTTTTCCACATGTTAGTTATAAATCGATGTTGGTAGACATTCGTTTTTTAATTATTGATGAATCGGAAACATTTTCATTATTTATAAATAATGCTCGTCAAACCCCTGTTTCTAATCGCTTAAACTATCTGAATCTATCACACTGAAAGAACTTGTTTCTACATTTTGGTTTAGCATAATTCAAAACAATGGTACATTGAAAGTGAACAATTGGCTCTATAACCATCTTCTATGTCACTGTAACTATAATACTCTATGTAAGCAGAGAGCCGCGTTCTTATACGCATGCGCTCTACGTTTACTTCAGAATTGTGAAATGCTTTGGTTCAGTGGTACCAAACATACTACGAATCAGAGCACTGAAAATTGAAATTGATTGCGAAACGGAAATTAAAAGTATTTATCATAGTTTGTTTAGGTAACATCAACAATAACCCGCTAGTTAATGGGATAAAGCGAAGCATGCACGCACACTGTATAGAAGCAGAAGAAAGTTCATGGTTCATATAAGCTTGTTAAAAGGTGTAATGTGGCGCGTTTTGCAGAGTAATTAAAGTCTTTGCGAAACAGAAAACGTTTTTCATTTTATCCGTGACATGTAACCTCCAGCGTGGCAAACAGTAATCAGATTAAATAAATAACAATGCCATGGCATGCTACACACTGCCGGTGAACAGTGGTTGCTTTGCGCTTTCGAAACATTACCCAACGAAGAGCACATATAGACTATTATTATAAACATTCACATCGATAAATACACCGTGGACATTACCGATGTGGTACGGTTAAAAATGAAAATCGATATTCGCGAGATAAAAAAAACGTCACTTTTGTCTCGGGTTGTAGTTGTAAGCAGAATGATAGTATGTTAATTACATAAAGCACTTTAGTTTATATCACGTGAAATACTTTGACGCAAATTATTTGAGTAGTAGAGAAATGTGAGCAGAGAGAACACATTGTAATAAACCTCATAACGAGAACGCTTACGCTACGAGCCTCTCTGCCTTCTAAAGAATGCCTCTTTAATAACTTCCACTTTTTAGAACTTGGAATGAAGTATCCTCTTCCCATTTTACTGAATTGAAACATATTAAAAATCTCTTCCAGATTAAGTATTCACCACAGTTTCCAAGTTCTCCGTGCTGCCGCGTTTTAGGTCGGGTACGTGGCACGAGGCACGAGGCACACGGGATAGGCTGCTGACTGAGATAGCGCCCGTTGTTGACACTATCTCAATAATGCTGACAGCCAGGCTCCACTTTTAATTCCACCTCGTTGAAATACTCCAAGTCACAAATAAAGTCAGTGTGGTCGGAGAGGGAAGAGGACAAATCTGTCTGACGTTTCTCAAAATCCCATCCATCAATTGAATCGGAAATGTCAGACGATTGTTTGTTTTCTGTCGCTCTCTTTTTCTCTGAGATTTGACTCCAAAGAAGGGATGTGACTCATTTTATGATTTTTCCTGAGTTTCATTGATGATTCACTTCATTACTATTTTATGTTATCATTCAGTTCATTCTATTTTAATGCGAAAAAATAAAAACATCTGTAAAAGCAGTCAAGTTCAAGAATTGGTACTACTAATAAATTAATTGGTACTTTTAATTAATTAATTGGTAATTGGTACTAACCAATGAGTAATGCTGATTCTTGTTGCTTTACGAATCTATTATTGCAATCATGCTATTCGCGAGGATGAGGGATGATAAATGAAGATGAAGGTCAATCACAAAAAGATCTATGTATTATGCGGGATTCGAATCCACGCGTCAACTGCATGAGTCAACGCGGACGGCAAAAGATACTTACTCAAAAAGTATGGGTGTTTATTGAAAGTACCCAAATGTTCAACTGTTGGTCTGATGAAAAAATCGGAATTTTTGTTTCCAAATTCTATATCTTTGACATTATTCTCCTCAAAGGTATACAGTTTAAACTGGAGGAAGAATCTTAAACAAGAAAGGTAATGCGATCTATTCAAATGCAAAGTATAGTGAGAGCCTGAAATGGGAATGTGTCACATAGTTATTTTTGTCACGATTACCTTTTTTCTTTCTTTATAATGGTCATTCAAAAATCAATCAACATCTTTGTCTATCTGAGCCTCGTTCTAAATAAGTAACATATAAGTGCAAATGAAAAATTCTATCCAACGAACGAACATATTTTATAAGTACTTCATGAAACTTACATGGTTAGATATTGTCTTGTCACTAAGTCCACATGCGTATCTGCGAGATAAATGGTGGGACAGTTGAAACGCGCAAGGACCTTGGCGATAAAAATTGTTGCATTACAACGCCTGCGCCTAGATACTAGTTAATATAGCGTTCGTACGACAGGCAGAGCTGCCTCGTACTTATTTTACCCCGCGCCTAGACGGGGACGGGTATCATCCCAAGCAACAAGCTCAAGGTAATTAACTTATTTTCAGTGAAGGATACTAATACCTGATACCATTTATTATGTGCTTCGTTGTTATGACTGCTCCAAAGTCACCGTTTACGTTAACACAAATATCATAAGTATAGAGGTAAAGACAGGTTCAAAAGTTAAAGAAACTCCAGCCGGAATCAGGAATCGAACCCTGGACCATCTGTATTGGTAGCAGGAATAAGCCCGTGCTACCAACGTGCTACTCAAAGTTACATCAAGGCTATGTGTAAACATTTTGGTGTCGTATTATTTGTTAATTGGTCCAAAATGGTGCATGTTGGAGCGTCTCTTTAAGTGCCCACTTAAGTATCACTTGTGAAGCTTGACCTGGCTCTATCTTCTTTATCCGTTTGATAATTCAATTCAAACGCACAACCGTGTTTAATGTTTATTATGTCTGCTGACGATGCTTCTCATAAAATATTAAACTATTCTTGATAGTAACTTCTTAGGAAGTTTTGAAGCATCAGCCACTTTTAATTATCGTTGATCACTTATCGTGATGTCTCGGAACTGTCTTGATATGTTCTTGTCCAGACATTTCCCAGATGTGGCAGGCGATCTTGAAGCCGAAGTTTAATTATGACTCGTGCTCTATTATTTAAGATAGTTCACTCAGATAATTTGTTGTACTCATTTTCTTGTGTTGCTTGAGATACATTTTTGTGTGGCTTTAATAATTAAAATAAGAAGTGGTAGACATACTCCATACTAAAATGGTGGCGAGGTTGGAGAACTATATTATTCTTAGTTGTTGTACATGGATGATCACATTTCCACAAAGAAACAATATTTTTACATGTAAAATTATAATTTTACAAAGTGATTTGTATGTAAACTTTGGCTTTCTTCAATCTGCGAAGTTACTAAACACAATTAACCTATTAAATGCACCAGAATTACAAATGCTCATTTTCGCGTTTGTGTGATGTTTATCTCTTCATTTTTTTAGAAATTATATGGTTACTTTATCTGCATTACTAACAATTGGCTCACTAAACACATGAATCACTAAATAGATTTCTTATGCTAATGATTATTTTATTTTTGCCCATAATTCAAGTCCTACTTAGAAGCAAACTCCAGCAGCCAAATTTATTTGTGCAAAAAATGATCGTACACACATTTTTGTAGAATCGTGATTTAAAACGAGATTTTCCTTACTTAAAATACATTATTTCTATAAACGATAGTTTTTTTATAATTAAATCAACAACTCCGGACTCCCCAACGTGAATCTTCTGAATTGTGTCTTTGTTTGTTTTAACATAATCATTGCTCAGTTGTCCCCCTAAGACATAATCAGATAGATGTTCCAATTAGTCAGAGCTCGCTCGAAATGTGCAGATGCATCGGGTAATTATTCACTAATGCAACGAAGCCCTACAAGACAATAGTGAACTACGGATTAAAGTTTATGTTTAATCAGGCAAAAGCTCTGGTATTGGTAGATGAACGCTGTAAGGTGAATGCTTTCAACTGAATTAGATCCAACACTGGCGATGATTAAACCGCTTGAACTCGAATTAATATCGTTAAGCTCTACTGTTCTGCTGCCTCCTAGCCGTGATTATTTACTTGATTGCATTGCATTTCAGTCAAATTATACACCATACGCAAATGAACAGGATGCCGTTTGATACAGAGATGTATTCCTAATGCGAAGTCTATCACAATGTTGTATCTCTTTAACTAGACTCAATTCCCATTAATTTATCCTGTCAGAACGCTCACATGAGAATTCCACAAATTAAAGCAGGATTGTCGCTACCGTGTGGGATATATTTTAAAAGAACATTGGCGCATGGTTCTTTGTTCTGGCGTCGAGGAAAATAGGGCAACGTTTCACTTTATCTATTTCAGAAAACTTACGAGTTTGTTTTACTTCCCCGTGTGTAAGTTGTTTTATGTATATAGAAATGTTTTGCCATTCATGTTATATATGCAACAGGAGGTTTGTAGCGGAATTCCATTTTGATGCTGTTGATTTTTGCTTTTTAAAATTAATCTTTTCCATTTAGTTACTGCAGTACAGAACATGAGCGATTATCTTCGTTTAATAGACGTCCTCAAAGAATCAGTTGCCGTTGGGCGAGGTTTATACATCGGAAAGCGAATCCGAAAGAGTTTAAATTATCCTTACAGACTAACTGAAGTATCGCTCAAAGATCGTCTTAAACCTTTTGAAATCAAGTTGTATGGCGCAGTTATCTGAGAAAACAACTGAGTCAGAATCTTTGTTTTGGACGGAACCGTCCCATACTTTATACGAACCCTCATCATCTCAATTTACACGACGACTTTTCCATTATTTCCCCACCCCAACTCCCTCCCCCTCCCCCTCATACTCTTCATGTGGTAATAAACAGAAATATCATGTTTACCAAGGAGAAAATAATAATACTATCATTCATATCCCCCCTCGTGTTTACAAGGAAATCATAAAATTGTTTTTCATCAATCATTTCTTCCGTGATGTTTGCTGGGACGTAGATATCGTCTTGCCCGAGAAACCGCTAACCTGTCCATCATTGACAGTGGCGTGCAGACCACATACACTTTAGAAACAAGCCGAGAGCTAATAAAATAAATGTCACGTGTAATCTTGATATTAAGACAGGCAAGACACTTTTTAGTAATTATGATTGAGAGTATTAAGGATGAAAAGAAACTGAAAGTTCAATAATTCCAGATTCAGCGCACGATCAAGTTTTGTGCACGAGATGAGACGTGTAACACGTTTGTGCACGTGTTGAGAGAAACATTTGCTAAACATAATGTTTATGGAAGGTGTCGATTATGTGAATTACTGCGATATTCTTCCCCCTGTAAAATGTCAATATCGGTAAAATGAAGTATGCACGAGACTTCTAAACGTTATAACATAGATGTTTCCTAATTGGTATGGCATTATAATATCCACGATAAATATCTTGAAAATCAATCGCCTTTATTTGGGACCGACAGCTTAAAATGACCACTACATTTCGTCACAACAAGCATGGTGGTCAACGATGTGTTCAGTAGCGTAACGCAAATCACCGGGCCCCCCCGCAAGAATCCTTTCAGGCCCCTTATATGGGGTTAATTAATAGCCAAATCTATTACATAACAAAATAAACTATTACTTGAGCTCTAATACCCCCACACAATCATCTAAAAATTGTTAATACCACACCAAGTGGTCTCGGCGACGAGCATTCGTGTAACTGGCGAGCCAAAGCTGTCGATAATGGCGTATATGTTCAACTGCTTGATCTACTCACAGTTCACACTCTATGCTGAGCATACTGAGAGAGCTGCTTCTCAAATATATATATTTTTTAAAATTAATTTAATATCTGAAAATGACTTTTCGGTATGTTGCTACTGTGACCAGAACAGTAAGAAATAACACAAGGCCTAGTGGAGTATCGAGGAATAAGTGAGGAGGGGGGGTTGAACATCCTAAGCATGTAGGGCGTCTGAGGCGAAAGTCCCAGCCGGGGGAGGTCAATTCGCCAAAGGCGAATTTTTTCTTCATATATGACGTTTTACACGTCTGTAAACACGTTTCAGAATCAGACAATGATACAAGATATAGCATGATAGTTTTCCCCCTTCCGGACCCGTGGATGATTCGATATATTCATGATTCAATATAGTTGCTTATAGGCAGTACCGATTGTAAGACGACAGAAAAGAGGAACCCCCTAACCTCATCCACCCATAAGAATTTTAAAATATATTCCTCCAAAATTATCCCATTCCCCAATTTCCTTCCCCGTATGGCCCCGGAGAAGAATAGGTCCAAATAGACAACTTTTAAAATTTGATGACGAAAAAACAAGATCTGTTCTTCTGGCAAGCCGGGCCCCCCTAGACAGCGGGCCCCCCCGCTTCGCGGGGGCGGCGGGGGTCTCCTTTACGCCACTGGATGTGCTGCCTTACTCGCTAACAATACTTTTTCGTAACGTGGATGTAAAACATTACATTGAGGGCATTCGTTGTCGAAAATGATTTTTTTGTTTTACTTTTGTACATGTTATATCATATTAAATCTACGGGCTCAATCATATGAATATTTTAAAGAACATTAAACTTTTCCATGCGTAAAATCAAAACTTGTTCACTTTCTCTGCGTGTTATAATATGCAGGTAATGAGCATAAAGCCGGTTCAGAGATATTCAAAATATTTATAGAACGTCGCCAAAGTGATTTCTCAAACAAAAATGTGTGCGTTTGTGTGATACTGGATACATTATTAAGACGCACGCACATTACATGTTGTAAGCCATGGATCGTAATTCTTCTGACGCGTAAAAAGTAAATTCACACATGTAAACTTTCAACACCACATTTGGTTCAATACTTCCAATAATTCCCGAAGTAGCTCAGAAACAATCTCTGCTGGCTCTCCCCTCGCTTCGCAACGAACTGAGTCTTGACACAAGTTGAATGAAATGTTATCCGGGCATCGCTAGGAAATAGAAAGGGGTTGTCACCCCATCAGTTTAAATTAGTCTGCTCAATTTAGCAGCTGTCTGGGAGTTGACGAGTTGAGTGTAGTTTGGTGGGTTCTACGACTTGGGTGACTTGGTAACTAGTTCGATAATTCTTCAATCTTCGACCTCTCGAAGCGTTGGAAGCGCTACGGACGTGGCGCGCAATGCGCGTTACGGAACACCGACTCGAAGCAGGTGTTCCTAATCCTATTACGTTTCCATGCAACCAGCGCTTTGTCAAAACCTTCACATTTTAAATAATGATATACGCAGACGATGTAAAATAACGTTTATGGATGTTTTATAATAATAGGCACATTTCTAATTATTATTGTCCACTCACAAGAACTGATTTTCATTTTGGTACAATCAATAATGTTACGTAGGCTTGAAATTCATCGTACAGATAGATTTAAGTCAATTTCCAAAGCTAAAAATATGCAGCATGAACGAAAACGAATCCTGGGCATTCTGCATTGGAAGCAAGAATATACCACGGACTTATAATAGCAACTATTGTCTTAAGTCCATGAATATACAAACTAATAATATTAAAATGCATGGTTTTGTGAAAACGGAACATATTGAAAAACCACTGAAAAATCATTGAATTGAAATTTAATTTTAATTTTATCATAACTTTCAAATGTTTGTATGAAGAATATAATCCACTTTATTGATATCATATTATCAAAATAACAGTATTGATACTTAAATCAAGGACTACTAGTCTACTACTAATATGAATAGTCATACCTGCCGAACATATTGTATATCATTTGTACAATATACATTACCTACGTATCATTATTTTATTATATGTCATCCCATATATATTTCTTGTCGATTGTTTTCTATATGTCCCAGAACCATTTACTGCCATGACTATGAGAAAGTATTCTTATTTAAATTCATGTTTCGGATACCAGAATACGACAATCGTAGTGCCAGGAGATTCAATTATAATTTGTTTATATAAATATCCCAAAAAATGTATTCTAAATCCAATATTAATTGCATAGGTTTATATTTCTAAATGCTAGTATAAAGCTTGTTTAAATGTTAAGCTCTTCCAAAAGTTAATACATTAAATGATAGTAGACTACTCCAATGTCATACTCTATTTGCAAACTTTAGTATCAAGAACACCCGAGTATAATCGCCTCAGAAAAAGTATGTATAAGATTATCTAACAAAAACGAAATCGAAATATTGTATGATTGTTCGGTTAACAATGAGGATTCTTCAACTCCGTGTCTGTCTTGCTGGCCTTTTGTGTTCTTTCAATAGTTTACGTTGCGCATTGTGCGAGAGTGTGAAAGAGCTATGACAAGAGCCTTGTGTGATTTGAGTGTTTTGTATAAAGTGAACAGTTTTACTTGTTCGGAATATCGTGTCATTAGGAGCCTCCAGCGGCGGGAATACAACCACTCAAGTGACTCAACAATGGATGAAACTCAGTGGTTAGTTCTAGTGGTCGTTTCAACTTCCAAATCATACAAACGAAGACCTCACACTTCGTTGAATATCCTCCGTTGCAGGTGCGTTATAAGCGGCTTAGAAGGGAGTAGGAAGCTTATACGGTCATCATAAGAGTATATCTTTCTGCTTGCGTTGTAACCAGGAAAGTGCGAGAGGTACTCTCATAATTAGGAGAGCAAATCGCAAATCAATTAAGCAAATTACTTAAATTAAGTAAAATATATTTATCATACTTAAATATAACGTAATGCTAAAATTAAAAAATATTCCGATATTTTTCACGTCCCCCACCGTGAAACTTTATACTCGACGGCCAAAAAACTTTCTGTACACAAAACAAAATAATTCCTAGCGCTTTTTAGGGCGCGACAGCGGCCTTATAAGTTTGCACCAGATTTATGTATGTATGTATGTATGTATGTATGTATGTATCCGTTCGCATTTCACGCGCGACAAGAAAGATGTATTTATTTGAAGTAGAAGATATTAACGAATATAAATGAAACTTGTCAATAATGATCTCAGTAGAATGACGTATGTGTTTTGTAAATCTCAATATTTTGAGCCGGGCGTAAGTACCACTAAGTGCAAGTTTTGTAAGACAACAAAATTTGTTACTTTGCACATCGCTACGGTTTTTTAAAAAATGTCTGCTATCAATTTTGCGTTATCATTATGAAACTCAAACTTGACCTGTAGTAATCCTTTGACTTTAGAATGGCGTAACATTTACATTTCTGACATTTGTATTTGAGACGCTACGTGTTACAGAAAATTCATTCAATTTTAAATTGTGTTTTTGGTTTTACACTTTATGGCCAATCTGAAGTAATGTTTATGCATTGTTACGAAAAATACGCATTCATGTTGTAAATCCAGTCGTATGTGATAGAAAAAAACAAAATAATACATAAAATATTATCCAGGGGTGACTAAACAGGTCAAGTTTTGGCCCGCATTTTGGGCTCGGCAAGATAAATGAATTTATTTCTGGTTGAAGATTGTAACCCATATTACTGATTTTTTGCATGGCATTTGTCACTAAAGGAATGTAATAGTATGTAAATTAGCAATGCTATTGGTTGAAGGATAGATGAATAATTCTAGTTTGAACGATCCTCAGCTCAGCCTCGCGCTATAAAGAACGACAAGTGGAATGCTCGTGTTTACGTGTGCGTGGACAAAATGTGGAATGACTGTTGTAGTACACTTACGCAAATGAGTCTTCCATTGTTAGATGCCCAATTACTATTATGGCAATGCAAAAACCGAGGATTTGTCCGGTGATACAAAAACAATGTCTGGCCCAGACCGTATGTCGCCATGCTTCAAAGCCGGATTATATGTTAGTTACTCAACGATGCTACCCTTGCAAAATGCATATGGCTGTTATTGAAAAAAAAACGTGAAAGTTGTAATACGGAAAACAATAAAACATGATATTAATATTACACAGATATGTATTTATTTGGTGTAGGCCTACACTGTAAAGTGTAGGCCTATATTACATACTAAGATTTTATGAAGTGTGTACAGTGTATCATTTTTTTCTTTCTAATATTTGCGGGATGTACCCGATAGCGCAATTAGCAAGAGATTTGTATGTACGGCCGGAGTTAGAGCAGTTGCAACTTTGTGGTATACTTTCGTATGATACGACTGCGATTATCAAATTGGTTGTATTACGTTGAATATATTTATTCGTATGTATCACTGATTAATATTCGCAAGAAACCATGCACATACCTCTCGTAACCAGAACATCAAACGACTTGATGATAGTAGAACCTTCATTAACAATATCGGTCTCTACAGCCAAAGCTCTTGCCATTCGACACGGAACAAGAACAAAACAGAAGAAAGTGATGCCTAAAAATAGAAATAGATAAACGTAAAATGCATAAAAAATATCTTCGGTGAAGCTTGCACTCGGCTTGAATAATTTTCGGGACGTCTCGAAAAACCAGGTTCTTCTTCACCTATCAACTATCATAAGACCTATTACTCCGATATCTGTAAGATTGTAATAGGTCGTATAATAGGAAATAGTCGAGTTATAGGTATGCTTCTTTATACGGTCCACTTTCTTAGCTTGTCCCATGTGATCCTCAAACCGGACAGTTGGATATAAAATAAACCTTTCCGACTTCCCCCTGTATGTATTTAATTAATTGAAGTTAATTGATATGTTGTGTGACGAAACGTCAGTAAACTGTGGCTTCACTGTAAAAGCACGCTGCCAGCTTATTGGTTAATGGCATCATGTTTAGTGGTAAGTGAATTATGAGGGTCTGTTTCACATCGGGGTCTGTTTCACAGAGGCGGAGAGGGAGGGGGAATCTTACCATGTGTTTATACAAAAAACGGAACATGCACCTAAATTATCGTATAGCTCGCAGTTTTGACTGTGTCGCCGTGATAGAATTCATTTTGCCTATCTGGACACTGTTCGTCACTATGTTCTAATGCCACAACAGTATGTAGAAACATTATCAGATTATAAATTTCAGCCCTTACATGACATGCATAAAGAAATTAATATATTCATATAGTAGAAATAGCATTCATTCTCCTTTTTGCAAGTCCAATTTACAGGTAAAAAATCATAATCCTAATGATGTCGGGATTGTTTTATGGGAGTTGTGTCTCAGGATTCTAATTATTTTATTTTTAATATTATTGGTTCACCAATAATTATTATTATTTTCATAATTTTGGTATGTAGTACGTGTCTTGCCCAAAAGTCAAAGTATCAAAGCATTACGTTTTACTGAATTCAAATTGTTTTATCGCACTTAGAACAATATCTACGAAATCTGTTATATTTATTGTTTCATGAAGTTTATGATCATTGTGCAATATGATATGTATTGTATGATTTTTTTGATGCACTCGTTAGGCCTACCGATTTCTATGTTTCCTGGTATATCGTTTACGGATTATTGCCATGTCCTAATTTCCCCCATTTGTGTGGAATTGCTTGTGCTGTGAAAACAGACGCCTTGTGGTCCGCGTAATGGTTTGGTCCATGCTATAATCGGTGGGGCTGACTGTAAGGATCAAATTTCATCTGGAAAGTGTCACAGAATTTGTGCCTGGCCGTGGCCGTTATGGTTTCCGATATTTATGTGGCGTGAGGGGGGTTGTTTCTTAAAATCAGTATGAGAACAAAATCCGTCCACATATTATGCAGTAGTCTTCACAGCGAGTGCATGGGTGCGTGTTGACTTGTCCATGTGATTTGTATAATCGACGATCTATGAGTATGCTATCAACATTAATGAAGTGATTATTGGATATTGCGTTTAAGGTGTTCACTTCACCCTTGTGTGTGTTATATTTATTTGTCTTTGTTTGTGCACGTTGTATGAACACATGTGTAGGCCGTGTGATCGTACTTGTGCGACGCTACGTGTTACAGAAAATTCATACAATTTTAGAGTGTGTTTTTGGTTTTACACTTTATGGCCAATCTGAAGTAATGTTTATGCATTGTTACGAAAAATACACATTCATATTGTAAATCCAGTCGTGTGTGATAGAAAAAACTAAATAATACGTACAATTATTATTCAGGGGTGACTAAACGGGGTTTAAAAATTTTTTTTTTTTTTTTTATCGCGATAGCGGTCGAACGAAAAGTCCGATCAATTTGAAATTTGGACCATCTACAAGCCTCGATGTGGATTTAACGTCATTAGTTTTGTGGACAAATCTGTTGAAAAGTTACAAAGTTACAATTTAATTATTACAAAGTTATTCCCAAACACAATGGCGGCAAAATGTGAGATAGCCATTTTTTAGTAAATTTCTAGCCGGTCACGAATATACAAATTTCAACGCGATCCGATGAGAATTGTAGGTACAAATTACAATTTTGTATTGCTGAATTGTAGTGAAGTAACTATGACAACGAAACATCCAAGCTATAATTTATATGGACAATCGATCTTTTATTGAACAATGGCAGGAAGTGTAATAACTATAACAGTAAAAACTCAAATCTTTCCACATTTTTGTCACTTTCATTGAACAATGACGATGGCTTTGAGAACTTTTCGCCAGAAAGTTCGTGGACATATGGACGCGCTCGTTTATCAACGCGTCAAACAGAGCGTTTTCCTAGTGTGAGTAGTCCATAAGTGCAGTATGTAGTTGAGACAGGGACTTACAAAGCCTGTCTGGAGGACTGGAGTTATAAGTAGTTCGGTAAATGAAATGGTGTACAATTCAATTTTATCCTTACATTTTGTCAATATGCGTAAACATTTATAATGATTATCTTATCACACTTTTTAGTTTTTATTATTGGTTAAATGGCAATTTAAAATCATAGCAGAAGACCGTTTTAATATTTTAAAATATGATTCATTTTTAAGAAATGATGGGTCCTATTTACGTTTGGGGAAAATGAGCTTCTATTGTTATATACGTTCCAATTCCATTATATATATTTTTTTTAAATTGATCGCGCCCTACAGTAAATGGCATAAGTCCATTTACAGATAAAATCATAATCCTAATGTTGTCGATATAGTGTTGTAAGAGTTGTGTATCACGATTTTAATTAATGTAATCGAATCATCGTATCAGCAGATTATTTTTAATCTCGTGGATGTTCTTTTAGAGCTAATATTACATCACCCTGGTATCTCGGAGAACGAAATGTGTTTCTTTCAACTATTAATTTTTTAAAATATTTATTTACTTCACGTCGTTTTATAAATTATAACAAGTGACACTGTCAGTATTTGATTAGTTTGTAACATATGCCCCGGAAATGACTGGCGAGGGAACAAGGTCGCGCCAGCGACCTTGTTTTTTTTTTTTTTTTACTTTTAACAACTTGCTAACTAGATAATTATGGAACACCTGAAATAGAATAATTACTCGTCCCGACACTGATAATTTGAATCTCCAGTTTGTTTGAAGATTTTTGTATTTGATTCATTGCATTAAACAACAATGTGTTTTTATTTTAGTACAAATAAAATAAAATAAATAAATTCACATTTAGTGTCTACCCACTCAGTAACTAAACTGATTTGCAGTGGGGGACTTTAATTTAAAGTGACTAAACCAACCCTGTAGGAATGTGTTATAGTTCAAACTATGTTTCTAAGAACAGTTTTCTGCATATTTACATTAAACAATTCTCACTATCTATTTGCTTTGTACAGTGTAATAAACAAGAAAAAAGTATTTATGAATAATTTTTAAATACAACTTATTCCAAGTAATTCATAGGAAAAAGGTAATTTATGTTTTCCTTTATCAAATCCACATTATTTTACAAACAATAATTATTATTCATTAAAAAATGCTCCAGATTTTGCTTATAAAATATATAATAAATGTAAAATTACCTTTACATTTAAACTAAAGGGCAGATATCAGAATGCAGCATTAAGAAAACAGATGTTTTCAGTAAAGACTGTCATAGATTGTAGTATACATACAACATCTGTTGCATTTCAAATACTTCCAGAAGTATAACTTGATATTTACATAAAGAATTACTTGGGTCTCGACTTACGTTCCATCTTGAAACCCTATTAGTTTCGCATAACGCTAGAAATGGTAATTTTGTCTACTTGCATGGAAGTACGAAGTGGATGAGATTTAAATATCAGTTACAGATATGTTTGCCGAATCTGTTTTGTTATGTAGCTGTTTAGTTTTGTTGTTGGACAGATATACGTGTTAAGAGTATAGTAGTGTTAATGAATCTCAAACAACTTGTTTCATTAAAGCAAAAAGTAAAGTTTTATTACCACTATCTTTTATTTAGCGAAACATGTTTCAACAATATCCGAAGCTCTCTGAGTTTCTCTCAAAAGCCGATCGAAATATTCCAACGGTGGAATTTTTCTCAAGATCTACAATAAAATATAGTTGAATTAGTTTTATTACTCGTTTTAGGTAATGTTTATTTTTATAACATTGCGACCGAGCATACGTCATAAGTCATTCAAAGTACGTATAGGGGCCAACTATGAATTACAACCTTAGGTTGGAATTGTTGTTATGGATTTGTTTTGTTGGTGGGAAATAACATGGAAACAACTGTTACCTTGGTATCAATGGGCGCCCCTAGATGTAGGGGCCGGCTATGAATTCCAACCTAATGATGCCACGGTCATTCCAATATTCTCAGTCCAAGCGCTCGTCTCACTCTACAAGTGTTTCTCTGTTCAACACCAATCCCACATTTATTCATATTGTCTGCCTATTCTCATCTCACACATTTGTTTAATACAGAACATATATGAAAGTGTAACTACTTTGTTCTAGGGCTAATGATACTAAAATTAAATATGCAATATCGAGTCACTGATTCCGTATCGATTTATGGACAAATACACGGATTCATATTTTTCATGTTTCTGCCACATTGCTTTTTTTAAAGTACGTCTCGAGTATATTTGGTTGTTACTATTATTTGCGGCCAGTACTCCTACAATAAGTCAACCACGGTCAACCGTATCATCATGTTGGTAATTACAATAAACAATGGTTATTGTTGGCAACGTTTTCATTTCAGCCGGGAATCATATTATCTGTATTGCAACTTTATTTTGATTTTGATAGAAATGAAACTAATTAAAACGCCCTCTGCCCTATTCTGCACGTTTGGTAGTGACCGCAAGATATTGAAAGAGAAGCTTAGCGATGCCCGATGCTGCAGAAAGTTCGTTCTAAAAGCAACGAAATAATAATTTGCCAGAGGAAATGTGTGTATGAAGCCATTGATTGAATTCCACGGAAATTTCCCCAGAGTAAACCCTGTGGGCCAAATAAATCTTGCATTTTATAGAATGTTCAACTTACACCCTCTCCCCTCCTCTACCCCGCATCGGTTTCTAACCAAAAGCGGGGGGGGGGGGGCGAAATGTGTGTGTCAATTTCTTCAAACTTCGAGGATTGTCTTATAAGCCTACTCATCAAAAGTCTGAATCTCTAAGGAAAATACATTTTCTCATTTTAACTTCTCTATAAATATTAGAATCGTTTGCTCCTATGTATAGCGTAAAATATATCAACCGTTCTTACATGTTTTTTGACGCACAGACAATCTCTTTATTCCGAAAAAAAGTTGTCAAAATTCATAAATTTCGAGTAACAAGAATAATCGTAGTTATAACTTGTGTTAAGGCGTAATTTTAAGTTTTAACATTCATACGAACATTATTTGCATACTGTAGCAGTTCCCAGCATCACGTATTATAAGAATCAGTAAAGGTGTTTTGTAAATATTTTCTCTGTCTCGGCAAACCACAAATATAAATGTAAAATAAAATGTAAAAATATGTATATAACGATTTAAAATTATTTCAATAAAAAAAGGGGGTTTCAAAATTAATAACAGTCAATAACAGCTGATGTTTAAACTGTTACTAAAATTTGAAAAAGAAAATCGAATATCATCGTTCATAAATGAAACTTAATATGAAGTATCTGTATTTTAATGTCAGATAGTTATAACAGGTTAAAAATAATGAAATATTGCCCCAATCAAAACAAACCCGTCGCCTCGGAAAATCAACATAGCATTTAAATCAATAGTCTGGACATGATCACTAGCAGATATCGCATAGGCACATGTGGTAATCGAGCTATTGTTGAAAAAATATCCGCTCTGTCACCGACTGATGATGGATGCATTCGTATGCATACGATCACGCCAGTTCGCCAACTGAGGGCGGAGGCGCATTGTACGCCACTAACTGAGTGGGACAAAACTACCTTACAAACGCGTATTAATTAAATGCAGAAATGGAAATTTATTTATCTTCCATGTAAAATAATTACACAAATGGTATAAAAATCCTCCTTGTAAAGAGTTATGGGATTCTTTTTATAGTAATGATTGAATGGAGCGTCACGAAGATCAATATTTTCTGCTTTAAAATAAAAGGTATAGTCGTGATCTGTATCTAACAAAAAGGTTGATTTAAACCAGTCACTTGCAGATAAAATAAACGTTTATTTGTACTAAACACTTAACAGTATGGGGTATAATAAATCAAAATTGTATTAATTGATCGATACATGGTCAGTAAATCGCCTGGCGTTGGCTCGTCGAGCTCCCAAATGAGATCATCGCAGATTTACACAATGTTAAAAAATAACTTGTAATTCAAATGATGGTGTATATATATATACATATAAAGCTATAGCAATTGTAACAAAAGTGTGCCACGATTGCAATTGCTATCAAATTCATACTAACAAAGCTTGTTTGAGCTTTGAAGAAAATCATATTATAATATGTATTTTATGAAAATGTTTTAAATCAAACGTTTACATTATAAAGTTGGATATTTGATTCATAAACCAGTCTTTGTAGTGAACACGAGAATGGCGATTTTTGTGCCCATGAGACGCGACCCTACTTTGAGGTTTAACCAACCAGCTACGACGGAATTTACGGACCTTGTTAAGTAGATGTATACCTACGTATGTCTTTCTCACAATGATCACTATTCTTTTTCTGTAGGGATAGTATATTCTTTAATTTGATAAATTTAATACGTAACACAAACTGATTTTTCAGTTTTTTTTTGTGGACATCAAAGGTACGAGAAATACCGATAGAGTGGCTCATTGGAAGTGCAGGATATCCTAATTTGGAATTTTGTGAATTCAATTCCCCGTCAGCAAACCTGACTGAAGGTATTTTCTATAGTATTCTATTAGCTATAATTGGAATAGCGCATAACTCGATTAGATAGGAAGTGACGTAGAACATTGTTATTGCGAGTGTGGTGCTTTGCACTCGCTGTTAAGCTATAGATATCAGTGAACTGAAGTCGAACACAGATGTTAACCTTTTCTGCGCGGGTACATTGGCTCAATCTGTCTATAAACACACTTAACAAAATAATGTAGGGCTGCCCAACGATAAAAAAAATCATATCGATATCTCGGATGTAATTATCGATATCGTATCACGATATCGAATTTTTTAAACTCTGTATCGATATCGCCGATATCGTAATTTTTTTTCAAACCAGCCAGAGGCCATTCATTATAAACAATTTAATGTGAATAATTTAACGTCGAAATGTTTTACTATGTGCGTCAATTTGTGTGTTGTATTATTAAAAATGTATCCACACAACAGCGATGTTGTGTTGGCGTGACGTGACGTGAGTGAGATTGCGCGACGAAAGGCGAGTAGGTACCAACGCGAATGTTGCAGTGTATGTATCACAAAGATGCAGAACCACAACACTACCTAACTTTTTTTTTACGATACTTGACACTTGATCGATATCGCAAAACGTACGATATATTAATTCTATATCGATATCGAATTATTTTTCTATTATCGATATCGTATCGAATTATCGATATCGTTGGGCAGCCCTAAATAATGTTTTACCAGCCTAGCCAAATTTTTTTAACCGTTATTCTTGCTCTTTTATTTGATATACATGCCTATTATAACCTGGCAGCCTCATTTACAAAGCTACTTTCGTCCGCAAATTGATTAAACCGGATTCACAAAAGCATTTGCCGGTTCAAACATATGCGTTACGTCCCTAAATTTAAGGCTCAATTGACTATCCCGCAAATAGCTAAGAATTCAACCGGATTTTAGCAAGTTTATCTGCACCAGCAAGCCCGCGCTTTTTAATGAACGGTAAGTTTGCGTTGGCAAATCTTTGTGCATGAGGTTGTAAAGCTATTAAGTTTGGTTGTCAAGTGGAAGGGCTAAAATAAAAACTATGGCCAGCAACCTACGTTTTTGACCTTCGGCAGCGCCAGTCGTAAAGTTTATTTTTAGAATTGAGATTTGCTTTATACAGAATTAATTACTAAATATGCAAAGCCCTTGAATATTCGTTCTCACGATCCCACTGCCCTATTGGCCGAAACGGATCAACCAATATTTCTTCCCGCCCCCGCCTGATTTGTATAAGAAGAATAATATAGATTGAGATATTTTTATATATTTACGTCATCTAAATATAGATACATTTGTATTTTTGTGTTTTGTTTTATGACTGAGTATGATTTTTTACTAACAATATAGGGAATTTATGTAAGTGACACCTTACCAGGCCAAACTTTTATGTCAACATCAGTCAGGATGAAATAATGTGGTAACAAGCAACTTGACCATCAGTTGTTTTCATGCTAGTTTTACAAACTGTATCCATGTCTCAAACCCTGAAACCTGGAATATGGAAATCATCCCCAAAGAAAGGGAGCCTAGAGCTTTGTAAGTGCATTACTCATTGTTTCTCGTCGCGTTTCCTTCACCTACCCTCGTCTGCACTAAGTTTCCTAATTCAATCTGTAGAAGTAGCCCAGGGCGCATATGAGCTGTTTTCGACTTGGATGTTGACAAACTAGCGCATGCAGTCAACAACCTTTTGGTTGGAATAGAGGTAATCCGCATACAAATGCTCTAAGAAACTTCAATTCAATTAAAACTAACATGAGTATTGTTCGTATCCAAATGAAATAATATTATCTCATTTTAAATGTGGTTTTATCGCTAAATGAACATTGCTTGGTATTGGAAAAGGAATAGACCTAGCACACTATATTAAGCTACATTCGGTCATAGTTTGACTTATATTTGCTGCTATTTGGACGCAGCAAAGCAGTTTTAACATGTATTTACCATGAGATATGCTACGACATATAAAACTCATTACAATGTTTTTGTTGGTAGATTTGCGAACAAACATTTTGTTCAGCCGAAAATATTATTTTTACTGTCATCGGATTCTGTTATTTGTAGGGTCTGAGCCAAGTATTGTTTTGCAGTATTTCATAGCTCATTGGAGCTATACACGATCTCAGTCAACTATGTTGAATGTTTCTGCTAGAGTTGATATATGTTTATCCACCAGTAGACTACACGTTTGTTGTATTTTAAAACCTCTAAATGATCACATATTCTAGGCAATTTCTCATCAGGATTCTACTAGCTCAAGGCAACCCAATTTTGGAACCTTATAAAATATGATAGTATTCATACTCTTAACGCACTACGTTATTGTTTTTAAATAATACGTCAATACTTAAAAAATGTATAATATATATATTTGACGGTAATCAGAAAAAGAAAGTAACACTTATTATTATGTTTGTAGGCCAACTGAGCCCTTGGCAGCTGAGGCGCGGTTGGACTCCGCTTGATCAAAAGAAGTTTAATCCCAATTAGGGCAAACTTCCTGGCTAGTTATTTTATTCACGTGAATACCGGTACTGGTTACCAAGCGGAAAGACGAGATACTCTAATTAGGGAAGTCACCGGTTCGATTTCAGCCTCCGGCAATCGTGATTGAATGGCCGTACGAGAGCTTACTCAGTTTTAAGAAGTTTTCATTGGTTTGACTCTAATTATAAACTTTTGGGCATTTAATCTTTCTGTCTGCCTATTCTATAATAGTCGCGCATCTATCAAACGGATGCAGAACACCGGCCAATATGGATGGGCCGGCGGTCCACTTCCTGCATCATTCTTTCATCATTATAGGCATTCAAATTTTGAAATAATAATAATAATAATAATAATAATAATAATAATGTGTTTATTGGTCCTTTAGTTGATCATACAATGATATCGGACAAGTCATAACATAATACATAATAATTAAGATTATTACAATCATTACATTGATACAAACTCTTTTACAGAATAAAAAGAATTTTCAATTAAAAACGCCCTAAGCGCCACCTTAAAACTTCCACTCCTGCAATTTTTAATATGTTTAGGCAGGCTATTAAAAAGCTTAGCCCCTGAGATATCAGGACGCCTAAAAGACTGGCTGAGATTGTGACCTTCAATTCTAATATCCTCTCTGTTTCTAGTAAAATGGTCATGACAGTCACCAATTGTCGTTGTTAAAAGACCACTATTTAAAACATATAAAATTGAGTTGTAGATATAAAGACATGGTAAAGTAAAAATTTTAAGCTCCTTAAATAACTCCCTACAATGAGCTAAGCTACTGGCATGGGACATGTAACGAATAGCACGTTTTTGGAGTCTGAATAACCTGATAGCGTGGGGAGACAATCCCCAACAGATAATACCATACTGTAACCTAGACTGGATATGGGCAAAGTACACTAATTTTACCACACGTAGACTACACACGCCCATTAATCTTTTAATTAGGTAACACCCTGTAGCAACTTTCGTGCTCACATAATTTATATGCACAGCCCAGTCTAGCACCTTATCCACATAAACTCCAAGAAACTGTGCAGCATCACACTCAGTAATTGGACGTGATTTAAGATATATAAGAGGACTTTTATTAATGTGTCTTTGTTTTGTCCTAAACTGCATTAAACATGTTTTACTCGTATTAATAAAAAGTTCATTAAAATCACACCATCCAGCCATTTGATTAGCAGCCAGCCTACCATAGGAGTAAAGCGACTCTTGGTCAACGTCGCTGATAAATTGATTGGAGTCATCTGCATAGAGTGTGACTTTCCCAACCGTGACAGAATCGGCCAAATCATTTATAAACACAATAAAAAACAGAGGGGAAAGGACCGAGCCTTGAGGCACGCCTATATTCAGCTTAAATTCATCAGAAAGAGTGGTTTCCAATTTACCTGATAAACATACAATTTGACTTCGATTTTCTAAATAAGACTTTATCCAAGCATAAGAATTGCCACACACTCCCAAGAGCTCTAGTTTTTTAAGAAGTATTTCGTGACTAACACTGTCAAAGGCCTTTGAATGGTCATAAAATATACCTAGCACATGTTGGTTTTTGTTAAATAACTGTGCAATGTATCTTGTCTGGTACCGATAAATAATATCACGTCTCGTAATATACCTATTTGTTGTAGTTAGATACCTGAAGCGGTGTACATCACGGAAAACTGTTATGCACCCTGCAAAAGTATGATTATCAATGTGAGCAGCCTACTATACAACGGTAAACATACTATTAAACAGCAATAACACTTCTGCTCATAATATTGAAATAATCTTTCAAACGTTAAACTTGTAACGAATAAGGCGTAGTGAGTAGTAACTAAATAAATAAAGTATTATTTACAGTCGATATCCACTCAGATACCATAATTGCTTTCCAGTGAAGGACATTACAATTTATTAAGTCCTTTGTTGCTATAACGGCTCAAAAATTGTCAACGTTAATCATCGTTTAACATCGCTTTAAGGGTGGCATGCAGAGTCCAGCAAGATTCTCGTACTTAACTCGGTTAAGCTCGTACTTAAAGTGCCCGTTCACCTCTTTAGCAAGTTGTTCTCTATCTAAAGTTTAACCCTAAATAACAATGTTTGGGTGTATACCACGCGGCCTATACCATCAGGTGTCCTTTGTTTATTCGCGCAACTTGCTGTTCGAGGTGGTTTTCCTACGTCATGTAACCCATGTTGCCAACTCTGCGCTGCGTCTCCAGCAGGCATTGGAAAGAGGGGTGTTACTGAAGATGCGTGGTTGGCTGATGACATCAATGGAGGGAGAGCGCTTGGTCTGACGAGATACTTTGTTCAAATGAAAGTGGTGCAGAAGGCGCGTGGTCAAGCGGATAAATACAAGATTTGTAACTACTCACTGGAAATGTGTTTATATTTCTCTTCAATTTGTGAAATGATAATAGTATTTGTCAAGATAAGGAATATAATTATAATAGTTTTGTCAAATTAAGAAATAAAGTTACTTGCGCCAAACAGGTTTTCACAAATACCTCAAGTAAAATTTCAATGGTGAAAATTCTTCTTGTTACAGGTACGTCGTTACATTAGACTACGACGTAAAATGAACTATTTGACGTATTTGTGTTAATTTCTATTTGACCTGCTATTTTATGTATTGCTATAATGTGAAGAATAAAACGGTTTCTATTGTAGTGGACGGAAAGTTTGAAACGACTATACACATGTGCTTGGCTGGATACTTTTCGCCCAACCCTCCATGCGCGAGGCAAGGTCACACCACACTCGGGGGTACTATGTTGCCAAACGTACAACGTTGAGCGGGCTGCATAAAACATTTAACCACTAATTACGTGCAACTCGAATCATTTTCGGTGAAACTGTTATTGAATATGTGTTCTATATACCAACTTGAGTGCCTTGGTACACATTGCAGTAAGAGGTGAACGAACACTTTAAACGACTCTGCATCCCGCCCTAAGTTAGTCAAGTTCAAAAGATAAAAAAATCTCAGCCCGAACCAGGAATCGAACCCACGGATTTTCGTCATCGAATTCATGAATAAACACACTTAACCAATGAGCCATAGATGATGTACCGTTATGTTTTATTTTCGTCTATCGCTCACTCATCACCTCCATCAACATTGGTGTTAAACTTTGAGACATAAAACCAAAATTCCATCATCATTCTAACGTGATGATATTCTTCCCCGCGCTAGGAGGTAGAGACATGGCAACATGGCCCGGCACGGCACGGCAGGGCACGGTTGAAGTGTCACGCTCCCAACTTGTACTCTCTGAACATCCGACCAAGATTGGTGCAGGACCTTCAACCGACATAATGCAGCCGCGGGCTATAAACAAACTTTCTGACATTAAAGTGGGATTTGCTCGAACGTGCTACGCGCCACAGGGCGAATCAGGAAACGGGACGTTATCACAACACAGGGAATGTGAGACCGAAGTGATAGCAAAGAGGAAACGACGCCATTCAAACATAATAACTTAACTTAGTTCTATTATAGATATGAAAGCGTTTTGAAAGTACAGTGAAATTAAATCACTTCTTGAAAGTAAGACAGATTACACAGAGCTCTATAATAATGGTTGTATGGTTGTAAGCTTCATTGAGGTTAGATTAGATACTCAATACGTTCGAAATGCAAGTTTTATCTTGCAAGTTACAACATCGCTACTGTTTCTGTAATAGTCTTGACAAATACAAGTAAAGGCATTGATTATCAAATGAACATTTTATCGTACATTTGTTTGTCTTTATTAAAGATATTGGAATAAACAATTTACACTAACTTAAGTACACAACCTTATCTATATGTATATATATATATATATATATATATATATATTTTATATAAAAATAATAAGTAATAATAATTAAGTGCCTGAGTGACTGAGCTACTGACTCACCAACGCACAGCTCAAACCGTTTAACCTCGGAAGGTGAAATTTTGAAGGTAAGTAGTCCTTATGACAAAACCACCCACTTAGGAAGTATTTTTAGAAACTCTGTACCTAAGTGGGGTGAAAAAGGAAGTTAAAGTGTTATTTTAGACTATACTTTTATTTCAAAAACAAAAAGTATTATACTGACGTGAAAATTAGAACTTAGGATCTCCATTAAAATAAGGAATTAGTCTGATTATGTGTTTTACCGTTTTCCGTGAACTGTGTGGACTGTGATTATAATACAAACGTCTATCTATAATGTAAATGCAATGATTTCCATCCAGAACACTTCTCTTACCACAATTTCGTATCGTGAGAATGTACAAACTGCAAAGTAAATTTCATTAAAACGATTTAATTATCCCACTGGCAAAAGCCGTTCAAAAAAATTCCCTGGGGCGCTAAGGTGAGGCAACAACCCCATCCCCGGCGTTTCCTGATTATTGTCAATTACTTGCGGGAATAAGGTGGGGGGAAGCACCCTACAAACCCCCTGGCATTTCCTGATTATTGTTTATTTGCGCAGTCCCACATTTAACTTAAAATGGGCCCTGACGCGACAAAATGAAGTCCCTCTGATCCTCACCTAATTGAGAAGTAGTACAGCTCTCTTCAACTTTAACATTTATTAAATCCACAACAGCTATTTGAAAGCATAGTTTGTATGGTACAAACTAAAAGGTAATTATTACCTGAATGGCACCTTTATAAAATGATATGTACTGTCACCAATATCACCTTTGCGTTTTGAAGGTTTCTCGTTAAACCAAGAAATCGGGAGTTGCTACAGGGTTCTGGGTTACTATTCTCTCCTTTCGCTTTCAATAATTTCCTCAGCATTCCGTGTTGTCTAAAACGGCGAATACTTTTTGCACGTGGTGATAATGATGTGGCTGCCATGTCCTGCTAGTTTGGAGCATTATACTTAGCATACTCTTCGCTTAACTCTAGCGTAGGCTTATTTGACACCTAGAACTTACAAAAAATAGTGTGTTCTTTATAGTTTGGAATACGAATGCCGTGGGTCATGGGCAATCCGCTCCTTTAGTACCGTTCATGAGCTATGAATCGCAAGGTAACTTGGTTTAATTACACTCAAGGGCTACGGAAACTCGAGATACCCCAAAGAGTTGTTGACACTACTACCCATGAGTTATTAAGTCACCAAGTGATAAGTATGATATATTAGTAAATCAATGCTATCATGGTTATCTAACAAAACTTTTGAAGTCATTTTTGTATCCGATATTGCTACTTGCCGCAAATACTCGTCGTGCCTAGTTTATTCGAAAATTAGATTGAGCCAAACATATTAGGGTGCAACTCACGAGAGTTGTTAGACATGTTTTGTCCGACCCTTGATTCACTTATGTGGCTGAGTGTACATTTAATAAAATCAAATTTGTTTCAGTATAAATTATTGTACCCTGGCTACAGTAATTGATAAAGCCAAGACATTATACGGGATTGAATATTAAAATGAAACAAGCACACGAACAAATGTGGTTATTGTTCGTGCGCTCGTTTCATTTTTATGTCTACAGTTTTTTCGGTTATTGGTAAATATCATTGATACCAGGGAGCGCGGTACATAATTTGTGTTTTAATCACTGCTCGAGAACAGTTTTCTATCCGATAGCTTATTTATGTGGTGACGTCAGCCGTGTTGGCACAAGGACCATCTGAGATAGCATTGGACCGTAGTTTAGAACCGAATGTTGGCTTTTGCATAAACCCACCATTATTCTTCCAACCTCCAATAAAAAAAAAAACTCATGTTCATAAACCGTGTTTTCTTCATCACAATGTTAAATCCTTAACGTACACATTATTATCAGAACAGATATCGATCACTATCTCATATAATATCGAGAGATTAGAAAACTTCCAATTTCGTGCATATCCCTGATAACAATGAAGCGATTTTCAAAATGATTGTGAAGAATTGCACCGTTAGTATATCCACCCTGTAGTTTGAAAAGTAATAAAGTGACAAACCCCCTCTGTTCGCATCTAGGCGATGACGCGACTCCGCCTCGCGCCCCAAGTGTGAATGATGACGGGGCTTTGCAGAGATGCGAACCCAGATCCTCCTCCCATAAAAGCCGACATTGACGGTGACATGCCCCAGGCTGTTGTTAAGTCCAGTAGTAACTCGCTGTTACACCTATAACCTAGGACGGTGACGCGCCCCAGTGGTTCACGGGCGCGACTCGGAGCGGCTCAGACTAAAACAATTCACTGACTACTTTTGAAAGTACGAAGTCTTTTCTATCTCAATAACATAGTATTGAAATGTGAAATGTACAGATTATTAGAAAACACGAACAATGAAGGGATAAGAGTTTGGCACAGGGAGCTAAACTTGAGCTACTGTTTTGTGGGTTTTGCTCAATAAAATTCTTAATAACATTGATATCAACATTCTAAAAAGATAAGGCGTTGTAGACGCACGTATTGTGATATAAAAATTAATTATCTTTGAAGATATGTCTTCTACATCCATCCTATCTTTTTAGATTTAGAAATACTAATAATTTTCTTGATTAAATCTCTTCGAAGTACCGTATTTCTAAAAGCGTTTATAACTGTACAAAGGCTTTATCATGGTATGAATAAAAATCTTTTCAAACATTTTTCTCAACCTGGACCAAGGGTTCTAATAAATCATAATTGAAAACAAAATTGAAATAATTTAATAAAAAAGTAATGGAAACAATAATAGATGAAATATTTATCTATTAAATACTACAATACATACATAAGCTCTTTTTTGAGAATAGTTAAAGGGTTCATAGCTAGGACCTTGTTTGTGTTGTCTTTTATTTGTATGGATATTTGGGTACGAAAATTTTCCCGTAGACCAAATTTTGGATTAGGATCACCAAAACGAGGGACCCTAAATGTGAATAACAGCTTAGAAAACCAGTTGACACACGCACACGCACACGCACACGCACACGCACACGCACACGCACACGCACACGCACACGCACACGCACACGCACACGCACACGCACACGCACACGCACACGCACACGCACACGCACACGCACACGCACACGCACACGCACACGCACACGCACACGCACACGCACACGCACACGCACACGCACACGCACACGCACACGCACACGCACACGCACACGCACATACATGCATGTAGCTAAGGTCGAGTGCGCAACGGAAAACAATGACACAGTTTCAAAAACCTCAATAAGGTCTAGAAAAAGCGATAGAGGTAACTCCTAAGTAGCACATGTAGCTATAAATTAGATGGTCTGTGGTTCTATTCCATCCACCAAGTATCCTAAAGTTAGTTTTAATACTGCACCTTACTCAACGGGAACGGTAGGATTGGTCCAATAAAAGTGCAATTTTTAGGTTCTCGCCAACTAGTTAACTACCAGTGGTCCAAAGAGGTAAATACATTTCTACGGTTGGATCTTTGAGTTGGCTTATGCGACTCTCTCTAATACCTTCAACGTACTTTCAACATGGTTATCGACTGTACGCCCAGCTGTAGAGAATGATACAATCTAGTGTATCATACACTCTTTATTTGTCAATCCTGTAAGCGCACAGTCCATTTACTTCTGAAATAATAGCTGGGGCTCCACATAACCCACAATCCATCCGGTTGTAATGATTATGTTTGGTCTGTGTGGAAAACTCATGTTAATTTTTTTTCTCATTGGTTTGGCATTGATAATAGCCACTTCTCAGATCTTACGTTGTTAATTTAGAACACCATAGGTTGCTGAATCGTTTGTTGACTCACATTGACCGTAATACATTGTCTTGAGTACCATGTTTCGTCTGTGTATCATACATGTTCAGTACATAGTTTCTTTACAGTGGTAAATGTTTCCCGTATACGACAAGAGTAGAGATTGGAGTCTGAACCGATGGTGACGGGTTATTTGCTCGCCGGAGTGTATTGCTTGGTGGCGATGTTTAGCAGCCATATAGCTGCTTGGCTGATGTTAGCGCCACAAATCCCGCTGGAGGATCGAGGTTTATCCACGAGAAATCTTCCTCCCGCCTCCAACAAGGTTTATCTCTTCGATAGCGAGGCGCCGCCTCCGGGCCCACCCCCAAGAGACCGCTACTAACTTAACAAATAACATTGATTAACCAGAAAAATTATACGGTAATACTATAAGCCTACCGTAATACGTGGTGTGCAATAGTACAGTGGTAAGATAAGATTTTGATTGTGGAAAAAGAGTGTAGGGTTTTATTTACGTTTATGGAATAAATGTACTTTTGCCAGCCCTTGGGAAAGTTGACGTAGGAAAACTGGAACAAACTATACCTAGAGATTTAAACAGTAACGTTGCATTAAACGAGTTTTAATAGTTTACGAGCAGATCCCGTAAGCGAGGATTCACCACAAGACTTATATCATCGACATCTCAACTACAATGTCAACACATTCTCCCATGTTATCCATTCTGTAAAAAAATCTTCCAGTGAGCTTTTGATTTAGTTCTTTTATTTTTGGCCTTCGGGTGGACGTTTGTTTTTTTATCACCTATTTAGACAATAACTAAAATGTGCTCGGATAATGGTATTAATAAATCACGTAATATTTTCACAATATGTGGATTGAAAGAAATCTTCTACCCAATCTAACTTTTTCCACTCTTTCAATCTAAAGCCAACATGTTAAGTAATTGTTCACCATTGTTTAAACTAACAACTGCTTGCAAGAACACACCACATACCTCAAAGTGAATTATACACAACTGATATGATATATTTCTTAATATTATATACTTACATTTTTACACATTACATTTTTTATTTAATTTTATTATTTTTATAATATTTTATAATAAATTTTATCCTGTATTAAGATTTGGGATTTATTTAGTTGTAATGTGAACATTTTATTATTATGTTATGTAACTATTAATTGTATATACTATTCATTTTATTTATAGCCTTATAACTTGAGAGACAAAAGGAAAGTATAAATAAATTTTGCTTTGTAGTCTATATTGTCGTTTTAAATGCAATACACAATTCAAAACATTTATCAATTAATTTTGGTTACACACATCAATTTTTATAAACCAATATACAGCATAATAATTGGTTGAGTAATCAATATATATTACTGCGACTCAAAGTGATACGAATACATACAACAAATTAGCAATAAAGCAGACTTTACTCGTTATCGCATTCTTTCCTTCGTAACTAGTTGTTTGTGGAAAAGTGGCTAACACATAAAACATTTCGTACATAAGACTCTTACATAAGACTCTTTACATAAGACTCTTACATAAGACTCTTTACATAAGACTCTTTACATAAGACTCTTACATAAGACTCTTTACATAAGACTCTTTACATAAGACTCTTACATAAGACTCTTTACATAAGACTCTTTACATAAGACTCTTACATAAGACTCTTTACATAAGACTCTTTACATAAGACTCTTACATAAGACTCTTTACATAAGACTCTTTACATAAGACTCTTACATAAGACTCTTTACATAAGACTCTTTACATAAGACTCTTACATAAGACTCTTTACATAAGACTCTTTACATAAGACTCTTACATAAGACTCTTTACATAAGACTCTTACATAAGACTCTTTACATAAGACTCTTTACATAAGACTCTTACATAAGACTCTTTACATAAGACTCTTTACATAAGACTCTTACATAAGACTCTTTACATAAGACTCTTTACATAAGACTCTTACATAAGACTCTTTACATAAGACTCTTTACATAAGACTCTTACATAAGACTCTTTACATAAGACTCTTTACATAAGACTCTTACATAAGACTCTTTACATAAGACTCTTTACATAAGACTCTTACATAAGACTCTTTACATAAGACTCTTTACATAAGACTCTTACATAAGACTCTTTACATAAGACTCTTTACATAAGACTCTTACATAAGACACTCTTATCGAACTGATGTACCATGCCTTTATATTACGGTGTCGTACAGCATAATTGCTATTACTAAGGGTGGGTTATCACCAAATACCCTCCCAACGAAATGTTCATATGCTATATAAATAAAACTGACATTTTAGTATACAAATTTCTTTTTGTATTTTACTTTTAAACCACGTATTTGAAACATTCTCTATTTTATTCATACTATTAAAAGTATCAAACTGTACTAGGAAATCCCCTTTATTCAGTTTAATTTTTACAATGTTTATATATTATATCTTTAATATATAAAATTAAAAAATGTAATAAGTAACATTTTAATGCAAAATAATTCACCCTGACTTGTGTATCAAAACATACTATTATTACTTCATGTTTTTACATACAATTAGACTTAAAAATATTTTCACGTACAATATATTCAGAGTTTGAACCGATGTTGAACGGTTATTTTGTTCGCGAAGTGTATTGGTTGGCTATGATGCTACGCAGCCCTGCTTACGCAATACAACAAAGGGAGAAAGTATTCCAATTTCGAATAATCTTAAACTAAGGTCATGCTGTTAAAATTAAGCACAATTTGGAGAATAGTTCTGTTTTAATCAAACAATAACGGAATATTAGACTCATTGAGAACGAATAAAAAATGCATAATGCATTTTATTTTTTGTCATGTATGTATTCTTGCGTGAAACAGCCATGTTGTTGCTTGTTTCCAGCAATTTCCACCAGCGTCTATTTGTACGCACGGTTTTAAAGGGATCTCTTTCGTTAGAACACAGACAAACCATTACGTTACTGAATTTAAAATTCCTTTTCAATAATGACTACTCACGCGGTTCCCCCATAAACAACACGAGTCAAGTTAGCTAACATGACTTGCTTGAAAATTTGCATGGAGAGTATCTTTTTTGCGATTCTTTAATTTCGTATTCAAATAGCCAGAGAGACCAACGCGGCTGGCGTTCGCTACTTTTAAGTTCCCTAAATAAGAGTTTGACAGAAAAGTTATATTTTATTATTACTATAACTATTGATGTAATTTCGGTTTGTGAAAGTAATCACTTATATAATAACAATCTGATAACAATTATTCTATGTTGTGAATCGTTTTTGTGACAATTAAATCAAAGTAATGCTTCTTGATTTAAATACTCGAACAGCTATCCGCCACCGTTTTGACATTGAATTTTCGTCACTTACAAAATTGTTTTCTTTTTTTCAAGTATACGTACGACCCTCGCCTACTAATGTACTATGAATTAGAATTGTTTCAATTACTTCACTTATACTCATGTCTTATTTTATTTTACATATAGATGCAAGCATTTTAAAATATAAAATTCATTTCATCATCAACTATTAACTAATGTGTGCGTACTCGATGTTTGAAGAAACCTCAACGCGATTAAAATAGAAAATCCATAAACCCGGCACCTCCACCAACGCAGGAGAAATTTATTTGGCCAACCTGGATGGTTTACTTTACAGCCTGAAACATCGATAGTGTATTTCAAGTTAACGGATAACGTTAGTTCCATCTTCAACCTTTTTTAAATTATACAAGATTGTGAAATATGCAGTCCACGGGAGGGAGTACATTACATTAAATTAGATGTGGATACAAGCAAACCCTCTTTTAAACGTGTCTGTTATTTAAACAATATGAACTTATAACCTGTTGAACCTTGTAAGAGTATGGAAACATATAATATATTTATGTACATTGTATACATTGTAAATAAAATAAATACATAAATTCACATTTAGAGCCTACCCACTCAGTAACGAAACTGATTTTCAGTGGGGGGCTTTAATTTAAAGCGACTAAACCAACCCTGTAGGTTCCAAACATCATCGACGAGTGAGCGATAACCAATCAAAGATCGATATTTCAAATACGGAACATATGAATCAGTGATTGGTCATTGCGAACACCTGCGGACAAATGTCAGAATCAACAAGGCCGATTCCGAACAACTTTGAATTTATTGAGTGCTTCGTTGCTGACTGCTCCAAAGTCACCGTTTTCTTATTCTTAAGACAAGAAGTAATGAAAATGATTCTTTTATTGAGGTTAAAAAGCTTCTGCCTGAACTATGTACGCATTTAACATTAATGTAATCCAGTCGAGGTAATGAGCATTTTTTGACAAAGTTTTTGTAAGAGAGTGCATGGTCTTTTACTATAGTTTATTGGAGAGAAAAAATTTTGGACACATTTTACTTTTTCCAATTCTCTTTAGCAGCTTATCCATTAAATAATTAAGGATTTCTTTGTTTTAATTTGGTGGATGCACTTTGCGCCTCCAATTTCGATACATTATATTTAATACTATGACATAAGTTATTCTGATACTTAATTATATTAACGTTAGATATTGAATTTTGAAACAATTATTATCTATTGCTAACACACCTTTTCCCATTTATACACTGATGTCTGAATTTTGTTTTACCAATAGAGTTTATTATAAAATCTAAAGTGAAATTTATTCCGGGTTCTTTATTTTGTTTCAATAATGTTTAAAACGCTTGTATGAGGACTGCTCAGTTAAAGGTATATTGTTACTAAGTCGCATATTGTGTGATATTAGGTACATTTTGTTTCATTCTTATACCAAATACTACTAAATAAATACTACTAAATAAATATTTGTAAGCTGCTATTGCTAAACAACACTCCATCCATGCCAACGGATGAACCCCATAAGGAACACAAACGGCGCCCGACCGGCGAGTCAAGTATCAGGGTATCAGAAGGATTAGAGTCGTATCACTCACTGCTGCCCCACTTGTCCACAACCCGCTTACGCAACAAGTCCCATTGTTGCACTGGAAAGTTTAGCTCGTTACGTATCTCGCCTCCGGGCTTAATTACGTCACCACCGTCACATCGTAATGAACCAAAGAAAGAGACTGATGACATCACTGGAGGAGGGGGGAGGGGGTAATGAAGAGTCAAATCTTCCCTCATCAGAAACTAAACTTTTTTTCTCGGGGGAAAATTGATGAGTAACTGAAAATAAAAAGTGATTTAGATAGAAACTTGCTCTTGAGACCAAATTGGATTGCGCGCATATCCGACGTACTGTTTTACAATTCTACGTTTTTACGGTGCAGAGTTTTAATCACTGGTAGTTAATCAAAAAGAGAAATAAAAATACGAAATTCAATTTCAGTTTAACAGACTTTTTGAAACACATTACCATTACTTAATTATTTATGTAATTTGTATAATATCTATATTTGTTTACTAAACTTTTGTTTTTATCTTGGGACGACTACGACCACGTCGATAAGATAAACATTGTTAAATACCAAAGATACTTAAGATGTATTTCTAATTACTCGAAACCAAAATGAATAACAGGTCGTTTGAGTTCATTACAAACAAAATTGCGATATCAATTAATTATTTTGGTACCGGTACGTGATAATTTATGTCATTCCAAAATGAACTGGAAACATTACATAGCTATTCCTCTTGAATAATATAAGAAACATTTTAAATATTAATTGAATTGAATACAGAAATGTATATGGAGACTGAAATTTATCGCAAAACAAATTTAGGTTTTGGGAAATTAGTTTAACAATTCCAAGAATACTTTTTCTCTTGATTTCATATAGTCTACATAATACCTTATATTTTTAAACCTCGTTAAAAATTTCAGTTGCAGATGATGATGAACATTTCAAAACTACTTGTGTTCTTGCTTCAAAAATGTTTTATTTTTTAAATCCTTGGTTCCAGCAAATGTTAATACCGCGTTTCAACTAGTCCAAACAGTAAATAGTAAGTATTAAACGATAGGTATTTCACGTGATCACATAATTGAATGTATGTATACAGCGTAAAGTAATATGTTATAATTTAGAATTTAGATACTGCTAAACGAATTTATTTGAGTCACAGCAAAAAATTGTTTTGTACCTTGGGTGCAAAATTCATACATAATAAATAGCATTATTGGATTTGTTTGTAACTAATTCATATAACTACACGTTTTTGGAAGTACTGAATTAAATAATGTGAAATAAATTAGGTAAACTACAAATACCCCCCCCCCCCCCGTACAGTAGATAGGGATGTGTAGAGTTACCTTGAATACCATAACACCTGACCTGGAAGATTGATTGAAGATGATTTCGCTCGTCTCAGTGCATGTTGGCTGCTAATTTAACATATGGCTATTATAAACGCATTTCAGTGTATGTAGAGTTAGAACATATCCCTGCTTACTACATATATTAGCCACCGCACCGATAGAGATGGCTCAGTGCGTAGCATACGAGGCCCATTCTAGAAGTCTAAAACAGAAACCTACACCTTCTTTGTTGGAAGCAGGAATAGAGAAGACTAAACCCATTAGACCAACAATACGTTGATCATCATATGAGCAGTAAGCAGTCAAACTGCAATGGATACATGATTTGATAAAAACTACACATCCAATTATAATTATTGAAATCTAATCCCTTATATTTGGTGGCAACACAAGGGTACAAGTACTCTGAAACGCGTGGGAATGTTATGACAGATATAATCGTTGTTAACGTCTGAGGGTAGAAAGTAAAGCCAACATTATTGTTTCAGCTGATTAGGAGGAGATCCTCGCTGAGTGTTGGTTATGTGAACCCGGTGGAGGAACCATGCTCTACATGCTCGCCGTGTTCGGAGTCCTCCTAGGCCTGGCCCTGCCGGGCAACAACATCGGTGAGCTATTGCATTCATTCAATCATTCATTCATTTATCGCTGAGTGTTGGTTATGTGAATCCGGTGGAGGAACCATGCTCTACATGCTTGCCGTGTTCGGAGTCCTCCTAGGCCTGGCCCTGCCGGGCAACAACATCGGTGAGCTATTGCATTCATTCAATCATTCATTCATTCATCGCTGAGTGTTGGTTATGTGAACCCGGTGGAGGAACCATGCTCTACATGCTCGCCGTGTTTGGAGTCCTCCTAGGCCTGGCCCTGCCGGGCAACAACATCGGTGAGCTATTGCATTCATTCAGTCATCTAGTGCAACTATTATATTTAAATCTATCCGAGGAGATGTTGATATTTTTTATTTTTTATTAAGGATTACAATACAGCACACCATCATGTATCATAGTGCATTGTACATTGCCTATTATTAGAATTAAATTGCTTGATGCCCTTTAAAAGTTAAGAGCAGGAAATAAAATAAGAATTATAAGAAAATAAAGAAAATAATCAATGATTAAAGTAAATAATTGACGACTTCGGATGTTCCCTCCCACCTACGTCACGCTCACGTGACGCGTTCAACCCGCCCCCAACATGGCTGCGTATGTGAGTAAACATTGCAGGCGTTTTGCAATGGAACATATGGGAACTTTGGGTAGTTTGAGCGTAGATTTCCATAGCGAATGAGCAATGTTCCTAGATGCAAAAATAATGCTACAGTTCCTGGCATATCATTTCATTTGTTTCTCAAAGATGCGAAGCTAAGAAAGATATGGGAAATTAAAATACGCCGCGACAGCAGAAGGAACCAAGCCGTTTCGTCAACAGTGACAGTGTGTTCTAGTCATTTCATCCCAACAGACTTGAGGGAAGCTGTAAACGGCAGCAAAAATTGCCTAAAGAAGGATGCAATCCCAAGTGTGTTAAGTTTTACTTCCCCAAGAAAGCTGAAAGCACCGAGGATCAGAGTTAATCGTTACAGTTAATTAATTAATTCATGAAAGTTAATAGTTACATAAATAGCCTGCACGCATAGGCAGGGCTAGGCCTAGACTAGAGGCTAGGAAAATGTAGGCCTACGCTAGGCTAAATCCAGCCAAAGCCCTAGTTTCAAAGACAGGTGACAGGTAAGAGGCCCTACCTGTCATCTAGGCCCCAAGTAGGCGTGCATTATAGTGGCGGTAATATATGTCTGCATTATTATCTTTAAATCATGAATTCTAATGTTTTACAAACTAGAAATATTAAACAGTAAACCGTGCATAATAGCAGACATATGAGTGCATCATTAATATAACTAAATTTACTAATTAAAAACACGTAGGTACACTTCTAGCCTTGACGAGAACAGTGCCTGCCACCTGATTTTCAGCGGTCCAAAACTCTTTCAAAAAGGAAGGTACAAACAAGCTGTAACTTTCTTTGAGTAGCCTTTGGCTTTCTTCGTGACTAAAATACTTAAAAACTACACTCATCTCGAAATTTTTAAACAAATTTAAACATTTTCCCTAAGCGTGCTCCCGTAACAATAGCATGGGATCCATCGTTTTCTCAAGAATGTTTCCTCACTTCTCGCGCGCCATCTCTGGAGCGCGCGGGAAACTAAAATAAGCTCCTCCCATCGCAAGTCGTCAATTCAATGAAATTAAATAAAAGAAGATGAACAGAATTGGCTTCAAGTTATTCAAAATAAGTCCATCCGCTGTATTATTATTAAATGTAGAAATATGTTATAGTGATGTTCTTAGCACTAAATTGACTCTGTTGAAGATAATAATATGTTCTTTGATATTTATGTTTGAAATAATTAGTAATTTGTTGCCCAGTTATATAGCAGACAAGAGTGAATATGTAAACATAATATACAATATCGGTACAAGAAGTACAACAAACAGAAACGTCTATTTAATTAGACTTAAATGTAATTTTAATAAAGGGTACAAATTGATTTTTTCTTAGGACAATCTGTTACCAATGAGAGAAAAATCTATTTGTTGTCTTCTGTTCAACGTACAACGGGTGGTTAAGAATCTAAAAGTGTCGGATTGTTTGAAAGTAAGTGTCTTGTTTCAATGACGAAAAGAAAATAATATTTTAAGAGCTAAACAGCTGATGAGCTAATAAATAAGGAACATTACATTACATAATGTAAATCACATTCGTTTCGGACAGTCTGGCCATTGAAATAGTTGCTCTGTTATTCATGTTACTGTTTTGAATGAATGAGAGTTAGACTTCGAGAAATAAAAAAGCACAACGAAATCAAAATAATGTAGTATATAATATGTTTTACAAAGCATTCGTAGCGTAGTGCTTGTTTTGTGATGGGAATTTTAAAATATTGGATATTTACATTCGTTTTAGTGTCATATTGCACAAACAGTTGCCTTTGAGATAAAATTGAAACGCTAACTTCTATTTACTGCTTTTCTATTGGTTGAATCATATATAATAACATTCCACTGGGTGATATGATAAATGCTTGTGTATTCACTTGTAAACTTTCTTTGTTAAGTAAGTTTGCATCACAATATTAAAAAAAAAAAATGGGTCGCAATATAACAGTCATATTGGTTGCCATTATATTACCTTCTTATAAAGTAATATGAATGTATATAGATAAACAAACATACTACTTACGCGATAATAATTCTTCAAATTTAGTCTTCCATCGTAACTATAAAACGAAATATAACATAACGTCGTAATACAGTCTCAAATCAGTAAATAATAAATATACAATCGTAACTATGTAATAATCCAGTTTAAAAGAAATGGAAATTTCAATATTAAATTGGGTCTTTCTCGAATAAATGTGTTGGTTTTCTCCGCTAACTCTTCTTTAGCGTTTCTTTGTACCGATACTTAAACGTTCAGTATGTGTTTGATTAAATAGTAAACAGACGATCAATTAAAAAGAAAGATCGGGCTGTTTGCCATAGCGCGTACGATTTTAAGGGAGGGCGACCATATGTCCTGACTAACTGAGCGACTAATAAATTAGCCGCTAGCTTTGTCACGTTAGTCCCAGTGATTTACTTGCGACACTAGCGCTGCCTGGCGTGACGGCCCAGCGCGAGCCAACTATCCAGAATATACTGGGCGACTCGACTCGACGCGCTCCGATCTCAATGCGGAGAAAGTACGAACTTAAAAGATTTTACTCGCTCGAGGTGGTTGAGTTTTGATTGTTGTGGAATACTCTTTACTCGTGTATAACTATAACGCTTTGATCTCCGTTATCGAAATCAAATTGAGTTTGAATTTAGCCTTGGTTTGATATGTAATATTCCCATTAAACGTCAGTAAGGATTTATAATTATCAGATCCCAAACTTACTTTTTAATGGTTTCTATTTTCACACAAACTATAAAAAATATGAAATGCTCTGTGAAGTTTTTACTGTTTCTAGATACGTGTGATACTAAAATATAACTTAGGGTTTATAGTGATGATTCTTGGTTTACTAGGGTTTGCTATGGAAAAACAGTTTCTGCATTGTAGAATTAAATACATGTGCGTATATCAATAATGTAAAAATATAATGGAATGGATAGAAAATGAGTATATTTGTGCTATGATCCAACACGTTTATAGATCATCATCTTACTGTTTTGTTCTCGTCTAATTTCCGTGACAAATTCTCGTAATTCCGTGTGCAACTTGTGAGAAAGTTTGTTCGAACGCGTGGATGCGAGGGAGGTCTGTGAAAGTGACCGCGACAGGTCGGCAACGCGTGACGTATGCGTGTACGACCTGCTTGGACTAAACACCTTAAGTGGCTTCCCTTGCTAAGGCGGTGTTGCCATTCAACGCGGTCACATGATGGAGCCGCACAAAACTCTAGTGGCCCTTTTACAAACACCCTGACACACACGATAAATGGAGGGAGCATCTGAAGTTTGTAGATCGATTTATGTTTAACTGTTTAACTTCAGTAAGATTTTTCTTAAACACAAATTTGTATTTCTCATTCGAAATTAAACAAATGATTGTGTGTACTTAAATGTGTTCCTAACGCGGATATGGAGAATAGAGTATAATTTCACCCTGAGATTTAATAATATGTGTGCTCGATTTATGCAAACTTTCATTCAATTATTTTGTGTTGAAATTTACAATTTAAATTTAAAACAGAAAAACAGAAAGGTGGTTACACTGCGGGTAAAAACTACCACATTTACCGTTTATGTTTCAAACGTAATTTGGGCCTCCATATTTAGATTAGTGGAAAATTATGCGTGGAAATAATTTTATGCAGCACTAAAATCACAAAGTATCGGGCCGTTATGCAGAGATGAATTAATTGCGAGTACAGGTTATGTATACGTCTACGGCGCAACGTAGTAAGTGTTACTTGCTATGTGGCTCACGTACTCGGGCCTTGCGAAACGTAAGAGCAACATAAATTATTACCTGCAATTAATTTGGCGGAGAATAATGCCCTAATGATTCCTTTTCATGTAATCGCGGCGCAAGTTTTCCGTGCGAATAAATTGTGTGCACACTTTTACACATTTTCTTTTACCTATAACTTCATAGTAAAAATAAAAGAAAGTAAATATTAAACAGTGTGAAAATTAGACGGGAGATGTGTTACAATAGCCCAGGCCTTAAAATTTTCAGGTGTGGTTCGACCTGGGTTATAGTCTTAGTAAGGGAATTACACTTTCTTAAAGGCTGGTCCACACAGATTTTGAAGGCATAAAGGCTGGTCCACACAGATTTTTAATACATAATGCATAAGGTTTTAAGACGTTGTTTTAAAAACAACAATGAAAACAACGTCTTAAAACTAAAACTTTGTGTGAACGCCAGTACGTGTTTCCTATGATCCAACTTTACGACTACGCGTTAAACATTAAATCGTATGTCTTAAAAATCTGTGTGGACCAGCCTTAAGAGATGTTCTCTAAACAACAATTACGTTTTATATACCAAAAGTGTTGCCACATAATATGTAGGAGTCTTTGGCGTATTGTGTCCTATTCTCAATATTAATTTTATAGTAGTCCATTGTATAAGTTAAATTAAAATTGTAGTAATTAAATTATTTCATTTTATTTTATTTAATATTCTTTGTGGTTGTAAAAATAGTATAACAAAATCAATTGGAATTACACATGTTATTCTACACTAACTCACTGTGAACGTTCAGTCCAGCCTGTTTAATTGAGACCAGTTTTAAATGTAGGTTTCCAGAGAATATGTATATAATTTATTGTGATTTAGTTGTGTGTTCAATGACAAGTATTTGATAATTGGATCGTATCCAGGATTACGACCTATTAACGTAAACGTTAATTTCATTTTTAATTACAAATCATTTTGGAAGAGTCAAGCAATTTTTCTTTTATACTCTGGTACGCAATAATTATACATTGTTGTTGGTTTCGGGGACCTCATTTATCTAGTGGGTTTATTCCTGCTTCCAATGCAGAAGGTTTAGTGTTCGATTCCCAGTTCGGGCTGGGGTTTTTTACTTCGGAACCTGCATCTATATGATACTGGTGTAAATGTAAACGGGACTTAAGGACCAGCTTAGCAACGAGACACAATGTTATAAATTGTGTAAATTTCCCCCCACTGAGAATCAATTCTTTTAACTGATTAAGTTAGGTAGACAATAAATACACATTTATTTTAATTTACTTATTTATTTAAGTTTAGAACTGGCTTAAAATCTTACGAAGTTAAAATAGCGTGCACGTCTCGTATACTTGGCGTATGCAAGTTCGGTACCTTCATTTCGAACCATCAGAAGTCTCCACATTCCACACGATAATTAGCAACGTCTCTGCTGAGCACACACGTTCTGTTAACTCTAAGTGAAAGTCCTTAGTTTGTATCCCCGACGCTAGATGGTAGTGTGAGAGAAATGGCTGTCGCGGGCCGCAACATAAATACCAGGAGTCGTGTGAAGGGGGCGGGGGGGCGGAGTAACCACGCTACGCGACTTATTAGCGCCCCCCATCCCACCCCATCCCCCCTCATTACAAATAACCCACTATTTATCACATGCATTCTAACTGGCGAGAAAGGTTTAAACACGTTTCTAAGGATGGGATCGTCTTGAAATGCTGGGTGACTCAAAAACGTGTTTTCGCTTTATTGTGTTTAATCTTATTTGTCCATATTTATATAAACGTATATAATATCGATTGTAAATAGTTCATTGTAACAACTGCTAACCTTAATAATAATAAAAGTGTCTAATGAAATGAGATGAAATATTATTGCAATTAAAGTAGATGTGTAACAGATTCAAAGTAAGTAACTCGTCACTCGGAGAACCTATTCAATAACAAAACGTATCAACATTTTATTATGATGGTTGTATCAAATATCCGACAGTATTGCGTGATTGATGAAAAACAAATCGTCGAATGCTCACTTACTAATAAAATAAATACTGATGAAAATGTCTAGTGATATTTATTTCAAAGATTGGACTGAACACTATCGGAAGGTTTCTAATATTTCTATACAATTGTGTTGGTGGGTCTCTTATCGTGATACGGCAATGTTATTGACATATTACGAAGAAGGAACTTATACATTTAATTTTTTTAGATTTCTTGAAACAACTACTATTTTGGTATTGAGCCACAGTATAAAATAATGGGCTGGCGATATTTAGTTTATATTGTGACCGAACTGTTGGAATGTTGTTCCTCAGACAGTATTTTGAAGCACTAGAGAATTTCGGTTGTTACCAAAATCTTTCTTCTTTTCATAAGTATTTTCCATATATTTCAAAATATTTCGAAAATATTATTTCTTCACTGTGTTAAATTGATCAAACAAATTTCCATCGGACATCGGTCGGATAACAATTTGGTATACAGTTATCTGTAAGAAAAAATATATTACATTCGTAATTATTAATCTTCTTGTGTGTCGTTATTGGGGTGCACCTTTTGCTGCATATAACTCTACATATATAATACACATAAGTATATCCACTTTATCACTTAATTATGGGAAATTGAAACAATGAGGTTATCAAACACACGATGAGAACTTCGTTAACAAACTACACCAGTCTAGAGAGGAAAGCATTATTCTGTGTAAATTAATTCAAGTATAAATGGATACTTCAATTATTGTAGGTTAGATGTTATTGTTTTGTTTTTAGAGTTGTCAAGCATTTAACTAGGAAGATATCACTTTGTGTGTGACACTTGAGAACGCCTGGGTTTGTCACTTGTCATATTAGAAGGCGGTGAATTAGGATCAAGAGCTGTGAGCCTCCGACGCGAATGATTCGAGAGCTTGAAGGGGTTAAGGGGGAGTTATGGTGGCCAGCATGGTAAAGGGGGAGGGGCTGTTTGCTTGGCGTGCAGCACTTGTTTAAACAGGCTTCATTAAAACTTCGTCGTCCCAACTCGGAAGACGAGCTTCTTCTCCGAAGACGACGTCTCATTCATTCAACCAATTCAATTTTCTCATTTTGTGTTCTCCTCTCGGAGACATTTCCCGTGTCAAGAAGATTCTATACCCGTGGCCACGTTAACTAGCGTTCAGGTGGCGCTAATATCTTTAATTATTAGCAATGACATTGCGCCGGTATTAGTCCTGGGTGGGGCCGCTACGGTATAAGACTTGTACACTGTACAGTGTGATATAATGTTTAGCACTCTTAATGGTACGTTTACAGCTACGCGTTGCGAGCGAAGCGAGGGCGCGAGCTCCAATCAGCGGCCGAGTTTCAAGCAAAGAAGTTAATAGTTTCACGCGAACTCGGCCACTGATTGGAGCTCGCGCCTTCGCTTCGCTCGCAACGCGTAGCTGTAAATCGACTATCAAGCTTTATATTTAAATACAATTGAAAACGCATTCCAAGAACATATAGACCATTCTTTCCCACTTCATATATTCAATTATTTTATAAAATTATGTAAAAGAAAAAAGTAGAATTTATAGTTATTCCAAAATTAATAGTAGCCTATTATTCTTATTTATCCATTTTATTATATTATTGTGAGTGTTGATTTATTTGTATTAATAATAATATAAATAATAATAATAATAATAATAAATTATTATTATTATTATTATTATTATTATTACTATTATATGTTATTAGAATAGCAGTGCATGTGACGTTCTTTCTGTTCCAACCCGGCACCTCCACCAATGGAAAGTTAGATGTATATTATGTGTGATATGTGTCATGAAATAAAAACATGTTAAGAAGATTACTTGGAAGTTGAGTATGGAGTATAAAAATATAACTACAAATAAACGTACAAACGCCAATACCATATCTGATTGACTCTTAATAATGATTTTACCTAACCCGTAACGCGAGAAATAAATCAAAATGCTATGTAAATTTACCTTCAATGTATGTTTAAGTTGATGCCTTGACGTAAGCATCGGCTATTACACTTCACTTTGTATTACTTGTTTTAAAAACGTGGGTCGTAATTACCGTCTTAAATCTTATTTAAATGTAAGGAGCTTCCATGTCGTCGTATTTTCTTCATTTCAAAGCGTGATATTGATTTAAACAATAAAATACAATCTATACGTATGAAGATGAAGATTCATTCATGTTGGAATAAATATAATAGTCTATCAGAGAAACAATGGCTGCATATACATGTCTGTTACTTGCCTAGCTTAGAGTGAACAGAATATATCCGTTGAGTCGAGATGGAAAGAGACGAATGTACGCGTATTCTGCATAACTCATTGTATTGTGAGAGTCTGGCAGTCAGAGAGAGCTACCTAGCGACGAAGCGCCTGACTAACGTCTCCAGTGACAAAAGATACGCTCAGAGCCCCCCGGTTGATTTCCCAATCAACAGCCGCGACACCGCGTACCTACAACAGTGTGAAATTGAACGGGTGTTTGCAGCAATACACAATAGTAAATAATTCAACTCTCGCAGATAAGCCGGTAGACTGGGGGACAAGGAAAGATCCGACTGAACGTATTACAATATTCTTTACAAAATATATTCAACACTGTATGGAATCCATTTAAAGGTAGCCTATATATATATGATTTCTCAGATTTTGTTGGTTGCAATATGTAAAGTAAGGATACATTTTTCGGTTAAACCAATCCAAATTTTATTTATAATGATAATTTTAACGTTTCAATGACTTTAGCGTCGTCTTTTTCAAGACATAAAAACATACAAAAACAATTATAAATAAAAAACCACAACAACCAAAAAACAGTTGTACAAAATTAAAAAATTAATTATTATTATTATTATTATTATTATTAAAATTAATTCTACAACGAACATCTGTTTGACTTGTATAAACCCATTTTGTACAAGTGTTTTTTGGTTGTTGTGGTTTTTTATTTATAATTGTTTTTGTATGTTTTTATGTCTTGAAAAAGACGACGCTAAAGTCGTTGAAACGTTAAATTATCATTATAAATACAATTTGGATTAGTTTAACCGAAAAATGTATCCTTACTTTATATATATATACATATCAAAGAAACCTATGGAGGTCTTCTATAAAAACCGTAGTTTGGTACCGTTACCGTGCAGTGACTTTATGTGCAATTGATAATTTGTCAGCATATTTTGTCACTGGCGTTGAAGTAAATATTAAGACTTTTTTAGAATATCTTCCAATACAAGCTGTGTTGTTTTATACAGAATTATTGATAATATACATATTTTATCTAAATTCCATATAACTACGTTATTATCAGTATTATAATGTGTTGTAATTTAGTTATTTCATCTTTAATGATAAAATGATAATAAAGGTAATATTCTAAATGTGTTGCCTTTAAACACCTTAATCGAATCTCACGTAATAACTAATCGTAATTACATAGGCTTGTTCTTGGTCAAAGTGGAACTATTAAAGATACAACGGTAATGTTAACACTCTTTTACCTGTTTTAAACTTCATTGTGCTCATTGTCTCTTTCACCGGCATTTGTTTTGTACTTTGTTTGTTTTTGTTATTGTACTCATTTTACGTAGTATTGACAAACACATGTGTAATATGTGTTCTTTGTGCTTGTTTCTGTGTTTCAATTGTTATGTTTATTATTTCACGCCAAATGGCAGAATACGCTGTATGTGAAATATTGAATAAATAAATAAATAAAATAAATAAACGAACATCTGTTTGACTTTTATAAACCCATTTTGTACATTAACCGTATGCACACTCAAGTGTCTCTGCTATATTAACTTGATCGGAATGTACGTAGACCTATATTATTAAGTTCACAATAGTTAGTTTCTTATAGACAATACCGAGTATAGTTGAGAAACTGTAAGAATGACGGCATCCTTCTTATCCCCACCACTGCTACCCGACTCCCCTCAACTCCGTGACAACCTAACAAAATGAAATGCGTAACTGAAAATCAGTTTCATGGAGTTGAGGGGGGGGGTGGGGTCGGGTAGCAGTGGTGGGGATAAGGAGGGGGCCGTCATTCTTAGTTTCTCAACTATAGAACTTCCACCATTTCGCATAGGTTTGTTGGATTTTACAGAGATGACTATCATTACAATAACCAGCTCTATGGTTGGATTATATTGCAAACAAACACGTTCTAACAGCTGTGAAGAAGTTGCGCAAATATCGCCACCCATGAGCTTTAGGATAAAACGAACAGATCCCACTCCGAGCTGAGCTCGATACTTTACAATGATCCCACTTGTTTCCGGTGAAGTGACTCTCATACCCGCCGATGTGTGGGGTTATTGTGCAGCAATGACATGATCACATCAGCACACGGTGAGACGGTAATGTTCAATCTAATTGAATACCCAATACTCTGTAACGCTACAGTTGAAATCCGCACCTTTTGTATTTAAAATTATATTGTTATTACTTTTAAAATGGTATCATTATGACATTATGGCAAAATCAAATTTAGATTATAACTGACACCAGTAAAGTACATGGATTGTCCATAGATTTCAAGAGCACATCTACATAATTATTCAAATTTGTTGGAAAATATAAAATTTCAGTTGTGAGTTGATTGGCATACAACGTGAAGCATTTTCAAAAAGTGTTTTAACCGACATTTTGTTTCATAAAAACTAAAAACTGGATTAATAACATTTCAAGTATTACAACCATTATGGTTGTCACTTTTGAAAGCAATTATTAATTCTCTAATAATTGTCTTCCAAAATAACAATCGTGAAGAGTCAAATATTTGAAACGTTTTTAATCCAGTGTTTGGCTTTTACGATACTAAATGTTGGTTAGAAACCACTTCTTCAATATTCAGCAGCTTTCTCAAGACATTACTAAAACACATTTATTCTGGCGCGATTTTAAGTAAGTGACCTTGGTTACAGTTTGTATTCGTGTGGTGGTTTTAATATGTTATTCCGAGTCAAACATCTCCTGCGTGTGACATCTCTATATGTATAATATATAAAGAGATGGCAATTATTATGACAGTTTTTCCCCGAGTAAGGATTGAACCCATATCCTCGCGCTCTCTCTATATATTATATTGATCCAAGGTAATCAAGCTAACTGATCTCGAGCGCGTCAGTAGCCCCAGTCCCAGTCCCAGTCCCGGCTTCTGACAACGTGCTTGTCCAGCTTATACCGCTCAGGACGCAATCTCTAGCCTGCAGATTAAAGCACGCGCTCACGTCTTACGCAGCTAGCGCGGCCCCTGATTGGCTATCTTGCTAGCCCACGCTTTAAACCATTGTTTGCGAGATAAGAGTGGGGTTTATTGCGCACGTACACCAGTATTTATCTTACTAATTGGGTTGATATATAGTCAATAACACACGTAAATAAACTTGATCTATATAGGAGGATGTTTATTGCATGTTCATGAAATAATTATTTGATCGAGTAGAGATAGCAAGTTTGCTAAGGAGAATGGTGACTTTCAACTAGTAAAACCGTGCATAATCAAAGGTGTTTAGTAATATCCAAGACCGGGTAAATAATATTAAAACAGTGATAAATATCCGAAATGTGGTTTTGTAAAAACTAAAAACTGGATTCAAAACGTTTCCAATATTTGTATAGGTAAATAATTGTCATTAATTTACGTAACCAATTACGATCGTAATTATTAATGTATTTGTAATATAAAAAATAGTTTTTAGTTCTTGCGAAACCATTATTTTTGTATTTATCAGTGTTTTAATATTGTGTAGCGTTCACAAGTAAATTCATTTTTCTAAAATCGCGTTTTGGTATATATATATACCAAACCGGGAAGCAATTGAGATTAAGAAGCGGCCTCATAACCTGAACAAGCGAGATGACGCTCAAAGACTACCTTCGGCTTGGAAACCGATTGTGGCTAACCTTAAAGTCCAGCAGGTGTTCCCAGCCATCAATCAGCCTGTTGCTGACCATTCTCAGAGACAAAGAGTTCCAGCAGTGTCTCAGGGGGGTCCCATAACCAGAAGCAAATTCAAGGAGCTTGCTAGAGCAGCAACCCAGTGATGTATCGCTGTGGCAGTGTTTTCGTTTTTATATGCAAGTGTTTTTTGGTTGTTGAGGTTTTTTATTTATTTGTTTTTGTATATTTGTATGTCTTGAAAAAGACGACGCTAAAGTCGTCGAAACGTTGACTTATCATTAAAAATAAAATTTAGATTGGTTTAACCGTAAAATGTATCCTTTCTTTACATATTGCAACCAACAAAACCTGAGAAATCAAATATATATATATATATATATATATATATATATATATGAATATTTTTCAAGAACACTCTTGACGTGGTTGTTATGTGAAATCCAGAAATTATTATTTAATTGGTTCCTAAATAAGGATTAAAATATAGTAACCATTTTAAATAGCTGTTTAGTTTTTAAGAAGCTGAATATTGGTAAGTAATCACTTTTTTAATGTAGTAAAGCATTTTAAAAATATTGACTGGTAATTGTAATATAATTGAAGAGGATACAAAGTGTCAAATCTTATATTTCAAGTGAGAGATAATCTGTTGTATAGAACACATCCTTCCTTCCTTCACACTACTACAAACAGCGCCTCAAGCGGCCGCTCAGCTCACACCTAGTACACCTCATAGCTGTAACACAAAGCAATTTATAAACCATTGCGATTCGTGATATGCTTAGCATGGAACTAAATGTGGATGACTTTCATCACTGCTAACTTTAATAGTGTATCGAATGTACTGACTGTAGGTTTCTGAAGTGTTAGTTTTTAATCAATATACGTTTGGAGGAGATACATGTATCACTTGGGATACACCAATACATGTTATTTCGCCACTGTAAACCTTTCTATATTCTTGAATTAAACTAACACAATAAAAATAAGTTTTTTTTAAGTGAAGGTCAAAAATACTAAAGGAATCAGTTGTGAATTTAGATCAGTTACAAGAAGAAAAGAATTTTTTTTTGTACAATCTTCAAACCACCAAGAAATTCTTAGCAGTTGTAAAATTAATTTTAAAATGTTTGGTTATTAAATTAATGTAAGAAAGTTAGATTTTCTTCTAAAATTCTACTAACACCAAACATTTTTAATGTTTACGTGTGACATGTTATTTACTCTCATGTCCATTTATTTATATGTGACAATTTGAATTTCAATGAAAACAAAATTGCTACAGGCAATCACATCACACCGTTGCCATTTGTTCTTTTAACTGCATTCCCCCTATTACATTTGCATCATTATGCATAAATCACCTATTATTCGTTCGATTACCCTCGTTACATCATAATCAGTGTTGGGGCGAGAACTTTTAAAAAGAACGCGTTCCCGAGAACGCGTTCTTTTTTTGTGAACTTTCCAACGAACTTACTCTTTTTTCAAATGAGTGAACTTGAACTTTCAAAAGTTCTTTTTGAGAACGAACTTTTCAATTTTAGAAAGTTCTTTTGAAAGTTCATTCTGTTCGATGATTGAGCATCTGTCAACGCGCCGTCGAGGAACACGCGAATCGTTTTCGGTTCTCCTTCAGCTGATTTTAAAAAGCTACCGGCCACCATTCATGGAGTAGAATTACATTCAAGTCTGGCCGTTCGAACTCTACCCACCACAAGATGTTAGATCACTCGGTCGAGATAAGTGGGTCTGCAAGTGCAAGTGCCCGAATACCAGAAGTAATGCGACACGATAATTGGGCGGGAGGAAACGACTCTACGTGGAACTCCATTCACTAATCAAATCGCAAGATTGAAACATTTCTAGAGCCAGTGTAAATTCTCAAGAGGAACAGATTTCTCGGTTGACTAATGGATTTGTTGTTATAGGGTGTTTGTGTCACAATTCTACTACTGTACCGTTTCACTTTATCCTAAAATATGGTGTTACTGATCATCAAATCAATCATCATCAATCATCAAATGATCAATCAACACATCAATAATACAATACATAACAATTATTATCAACATTTTTTACCAACTAAAGGGGCCTACTAGTCTTTGTAAAATAAAACAATAATAGGACGGGCTTAGCCCTGGTAGTTTAAGTGAAGAACAGCACTTTTGTACATACATATACATACACTATCACTAATCGCTACCACTATCACTAATTAATCGATACACTAATCGCTATTTTCACATGTCTGTAATAATATAAACTGAAACAACAATACAATTATCCTTCCTTGAAGTTCTTAAGTTTTTTATTTCTACAATGGTAGGCGCCTATAGCCCTACATCAGACACCTAATGGCTAATGCCAGCATTCAATATCTTACCTTAACATGCATGTTTTTCTTCCTATTTAAGCCATACAAGGCAATCGATTATTCGCATGACTGTTAGGTAATACAATGTGGTGACACTTTTTCACAAAAGAACTTTTAAAAGAACTTAGTTCATATTTGAGACGAACTTGAACTTTTCAAAATTTTAGGTTTTGAAAAGAACTTGAACTTTATTAAAGTTCATTATTTGAGCTGTGAACTGAACTTTTAGAAAGTTCATTTAAAAAAAGAACTGCCCCAACACTGATCATAATGATGCGTTGAATCCAATACAATTAATCAATCCAGTTTCCTTCCAAGCCATCTGCTCGTACTGACAACAGCTGCTCCGTAAAGCAACCGGAAACCTGGTGTGGAGGTTTGCGGTTTCTGATCCCACAACCAACAATCTGGACTTCGGTTTACTGACTAATAACCCACTAATCATAAACATTCCTTGCCCGATATACCTTTTATATTAGCCCAAATGTAACTCGTCTCATATTGTCCTCAGATTCTTATCCACCGCCCTTTTTATACACGCTGTCTCTACGAACATCGACAGATTCCTGACCTTCATTCAAGTAGATTGCAAAAGCCTCAATATTCACGTCCACTGTGCTAGGAATTTCCAGGTAACTAACGGAAGGTTGTAAATTATCCCCAATGGGCCTATTTCAATTATTACGAACTAAAAAATAGCAAATTAACTACTAACTTTTGGACTTAGTTATTTCGTAACCATGAGAATACGTACGTCAGGCAGTTCCATGTGAAGTACTATGAAACTTATACTGGCCCTGAACCATCTGTTTAATCATACAGTTGAACGTATCTTTAAAAAAAAAACGCTTTAGTTTTTTTAAACTTGGTGTTAGGGGGTTAAAGTACATTTCCTGCTCACAGTAAATAAAGTTATTCTTCACTTCATATTATTTCACTCGGTATACGTGTCTCGAAACAACCTTACAGATGCATTCGTTTTACACGAGAGACTCGTGGCCAATCAGCGATAGGTATTCGAAAATTGGGGCTCGCTGGTCGGACACGAACCATTCGTCTATGACGTAAGCATCTAAGGTTCTTCCGGGACACAAATAATACTCAACACTGGCAAGAGCCGTTTAACTCGTGTCTGCATTGCCCGTCTGGGCCCGGGGAAGAATAGGCCCAGAGTGACTCTGATAGGCGTAAGAGGCGACGAAGAAACCCTGTCCCATTCCCCCTCACTGTCCCACTGTAGGTCGCTCCTCTCACTTGGCCCTGCCCTCCCTTGCTGGCCTCCCGTATGAAGACCCACGCGACATCGTATAATGGCTCTGATTCGGATGTGGCTTTTTTCTTCATCATCATATTCCTCATCTTCACTATCACCCGCTCATCGTCTCGATTAGCCATTGTTGCATAAATATGAGACGTTAAGCCCCATTAGTCAATCAATCGTGTCTACATCTAACTGTAGGTGTTGTATGTTGTGGCCCTCCCAGCGCTCTACTATATCGAACTCTCTCATTAGGTACTTCGCTTATCGCATGCACAGCACGCCAGTGTTACTACTTGTTGTGTGGCGCGTGAACGTGAGCAGGCTATAGTAGGTTTCAAATACACTGACTTGGTAATTACTCATGTCATATTCTCTCAAGGAATATGTGGTAGACCTCTCTAGGTTCTATCGTGTCCTAGTTGGTAACTAATAATATAAAGTGGTTCCACAACAACCTTGTGGATGCTGATGTCACTGACATTTGTTTGGTTAATGCTTTATTCATCAATGACGTCAGTGTCCACAATGAAGCTGTGGAACGAATTTTGCTGTCATGGACGACAAGACCAGGAATTGGTGTTTAAAATCATTAATTCTTAATTGTAGGATTATAGTTCGTTCAGTTTTAGTCTAAATTCGCAGCAGTCCCTCTAGCGTGGCGCATTTCACCTATAGAAAGGTTGTGTTCCACAACCGAATCCTTATTACATTCTGAAGCAGAAGAGACAGAGTATGACTCTTGGAATAACGAAAAAACAAAATTTGAAAACATGTTTCCGAAAACATCTTCATCTCTCAGTCATAGAAAAGAAATTTTGATCAATAATGTGTTTGGAATGATTCCTAATAGAGAGAACAGCCGTTACAATTTTCAATAGGGCATGTGGTTTAAGAAAATGGTTTTTGAATAATGTGGCAAGACTACAATGGCCAGGTCGAGGTATAGTGGTTACTCCTTTAGAGCGGATATGTAGCTGTTCTTAGGTTACTTTTCGTGATGACCGGTTCCCGTAAGGAGGGACTTTTAATCATAACTTTACTAATATTCATAAAAGTCTTGTTCACTTTTCAAAATGTTTATCTGTTATCACATTGTCACTCCTCTAATCCCCCTGACCCCGAACTAGACTCTCTATGACGACCCCGGTGAGGTATGATGAACCGATTCGGTCAACGACATAATGACCTAGATATCAATAATAATTCTACAATTGCAACATTGCTCTTATTAGTGATGACGTCAGATTAAATGGCGGACAAAGATGTCATAACCTGAAACGTACTTATTATTTATTGTAGTAATTTTAGCATTACAATACTGGACTTATCAGCTTATTCAACTTTCTTTTTCATTATCTCGTCTTTAGGAAAACGAAACATCTGAAAGGATGACCCTCACTATTGTTTGTAAAAACATTACTATCTGTCAATTGTCGACTTTCATGATCGTTTGGAATCACCGGGTTTATCATTGGTTGACACGGGAAACGTGACATACACTCTATGACGTCAGTATGTCAGTGCATACAGCCATCTGTACATTCTTACACCTCTAATGCAGATGGCTGTGTGTGAGTGTGGTTGGACTGCTGAAATATCACCATAGCTGGGCGTCAATCTCCCTAGTTTATTGTTGTCACGCTACACTAGCGCTAACCGCGGCCCCAAGAGTGACATTGGCCTGTGTTGCGGTACGATCCCGCTATTGTCGCGCGGCAGCACAGGTCCTGTGCTCAATCCGAGTGATGTGAATATTATCTTCTGATCAACGGGTGTCCGCAAACTATCGGATGTTATCGAACAGTAGCGGTGATTAAGCTGATGAACGCTTTACAATATGTTTCACAAGTTGGGTCAATCCTACAGATAGAGGTGGCTCAGCAGTAAGGTAACTGTGATATTCAATTCGTCGGGAGATCGCCGGTTCGACCCCAGCCACCGGCGGTCCTGACTGAAGATTTGTTCGAGTTTTTTTCTCAGTCACAAGAAGAATGCTGAGATTGAATCATACTAAGGTACATGCATAGTCTAGACTCAAGCCTTTAATTCAGCCTCTCCTCAGCCTCGCCCAACCACCAATCAAGGAATGGCATTGCTTTGTGGACGGCTCTGTGATTGGTGGCTACGTGAGGCTGAGGAGAGGAGCGCTTGAGTGTGACCCATGCATTCAGGCCTAAGAGTCCTCGGACATTCCTTCCCAACTATTCCAACCCCCATACCTAGTTAGTCACCTAGACCCTCATTCCAGAAGCAGTTCTAGGCGGTTTTAGCCGGTTGTAAAGTGTAACCGCCTTGCGCGGAAGTACTGGAGTTAGGATACAACTCTGCAGTGGCGCAAGTCTGGCGCAAGGTACAACCGACGTTACAAGTTGCGCGTGGCAACCTGCTGGAATTAGGATACAACCCTGCAGTGGCGCAAGTCTGGCGCAAGGTACAACCAACGTTACACGTTGCGCGTGGCAACCTGCTGGAATTAGGATACAACCCTGCAGTGGCGCAAGTCTGGAGCAAGGTACAACCGACGTTACAAGTTGCGCGTGGCAACCTGCTGGAATTAGGATACAACCCTGCAGTGGCGCAAGTCTGGCGCAAGGTACAACCGACGTTACAAGTTGCGCGTGGCAACCTGCTAGACGGAGAGCCAGCAACATAAAAGCTCCCCTCATAAGGTACATATGTTTTGACTATTGGAATAGGAGCGGAAAAACTACTCTACTAACAAAACGCGCGTCTTACTCCTCAACGTGGGGGCTTTTAGGCCCCACAGGGGGCCAAAAAAGCCGAAAAAAGGCCCAAGGTTCCCCTCATAAGGTACATGGATGGAGTAAACGCCATTTTGTAGAGATAAGTGTCCCAAATAGGAATTCGAAGAGTAAGACGGGATATTAAGGGGCGTTTACCGATCAGACGCCATTTTACCTAAAAAGGGCCATTTTTTATTTTCGCACATGCATGCGCTTAAACACTCAAATCATATCCGGAAATGTCTCGAGACGTAGAAAAACATACATTTTAAAGAAATTTTGGGTTATTGTCCTCGCCAGACGCCCTCAAAAGCGGCCCAAAAAGGCCAAGGTTCCCCTCATAAGGTACATGGATGGAGTAAACGCCATTTTGTAGAGATAAGTGTCCCAAATAGGAATTCGAAGAGTAAGACGGGATATTAGGGGGCGTTTACCGATCAGACGGCATTTTATTAAAAAAGGTCCACTTTTTGTAAGCGGAGCTTCAAAACTATCGCATCAGGATCGAGGCTGTGGGGGGGGGGGGGGGGGGGGGGCTGGCGAGGACATCACACAATATCTATGAAATGTATTCACCTCTAGGGGCATTTAAGGATGTTTTGGGTGTTAAAGCGCGTGCACGTGTGAAAATAAAAAGTGGCCCTTTTTGGACAAAATGGCGTCTGATCGGTAAACGCCCCCTAATATCCCGTCTTACTCTTCGAATTCCTATTTGGGACACTTATCTCTACAAAATGGCGTTTACTCCATCCATGTACCTTATGAGGGGAACCTTGGCCTTTTTGGGCCGCTTTTGAGGGCGTCTGGCGAGGACAATAACCCAAAAATTCTTTAAAATGTATGTTTTTCTACGTCTCGAGACATTTCCGGATATGATTTGAGTGTTTAAGCGCATGCATGTGCGAAAATAAAAAATGGCCCTTTTTAGGTAAAATGGCGTCTGATCGGTAAACGCCCCCTAATATCCCGTCTTACTCTTCGAATTCCTATTTGGGACACTTATCTCTACAAAATGGCGTTTACTCCATCCATGTACCTTATGAGGGGAACCTTGGGCCTTTTTTCGGCTTTTTTGGCCCCCTGTGGGGCCTAAAAGCCCCCACGTTGAGGAGTAAGACGCGCGTTTTGTTAGTAGAGTAGTTTTTCCGCTCCTATTCCAATAGTCAAAACATATGTACCTTATGAGGGGAGCTTTTATGTTGCTGGCTCTTGGACTATGCTGGATTGAGGGTCTTGAAGAGGGACATGAATTGTGCCTGGGCAGGTTTTTTACGGAAAAAATAAAATAAAAAGTCTGCTTTGCTTGTAAACAGTTAGGGTTCATTTTAAATATGCAGTTATTTTAAATATTTTATATGTCGAATTGTTGATTGAATTTAAAGTTGAACTTGACAAGAGGATCTTGGAAACGAGGTACTTATAACATGAGCCCTGTACACAACAAAAATTAATGTATTTATTATACACGCTTTGGCATGAGAGTATTTGTGATGTTTGTCTCATATTTCAGCCACAAAGCTATAGCCTATATCACACTAGGATTTCAATTGCCAATTACAAGAGTAGATTCGAGTTTGCGATTGGCAGAGCATGCTCAGTATAGCTCAGTTTGGCAAATCTTGATTGCAATATGTTTTTAGTTTACCAATCGTCGATCCGATTTCACATGAGCCAAGCCAATCAGGAACGAGCATGATAAGGATATACATGTGTATAGAGCACTATCCCGAAGCAATAACTGCATTAATAAAAAATTGTGCCAATAACTTAATAATTAATTTGTTTGTGATTAAGGCCTGTCTTATTACTAATTATTGTATTTTTCACGAGGTTGGTAGTGTGTGATTGGAGAGTTGTAGTGTGATACGGCCTTATTCAAGACGAATAGTTGGTAATACATAAAGATATCATTACATTCAAGCAGAATTCTAACATGGCACGACGGAACCATAGTTGACTATGCAGACCAAAGCCCAATCAGTCACTGTCGCTACCCATGTTAGCTAGTATTGTATTTATCGGCAGTGTTGAATGAACGGATTCCCTCCGAGTTGGTTCACTTTGTTCTTATTGTGATTGGAATCTCTAGTTCACGTCAAGTCGAAACTAGTTGGCAGAGCACAATATGGAATATTAATATTTCAAGCAAGGTTTTGTAGTTCTAAATTGTATGAAAGAAAATCAAAATAAGTTTCCTTTTTTAAATAAACCGTGTGGCGTAATGGTTAAACGTAGATTTCTCTCGTTTTATAATAACTGATATCATTGATTAATGGATGTCACTTAGTCCACAAAACATAAATATGTTTCTTGTGTGTGCTAAAACCGTGGAGTTCTGGATAGAAAAACCGTCACGGAGTGGATCCGTAAAATCCACAAAATAAACGATGAAATTAATATCATTCAATTGCTTGCAGTATTCCGCTAAAACAAAACAGTTGAAACGCAGATTTCTTGGTAACTAATGTGGTGGCTTTGATATTTTTTGAATAATGCAACATTTACAGTGTATAATTATTTTTGTTTATATATGACCCGTGTTGCAGTGATACGGTCCTACTGGATTCAAAAACAAATCTATGCAAAGTACAGAGATTAGTGCTGCTGTTAGGGTAATATTGTGCCAATGAGAAGGAAGCATATACTCCTCGAGTATTCCTGTAGCAAGCAATCAGCAAATCTAACGACGTTTCGATGAACCTCTTTCCTGAAACATTCCTAGACATTAAGGAGACATCCATTTTCAATATCGATTAATCAAATTATATGTCCATGTTTTGGCATGTTTACTAGAAATTGTGAAGTGTTTATGAAGACAAACTACATTCATGACAAGTAATAAAAACGCGTCTAGGTCGTATTATTATCACTCTGTGTTTTCTTACGACGGTTTCAACGCGTCAAAACGTATTTCTGTTGCAGTGTAGGGTTTTCATTTTTTGCGCAAGTTGGTCGGAGTCTACAGACGTCTACGCGTGATACGCTACTTCTACGCAACATTAAGTTTGGTATTTTCAGCGACATGTTGACAGATATGCGTAATTTTCAACCATTTCTCACTTGACGTGTTAAACGAAGCAAGTGACAGCTTAAACATCATTCCTATTTATAACTCGGATTTCGACTCATTTGAAATAAATGATTTGTTATAAGAATCAGTTTGACGACATACTAACGTCACGTCGTCAATTTAATATTATGTTCTGCGGGTGAAATTCATTTTTTCAGTGTTAAAAACACAATAATAATAATCTCTACAAACTTAATATGTTTGCTCAACGAACTTTGAATACATAAAACGTGACTGTATAAAATTTGAAATTAACGGGAACTGTTGTTATGCGTCTAAATTTGCACGTACGACAGGAAATGTTTAACGCAAATGGTTTTGCAGCGTGCATTTGTTAAGTAGAAATGCGACGTGCCTGTGTCTTTATTATTATTTTGTGTTCAACGACGTACTCGACAACTAGGTCATATCACGTCGGGAGATTGGAGGAGGAAAGAAAGATTTAAAGAGGTTATGGATGCAAAGGGCAAATTGGAATACCTCATATTCACGTCTATAACGATTGGCAGAAGTATCTCACTAAAATGTTGGTGTTCATTGATATTATCATTATGTAGACAATGTATTTATTCGATCGAGATCAATGGTATGCTTCATACCGTTAACGTTACATAAAATTATGCTGTATGCTGATTCATTCATAATGTTCAATAATGTTATTAATTTATTTGATTTTTCCTTGATTCGGTTGATACTAAAATATGTACAACTTTTATCTTCATATGGAATAAATGTGGCTAGGACAAAATTATGACATATATGGGTGTTCTAAATAATACAAACTGCATTAAACATCTGTTAAAATACAGGTTCCCACACAGCACACCTTTGTCCCATGGACGTCCCTGCGCCGTCGCGCCGGGACATCGGGACGTCCTACGGACGTTCCGATTTTTCCATCTCAAGTTCCTGCCCGATCCTTAGTTCACCAAATAGTGGATCCGACGGACGTCCCGTGCAGGTCCCGTAGGACGTACTCTAGTAGTCCAAAGGACGTCCTCTTTACGTCCCGCCGGAGCATTATTAAATCCTATGCATGTCCTGGTTTGTCCATTTCATAGCCCTACCAGGTCCATAATAGTGGATCCGACGGACGTCCCGTGCAAGTCCCGTAGGACGTACTCTAGTAATCCAAAGGACGTCCGGTTTACGTCCCGCCGGGGCATTGTCCTATCGACGTCCTGCTTTGTCCATTTCAAGTTCCTGCCCGGTCCTTAGTTCACCAAATAGTGGATCCGACGGACGTCCCATGCAGGTCCCGTAGGACGTACTCTAGTTATCCAAAGGACGTCCGGTTTACGTCCCGCCGGGGCATTGTCCTATCGACGTCCTGCTTTGTCCATTTCAAGTTCCTGCCCGGTCCTTAGTTCACCAAATAGTGGATCCGACGGACGTCCCATGCAGGTCCCGTAGGACGTACTCTAGTAATCCAAAGGACGTCCGGTTTACGTCCCGCCGGGGCATTGTCCTATCGACGTCCTGCTTTGTCCATTTCAAGTTCCTGCCCGGTCCTTAGTTCACCAAATAGTGGATCCGACGGACGTCCCATGCAGGTCCCGTAGGACGTACTCTAGTAATCCAAAGGACGTCCGGTTTACGTCCCGCCGGGGCATTGTCCTATCGACGTCCTGCTTTGTCCATTTCAAGTTCCTGCCCGGTCCTTAGTTCACCAAATAGTGGATCAGACGGACGTCCCATGCAAGTCCCGTAGGACGTACTCTTGTAATCCAAAGGACGTCCGGTTTACGTCCCGCCGGGGCATTGTCCTATCGACGTCCTGATTTTTCCATTTCAAGTTCCTGCCTGGTCCTTAGTCCATCAAATAGTGGATCCGACGGACGTCCCGTTCAGGTCCCGTAGGACGTACTCTTGTAATCCAAAGGACGTCCGGTTTACGTCCCGCCGGGGCATTGTCCTATCGACGTCCTGATTTTTCCATTTCAAGTTCCTGCCTGGTCCTTAGTCCATCAAATAGTGGATCCGACGGACGTCCCGTTCAGGTCCCGTAGGACGTACTCTAGTAATCCAAAGGACGTCCGGTTTACGTCCCGCCGGGGCATTGTCCTATCGACGTCCATTGATATGTCAATTTTATGTCCCTACTACGTCATTAGTTCAGTGAATATGGATCCGATGGACGTCCCGTGCAGGTCCCGTATAAGACGTACTCTAGTAGTCTAAAGGACGTCCACCTTACGTCCCACATGGACATTGTCCTATGGAAGTCCGGATATGTCAATTTTGTCCCTACCAGATCATTAGTTCAGTGAATATGGATCCGACGGACGTCCCGTGCAGGTCCCGTATGACGTATGATAGTAGTCGTATCCTTTTTATACCACGGTGGTTTTCCGATGCCTTTGATTACTTACTTACCAAAGAAAAGTTAGTATGTGGGAGAGTAGGAAACGGAAACATGTAACAAAAGTGAAGTTATGCCTCAATCTTTAGAAAAAGTAGACTGGTTAAAAAAATGTAAAACATATTGAGCATGAAAATATTGTACATCTGGGCATGTTAAATTCTCTATAACATGCCCAACTGGCCATGTGCTATACTATACAATTTTATAGCCCTGTAGTGGATAAGGACGTCTCGCATGGATTGTAGTACGTTCAAAAGGATATTCTGGTTGCATTCCGTTACACGACCGGGTTCGACTGGAGTTTTTAATGTTTGGTCGCGATGTGATGCTCGGCCGGGAGTGGCAATCCTTTAGTGCAACGAAATGCTGAGGCTATAATAGAAGGCAGTGCTTTTAAAATGGTGGAGCCTTGGGTATTTTCTGTCAATGATATTTTGCTACATTGTTTACATTTGTGCGCCTCTGTGAGTCGTTTGTGTAGTTATGTCTCAATCTTTCATTTGGAATTACTTCACTACACTTGACTTGAGTATCCTAAAGTTACCCAAAGAACATTCTATACAGCATGTTCAGTTTTATCAGCAATAACCGGCCCAAGCCGTTGGGCTTTTGAGTCGCGACCGATGACGACCGGGAAAGCAACGAAACGCTAAGAGCCGGGCTTATTGGTCGACCAAAGATGCTTACGGAATACTGCGGTCGGGCTGGTCGAGCCCGGCCTAACGGAATGCAAACTCAATAAATTGAATAATAGTTGAATTCAAATAAATTTAAATTCAGTATCCTTTGAATGTCCTCTCCGGTTGAAGGTGGGTTGTTATTTATAAACGATTAAACGTTATGGAGAATTAACTACAAAATATTTTATTAAATCATGGTGAAGATATCATAGTAGTAATTTCTGTGACATACAAAACAGTAATAAAGTAATTTGCACTCGCGAAGAAAACAACAGTTGGTCCATATACAACATATTATTATTACAAATGAAAATGTAGACTTAAAACATTCTATCAACATGAAACTAGAAGGGTACAATCATCGTATATCTTTTTCAATTACATCCATTTTTCATTCATGGTGTACATAAAAAATAGCTAGGTGACAGTATTTGGTAATCAACTGTTAAAGTGTTATGCTGATAAGGTTTTCTTTTCAGATAAATTAATGTTTTACGAAATATGATAAGTTTATTTATTCTGACTGCAGCGGAATGAAGCACTGTAGGCTATAGTTAAATCGTAATCTATGAAATTTAATTAATGTTCGTGTTTTGTTAATTGCAAAACGTCACATTAAATTTCGACGAAAAATGACGATTGCAAATATTAAAATGATTACTCAACCTTAAAAACATTCGATGGCAAATCGTTGTGACGCTTTTTTTAAGTATTTAACCCAGTACTCGCGTGACTTTAGGGTAATTCGGTAATGACAGAATTTAAACAACAACAACAACAACAACAGCAGCAATAATAGTAAAAATATTAATAATAATAATAATAATAATAATAATAATAATAATAATAATAATAATAATAATAATAATAATAATAATAATAATAATAATAATAATAATAATAATAATAATAATAATAATAATAATATTAATAATAATAATAATAATAATAATTTATACTAACAAGAAAAATAAGATAAGGAATATTATTATTGTAACATCTGCATTCACAGACAGTTTGTGTAAGATCAGCAAAACCGAGTATGTTCGTAGTGAACAGATTATCTAGACAATAGACACATTGTTCCGCATTTACTTTAATAAAAATAAAATAATAACATCATTCATTTATATTGCACTCATTGTGTTACACTTCGGATGAGCATGCGCTGTGATTGCGATAGTTTGAGACTCTCATTTGAAGGGATAAAGAGATAATAAACACTTTGTCAATGACAAGTCACCACTACACACTTGTCATAAACAAAACACTCGACATATTTCACTCCGACCAGACGGAACTAAATCGTATGCTTAGACCGAAATGCATAATCAACATCACGTCTTATAGCCAGTGCGTATGTTTGTTACATGATCACGTTTTACAACCTGGGATAAATTGTACTAGAAATGAGTATTTTACTTTAAGTAGGCCTTATTAACATTGTTGTGTGCATTGGTGTATTGGTAATGGACAGTCGCTCCAGTACGTGTTGGGCCATGTGCAGCTGTACGTGAACTCGAAGAAGACGTCGACCGGACCAATAGCAGCATCTGCGAAGATAAGAGAACAATATCGCAAAACGATAAATCTCACTCTTAAAATAAAAAGTGAATGTTATGTATGCCTATGCTATAGGCCTACGAATGTATATGACTGTGCGAAAAAAGTTAATAAAATGAGAATGCAATAATGAATTGAAAACATTCCGAAAAACAAATCGATTACTTATGCCACTATTTGAATCATTAGTGTAACATGTAACATTGTAACATCACATACATAGATAGAAAAAAGTAGGCTATAATTGTAAAATATTAATTTTAGCCAAATTGAACAACTGTGATTTTCTTTCGCGACCGTAATCTCACAATTGGCGTGTTTATAAAAGGAACTGACGTACAATTCCTATCCAAAGATAAAACATTCGATCATTAGACATTATGGTTCTGTGTCGCTGGACAGTCGTTGTTGTTGTCGATTTTGAATTTGTAATATTACTTATTTATGCATATATAACAGGTAATAAAAATAATAAATGTTATAACAATAATAAATATTAAATATAGTCTATGTAAGGTATACTCTTGTATGTATATTTTGTTCGTCAATTTGCGTTTGCAGTAATTATTGTATCTTTCGACTTTAGGGTGTTTTACAATTTATTCCTATGAACACAGTTGGAAACGAAAAATCCTAATGTATACGTTTGCTGAGCGCGGCCCTAAACCATCGTTCATCCGATTTCAACCCAAAAAGGGAAGTTTATATTTAAAATCCTCTGTTAGGTAAAGCAAATTGCAAAGGCGCATATCTCATATAAATATACAAAAATATGTAGGCCTACAAGTTATTCAAAATAAAGAGGAATGGAAGACTAATCTTAATTTAGACAGTTACATGTACGCCTACCTCCTGCTGTTTAGCTGCCCCTGATTGCAACAGGCATAACATAGGCTACAGATTATAGCTAACTTGCATTGCTGGTTTACATAATGTAATAGGGGAAATGGGCCCTCGTTATCCTCCTGTAGGCCTACATAAAATACAAAAAAAAAAAATACTGTATGAGATTGTGTTCTAATATAAAAACGGCTTGTGTTTTGCAACTCCCAAAAAAATACAGGTAGGCGTGCAGGACTTGTGTAGGCTAAATTTTAAATCTACGGTATTCATTTTGTTAATGTCACGCTCAATAGGGCTAATAATTAATATAACATGGCGTCGGCACTTCTAGTCGCATTGTACATGCTCATTTTATTTTTGACATGAAAAACTGTACCCAGAATTATAAAAATGTTACATTTGCTAAGTTTCAAGAGGTAGGCCTACATAAATATTTTGGGTACCGGTGTGGCTAGGGGATGGGGGGGGGGGGATTGAGGCGGTGTTTGTTTAACATTTACTACATTGTCATTAATTTTATATTGCCTACGAGTAGATACTTGTGTAATGGCAGTACAGCGTTAAAATACATGAATCAGATAAGTATTAATGATACATCTTCACAACCACAGCGTTTTACTATCGCATGCAGCTTAGGTACCCTAGTAAGCACAGATAAAACGACATCACTTTTGGTCATATAGCGAACTAGATGCGCATTGAAACAAATACGAAAACTGAGATCCCACAGCAGGCGCGTAACAACGGTTCCTTTGTACTCCCACGCAGCTGCAAAGAAGACAAGTTTATAAAAACACTTGAAGTCTTGTTGATACGTACTTGGAGCTACGAATGCGATGAATGAGGATTGAGGGTTATGTAGGCATACACTCACATGCACATACGGATAAGCTACCATTCTGTAGGTGGTACTAATATCACATAACATTTAATATTGTACTTACATTATGTTGCTGTGGCGTGTGCGTTTTGATAGCCTATACCGATACGTCGTGGTATACGAAGACATGCCTCATTTTGTATCTTGACGATTCACACTTTCACAATCACTTACACAATACACTGGAACCGAGTGGTACATCTCATTACATGTTCGGATTACGCGGAAGACACGTTAGGCTGAAGACTATAGCCAAAATTACATACGCCAACCACATTATTTTTGCTCGAATCCTAACGAACACACAAAATATGATGGAAGCATGGTTAAAAACGACACACGTTATCAAAACGTTGATTGAAGCTTCTCGCTTTGAGTTGAATTGTAATTATATAACTGTTCGACACTAATGACACCTGTAGTAACTAAGAAGATCAATTTAAGCATAAGACAAGTACTTTAAATGTGGCGGTTTATTCAACAACAACAACAACAGTAGTTATGGTTTCCTATGTTGGTAGTACATATTATATCTAGGGATCTTGTACTTTGTTATGTTGGGAGTGTGATTAAAACATGGCAGTGGCCTAGTAAGTACCGAATGCTCTGTGTGATTATTTGTGTTAAATCCTGTAAATTACATTGGCGACGAGGAAATGACGAACTTCAACGTGTTCCAAGGTCTTCCTTGTTTCGAGGGAAGTGCGGATGATGCAGACATTGCTGCCAAGTGGGACAGGTGGGTGCGAGCTTTCAAGCTCCACCTGGAAGGTCAGGACATAGCGTCGGACGCCCGTCAGCGTGCACTGCTGCTCAGTAGCGCGGGAATGGCGGTACAAGATGTGTTCTTCTTGAAGGTTCAAGAACCCGAGTTTGCGAGCCCGGACGATGGTGAGAGTGGTTTCAATCACGTTTTGCGTGTGCTGACAGCTCATTTTAAACGGGAAAATAACGTGCCTTATGAGCGTCATAAATTCAGAGCGATGTCACAACGAAAGGAAGAGACTGTTGGACAGTTCGTAGCTAGGTTGCGTACGCAGGCTGCCAACTGCGAGTTTGGCGTGACCTTGGAGGAAAACATCCGTGACCAAGTGATCGAAAAATGTCGCTCATCACAGCTACGACATAAATTGCTAGAAAGGGGGAACTCTCTAACGTTAAAGAAAACATGTAGCATCGCACAGCTGCTGGAAGCAACCGAGTCTCGAGCTGCCGACATGGAATCAGACAGGCAGTCGTCTAGTGAACAAGTTAGTAAGCTGACTACAAGTAAGCCTCATCCATTTGTACCTAAATGCTGGGGATGTGGTCGCCCAGGTCACTTACTCAATGACCCGGCCGGTCCGGCTAAAGATCAAGAATGTCACCATTGTGGGAAAAAAGGACATTTTGTGACGAAATGCAAAACCAAGAAACGTGAAGAGAGAGAAGAGAGAAGTGTCTCCGACAATCAACAGGTAGCATCCAGAAAAAAGAAACAGTTTCAAGCAGGGACGAAGCCGAAAAAGAAGGTGTATCAAGTTTGCAAGGAAGAAGAATCTGAGGACGATTCGGAAGATGAACATGCATTTGGCATTGGAACAGTTAGACATATCGAGGACCTGCAAGAAGAAATGTTTAGACTGAAGGTAGGTGGAGTTCCTATTGACGTGATTATAGACTCCGGGGCTAGTTGTAATGTTATAGATAAAAAGTTGTGGCTGGCACTGAAAGGAAATAAATCTTTTGCATGCCGAAACCTGCAGAAATGTACCAAGTCACTGTTTGCGTACGGCAAGGACAAGCCACTTACGGTCCTGGGAAAGTTCCGTGCCGAAGTTGACGTAAGCCTGGGTTCTGAAGTTAAGACTGAGCATGCTGAGTTTTACGTCATAGAAGAGAAAGGTTTACCTATCTTGGGTAAAAAGACGTCAACAAATCTCGGAGTGCTACACATTGGTTGGGAAAAACAAGTGAATGCCATAGGCCTACAAGATTCAAACAAACTGGGTAAGTTGAAAGATTTTCAGCTTCAATTACCAATCGATCCATCAGTGAAACCAGTAAGCCAACCCTTACGCAGAATTCCAATTCCACTCAGGAAGCGTTTGGCCCAGAAATTAGATGATTTGGAGAGTATGGATGTGATTGAGAAAGTAAAGGGTCCGTCATCATGGTCTTCTCAGTTGGTTGTTATACCAAAAACAGATGGCGACATAAGAATATGTGTAGACATGCGAAGGGCTAACAAAGCTATTCTACGCGAAAAGCATCCGATACCGACATTTGATGATTTGATGCCAGAGTTGAGCTCTAGCCAAGTTTTCAGTAAACTGGATATCAAAAATGCGTTCCATCAAATAGAACTGTGTCCTGAATCACGGGAAATAACAACTTTCCTTACGCACAAGGGTCTGTACCGTTACAAAAGGTTATTATTCGGTATCAATTGTGCGCCTGAAATGTTTCAGAGAATAGTAGAACAATTGCTTCAAGGATGTGAGGGCGTAGTTGTTTATATCGATGACATTTTGGTCTACGGTGTCACACAGGCAGAGCATGACAAACGCCTTAGACAGGTACTTCGAGTCCTGCACGAGAATGGTATCATTCTTAATGAGAAGAAATGCCAAATAAACACACGTGAAACCGAGTTTATGGGGCATCATCTTTCCAAGGACGGAGTTACTCCAACGCAGAGCAAGGTTACCGCAATACAAGAATGTAGAGCACCACAGTCTGTCGAAGAATTGAGAAGCTTCTTGGGGTTAGTAAATTTCGTAGGACGATTCATTCCAAGATTGGCTACTATCACGGAACCCTTAAGGCGACTCATAAAAAAAGGTCAGACATGTTTTGAATGGGGGTCCGAACAGGAACGAGCATTTGAAACCTTGAAGAAGGAACTTGTTGAACAACGTTGTTTGGGGTTTTATAATGCAGAGAAACCTACTCAAGTTGTAGTTGATGCTAGTCCTGTCGGATTAGGGGCAGTGTTAATCCAAACTCAAGACGATGGACCTCGTGTCATCTGCTACGCTAGCAAGAGTCTAAGTGATGTTGAGAAGAGATATTCTCAAACAGAAAAGGAAGCTTTAGCCTTAGTTTGGGGATGTGAAAGGTTCCGAATGTATCTCTACGGCAAGGAGTTCGATCTTATCACAGATCATCGACCGCTCGAGTTCATTTTCACACCGACATCAAAACCTTGCGCACGAGTCGAACGTTGGATTTTGCGCCTGCAATCGTTCAACTACACAGTAAAATATCGACCTGGCAAATCCAATATTGCCGATCCACTTTCACGTCTTCTAAATGTGTGTGAAGTCAGCACATATTTCCGGAACGATGAAGAGAATCTACGACAAGTTGTAGAAATGGCCGTTCCTAGAGCACTCAAACTGGAGGACATCAAGAATACATCGCTTGAAGATCCAGAAAGTCAGGCCCTAACTAAAAGTATTCAACTTGGACAATGGGGTGAAGATACCAAGAAATATCACCCATTTACTAACGAACTTTGTGTGGTAAATGACATGATCTTGCGAAACACGAGAATAGTAATTCCAGGAAAACTTCGGAATCAGGTGCTAGTCCTAGCTCACGAAGGACACCCTGGTATCTCTGCCATGAAACAACGAATGAGGGAAAAGGTTTGGTGGCCCGGTATTGATAAGGATTGTGAGAAACATGTACAGTCCTGTCATGGCTGTCAAACTGTAGGACTACCAGAACCACCTGAACCCATGAGAAGGACAGAACTACCTCAACAGGCTTGGCAAGATATCGCCGTTGACTTCTTGGGACCGCTTCCATCGGGTCACTACCTACTTGTGACAATAGACTATTATAGTCGCTACTACGAAGTGGATATAATGAAATCAATAACTGCAAAGCTAACAATTCAAAAATTAAAGTTGCACTTTGCACGGTATGGATTACCACTTTCCATTCGTTCTGACAACGGACCACAATTCGCGAGTGACGAGTTCAAGCAGTTTTGTGAAGAACATGGAATCACCATACGATACACAACCCCACTTTGGCCACAAGCAAATGGCGAAGTGGAAAGGCAAAACCGTTCCCTCCTCAAGCGATTGAGAATTGCACAAGCTACCGGCACCGATTGGCGTGAAGAATTGTTGGCGTACTTGACCTTGTATCGGACAACGCCACACAATACCACAGGAGTCAGTCCGGGAGAGCTGCTGTTCAAGCGCAAGTTACGTGATAAGTTGCCAACACATGTGGATTCTTGGAAGGAAACAGATGGAGAAATCAGGGATCGAGATACGGTGAAGAAATGGGAAGGAAAAGTGTATGCCGACATGAAAAGAAACAGTAGAGACAATACGTTGCATGAAGGAGATTTGGTTCTAGTTAGACAGCCACTTACGAATAAGCTAACTACTCCTTTCAGCCCTGTTCCTAACCGCGTGATAAGTAAAGACGGTAGTCAAGTCATCGTCGAGACGCCAGCAGGAGCTCGGTATGCAAGAAACTCTACGTTTTGTAAGAAATTCAATACACCTGAGAAGACGCCAGATACTCGACCTGCCAGTCTTCTTCCGAGTTACCATTCGCATCGTGATTCACCACCGCGATTAGATTCCGATAACATACTTGCCGAAACAACTTCACAGCCGTCACCCATACTTCAACCCTCGTTGGAAGGAAACGTTGCAGAATCAGCAAGACCTCAAAGAGTTAAAAAAGTGCCTAAACGTTATCAGGACTGATTGTGTACATAAATGTGTTATGAATGTGAACACGACATTCAATTATCTTTTCTTTCGATGAACTCAAGTTTCAAAGGTAGTATAGATGGATAATTCTAATTTTGTTCTAATTTTGAAAAAGGAAAGGGATGTAGTAACTAAGAAGATCAATTTAAGCATAAGACAAGTACTTTAAATGTGGCGGTTTATTCAACAACAACAACAACAGTAGTTATGGTTTCCTATGTTGGTAGTACATATTATATCTAGGGATCTTGTACTTTGTTATGTTGGGAGTGTGATTAAAACATGGCAGTGGCCTAGTAAGTACCGAATGCTCTGTGTGATTATTTGTGTTAAATCCTGTAAATTACAACACCGATGAGTGCAAGGACTCTAATATATCTTGCCTGCACAAGTGTATCGCGTTATTAATTAGTTTTGTTGATAAACTTCTAACAGACGCGCACTTGTTCTGTCTTATCTGGCATGTCCCAGCTCGCGGCTCGCGATGCCGCTGGTGGCTGGCGGGCAGTGCGCTGATTGGCTGAATATCCGTGCAGGATAGCCACTAGCCAGCCCAGCGAGAACTGCCAACTTCTGAGAGCTCACGGCGCAATATTTAAATACATTCCTCAGGGGAAATCACATACAAAATGTAAATAAGAGATGCATTTCTTTAAAATGTTTTTGTTTGGTCAAAGTGAGTCTTTCCTCTTGGTGAGCGGTGCCTGCAAAGAGGGCTCTCGTACAAAACGTTAAGCATACCTTCGCTCATTTTCAAAATTATTTCTCTTTTCTTATTCTCACTCATGGTTTGTGACTAAAAGTCCACCACATGTACACAAAACGCTTCTCTATTTGAATGAGGAAAAAGTTGGAAAAACTTTCAGTCCAGACTCCAGGGGTCCTCATTCCACAACAGTTTTAGGCGGTTGTAGCCGGTTGTAAAGTTGCGCCTCCTATTCCGTAACCCAGGCGCAAGTTGCAACCGGTTGCAACTTATGTACTGGAATCAGGGCCCAGATTAGCAGCGGACGGTATCGAACCAGTGACCTCCCGAAGGAGGGTACCGCGTGTAGCGCGTGAGGTATCTCTGTCGGCAGACTCTGTTCAACCACATTGTTCGTCAACTACTTTATTCTTCTATCTTCACACAATTCTTCCTGCCGTCCCGATTTGCGTCTAACACCATAGAATATAATCTTGACGATCAGTCGACAAACATATTTGACTGACTCAACGATAAGACACAAGAAAAAATTCGGGAGGTCGCCGGTTAAATCTCAGTCATTTATATATCTATATGTTCAGTCAATTGCCGAGATATATACGTTTGAAGTAATTCGTGGCACGACCATTTTTCAACACCACTTTGAGACGTCAAAAAGATGCACAATACGACTTGGCGATCGTGGCCGTCGGTTCTGCGTCGCGACGCATTGATGAAAACGTCTTCCAGAACGTCACCGGTTGCCCCACGATACGCCCGGTACTTGGTGTTTTAAGATCGAATGAGATATTAATATTTCTCTTGTGACACGGCTTCAAGCGAAAGATTGGGGTAGACATTGTACATAAACAAAAGAGTTTTCACTATAACTCAAAAGTTACACAATCTGATGTACGTCGTTAATGGTCGAACCGATTGGGCTGATTTTTCAAAGTCGAGTAGATCAATCTATTTTAATTAACACTTTTTTTAGATCAATGAATTAAGAGTAAATGTTTCTGATTAAAATTTTTTTTAGATTTAAAACAGTTTTTAACTGTGTAGAACGAACCGTTGGCGGAAAAACAAGTTTCTTATACGAAATACTTTAAATAGTTTGTTCTTGGCAAGATAAGGACCGATAATATGATTAAAAAATCCAATTATATATTGCATTGGTTTCTTACTCTAAACAGAGCATACACGTTTGATAACAGCTTTCTACAAAATGGTACACATTTTTGTCCATATAAAAAATATTCGGGTAGATCTGGTTTTTGAGCATACTTACTCAAGATGAGCTGGGTTCTTCAACGTTGGTGACTGATTTTCGTATTATTTCATGGAATACGTCCCATTCTCAATGACGTACGGACGTCCCCGTCACATCCCGTATTTTGTCAAAGAACGTCCCATTCGCATTTACTTACGGACGTCCCCAGGATATCTTGCATTTTTCAATGGAGCACATCCCATTCGCAATGACGTACGGACGTCCCTGTCAGATCCCGTATTTATTTCTGGAGGACGTCCCATTTGCAATGACGTACGGACGTCCCTGTCAGTTCCCGTACATTTGAATGGCGGATGTCTCATTCGCAAAGACGTACGGATGTCTCTGTTTGAACCCGTATTTCTGCATGGATGATGTCCCATTCGGGATGACGTACGGACGTCCCTGTCACATCCCGTCTTTCTTAAAAAAGGACGTCCCATTCGGAATGACGTACGGACGTCCCTGTTAGATCCCGTATTTCTTAAAAAAGGATGTCCCATTCGGAATGACGTACGGACGTCCCTGTCAGATCCCGTATTTCTTAAAAAAGGACGTCCCATTCGCAAAGACGTACGGACGTCTCTGTTTGAACCCGTATTTCTGCATGGATGATGTCCCATTCGCAATGATGTACGGACGTCCCTGTCACGTCCCGTATTTCTTAAAAAAGGACGTCCCATTCGGGATGACGTATGTACGTCCCTGTCAGATCCCGTATTTCTTAAAAAAAGACGTCCCATTCGGAATGACGTACGGACGTCCCTGTCAGATCCCGCATTTCTTCCTAGAGGACGTCCCATTCGCAAGACGTACGGACGTCCCTGTCAGATCCCGTATTTCTTCCTGGAGGACGTCCCATTCCCAATGACGTACGGACGTCCCTGTAAGATCCCGTATTTCTTCCTGGAGGACGTCCCATTCGCAATGACGTAAGGACGTCCCTGTCAGTTCCCGTATATTTGAATGGTGGACGTCCCATTCGCAAAAACGTACGGACGTCCCTGTTTGATCCCGTATTTCTCAATGGATGATGTCCCATTCGCAATGACGTACGGACGTCCCTGTCACATCCCGTATTTTTTAATAAAGGACGTCCCATTCGCAATAACGTACGGACGTCCCTGTCTGATCCCGTATATTTCAATGGTGGACGTCCTATACGCAATGTCCCACAAACGTCCATGTCACAGCCGATATATTTCGTTTAGAACGTACTTCTTACATTGTCCTACGGACGTCCATTGGACTTTCTGAAAATGTTGCAACATCCAGTGGAGTGAAATAGGACGTCCCGTACAGGACGTCCATTACGGGACTACCTGTGGACATCCATTCCTTATGGTGTGCTGTGTGGGTTAGCACTTGAGAGATATTTAAATGAAAGATTGTCTTTGAACGGGATATTGTCTCGGGGAAAGATTGTGTTTAGTATTATTTGTGTGAATAAAGCATAGCAAGTAAAGAACTTCATAAATTCATTTTCAACATAAATTTATTGACACTAGACAATACTACCAATTTCAACATATCCATATTTTTAAGCAATAGAATTGGTAGTTCAGAAATTAAATATTTTTAAAGTACCTGTAGATAATTTTAGTCATCCTGTGACACACATTTGAATATACCACTGCATACTCCCTAATGGACACAACATGAATTTACTATTAGCCCAATTAACAGACAGTTGGTAATTAGGTTGTTGCCCTTAAAGCCCGTGCTTGATATCTTTGTGTCTACCTGGAGCAGTGTTTGGGTACACAGCAGTGTTCGGGTATACAGCAGTGTTCGGGTACGCGGTTCTACTCCCAGGTTGTTAAAATCCCTAAACACCGACCAATCAATGGATCAATTGTATCCGGTGGTGATCTTTATTTGCCGGCCGTGCCCGTTGCGTGCATTGGCCACTGGGGACGCCACCTGTACAACGGAACATATACTCACACAATGCAACCGGCTGCATGGCCTAATGAGATACGAATATTTGTCACCCCATGCATTAACTATCCGAGTAACGCTCGCTTTATTAACCCAAAACAACACGTACAATGGAGTAATATGGCACGACCGAAGCTTTACGAGCACCTCTGTGATAGGCAAACAATAATAAACACGAGTTTAATGCGGCCATTTCTGTGGTCCACTCATTTTATTGGCGGTTGTTCTGCGTTTTATGTAGAACGGCAACGGCTCAATCCCTTGAAAAGTCAGCTTTCAAATAACTTTTCATGGCTGGAATTATGAGGGTGATGTTTTTACACGTGCCAATTTTTAATAAAAATTTAACGACGAACACCTTTTATTTTTGTCTACCGTTATTAAAAATGCAGATAATAATATTGGTTCGTTTATGAGTTAATCACTAAATTATTTGGGGCTGATATTTGAAAATATATTGATATTCACAAGTTGTCCTTTTAGAATCATATCTTGATAAATTTGGGCCTTGTTACAATTTTATCAAACACCAAACATAATTGCTAAGTTATATTTGCAAGATATAAGCAATGTTAATGACGAACGAATATCATGTCACTTTGGTCTTGTGTATGTTTATATCCGGACAGAAAGTGATCACGATGTGTTTACTCTATACTCGATGATACAACTGTGGTATGTCAGTTTAGTTTCGTAAAACGTTCACCACAACACAACAGTAACGTTCATTTCGCAAACGTATTTTACTATCGACCGTCTGTGAGATGTGATATTTTCTAGAATCTCCATAATGTGTTGCCTGATTTATATGCAGGCGCGTCATATTGCTAATACTGTGGTTGGTGTTCTGCTGTTGTATAAGTTATTGCATCGTATATTGCCATTAACTACTGAGGCAGTAGCACGGATGTAAATCACAATCAGACCACGTCTTGATGGGATGAGATGTACACTCGTCGTTATCCGGGATCACAATAACACCAGATAACCACAACATAACGGTAAAGTATCGACGCAATCAACACTTTCCCGTACGAGATACGGCCTAATAAAAAAAGAGCCGCTCGGTTTTTGAGACATCTCGCAACGTTGCCGCGCTACAACGCCCGAAACACAGAGCTCGTCTAATAAAATAACGCGAGATACAATTCGCGCTGGCATTCAGCGGTGTTGCCATTCTACGAGTTTAATTAAATATTTTATTTATCTATTTTGTCAAAGTGTAACAGCTGTTGCATCGGATTGCGTTGGGGTTTGTTGTATGTTTGCGTTCACAGTGTGAAGGAAATATTTCCATGTGCCCAGTTAGCCGTAACCATGGTTGAACAAAAATAGCTCATATAAAATGTCTTACTTTACAGTATGAACATGGAAAACACTACACCAACAAACCAACACAAAACCAGCAAACAGCATAGAAAACAGCATAGAAAACAAACACAGTTGTTACCATCTGTTCACATCGCATATTATTATTAACTTCTGTTGTGATTATTCATGGTATTTATTTATAGCATGTATGTATGGTTTCCCAATGATTTGCTGCGACCAAAGAACAAAATCGTTCCAAAATTAATTCATGTTCGTTTTATGATTATTGTCCACTTTGGAAATGTGTGAATATTAGTATTGCTACTTCTATACTCTTCACTCATTATCGATATTAATACCCACGTGTTTTCTTCCAAACATTTCACGAATTACCAAAATCACGTCACTTTCATCTCTTACCCACAACTTCTAAATATCATCGACACTCGAATTTGATTTAAATCCAATTTTACAATACATTAGTCCCGAAACACATAAAACAGACTGTCAGGTAGTGATAGGCAGTCTGAGCTTCTGATTAGCGTTTTCATCTTGGTTTGCCATAAAATATCTGACAAGCCTACAAATCAACGACTAAGCCCATCCAACACGTGGACATTTGAATCGAATTGGCGCGCTTATCTGCAGATGTGTCTCTTGCATGTTAATACCGAAAGTGATTTATTGCCAACGGAAAATGACGTAATGGATATACTTTTCCTCTAAAACATCACATTTTAAACCGATTTCCACACAAATGTGTTGCATTGCAGCTCGGTTTTACTAGAATATGAGACCAAAGTGATAAAGAGAGTGGATATTATTTCATGAAATAGTTGATAAGGTGATGATTTCAAAAGCTGTTCTGTTTTATGAATACGCAAGTACGCGTGTTATATGTAATAAAACGAATAATAATACTGTATAAATAAATAATGCCAACAATTTTTTATAATGATTCCGTCGCGTAAACAAGCGATGTAATCTCAAGAGTTCTCAGAAGAGAATCGGAAGAATTCTCAGAGATACAGATAATAAAGAATATTCTCTATCTTTAACTGTTTTGGTTGATAATATTTTCTCAAACAGAATTTCTCATCGTCAATTTGTTCATTTATCTATGTATTTTATTCGAAGTCACTTACAAACCATGCTTCCACATAAACATATTGGCCAAACATTTTAACAATAATAAAACAAATCAAATTTCAATTATTGCTCGTTTATTATGATTATTGTCAAGCTTCTTAGGATGTATTGCGTGTGTGTAACATGGTCAACAGTGCTCACGACTGTTTCAATGGTGTACTGAACAAGCTGTCCTAGAGTTGAATTCCGGGTTATGAAGCATGTTTGTAGTCTATTAACATGTCAGCCAGGTAACTTGGCGTATTCTTTTAGATCGAAAGAGAAGGAGGATAGCGGCTGTTTGAACGAATCAACCATATCATTTCCGTTGCCAGTGATGAAACCATTATTTCTGACACGGATTGTGAGAATAGAACCAGTAATTTATCAAAACATCGTGCCAGAAATGAACCTTTTTCGACGGTTTAAGTTGAATATTAGTCGTGACATTAGGCTTCATCCTTGATAAATGACTTGTATTCGCTAATGATCTAGAAGTCAATGTTTAACACATGAGTAGTATTTATTGAAATCGCACTTTCTTATTTTTTTCAGTTTTTGTCTAACACACTGAAACTCTCAGCCACCACATTTCAACGTGTCTAAACTCGAAAATGTCAAGTGTCTTGCCTAAAATGCGGAGAGCTTTGCTTGATAAGTGGCTGCATGGGTCCATTGTTCCCAATGAACCATGCAATATCGAATCTGCATAACACTTGATCGCCGTACATTATAATTTAGCTTTCCATGAACAGTATCGCCACAATACTGACCCCATTTTACCGCTTGACAAAAGCATGGATACACTTTTGTAATATATGGGATGAAAAATAAGATTTGCGGTATGAGAGCTGTGAAAAGCTACATTTAATTCCTGATGTTATGTTCTATGTTCAGCAGTTTATCTTTATTCACGTATAGATAAAACTGTCAGCATCGAGCAATGAACAAGTACTTTACTTCGGTTTCACCCTAACCGTGCTCTGTACAAATTACGAGATCCGATGAGTTGAATATTTCATTAACCTGACTAAACAAACACTAAAATTACGCTATCCGAATGGGTAAAAACTAGACTGAATTTCGAATACAATAAAAAAGTCAAATACTTTTTAACGCTGTTTTATCGAGTTTTGGTCCACGCAATGGGAGAAATCGAATTTCCTCCACAATTTTGTGGATGAATAATTATTCATTTGCAATAAAGGTTAGAGCCAGTTAATTGATAACACAGACCTTCTTGACCTTGACCTTAAGGGGTAAAAAGCATCCACACTTCGTCAAAGCTTGTTCATCTATTGAAATAGCCGTTTATTAAGCGAGCGAAGCGAGCGTTTCCACTTGACTCTTATGGCACTTCATTCTGTTTTTTTTTTTTTTTGTTTGTTTGTTTTTTTGTTTTTGTTTTTTTTGTTTTTATGTCCGTCGATAGCGGTCGAACGGAAAGTCCGATCAACTTAAAATTTGGACCATCCACAAGCCTCGATGTGGATTGAAGGTGTATAGTTTTGAGGCAAAATCGTTCGAAAAGTTACAAAGTTACACCATAGTTACTGCAAAATATTTTTCTGAAACAAAATGGCGGCAAAATGTGAGATAGCCAGATTTTTTTACAGATTTTTCCGGTCACGAATATGTTAATGTAATGGCGATCTGATAAGTATTGGCAAAGTTACACAAAAGTTACTCGAAAATATATTTCTGAAACACAGTAACAGCAAAATGTGAGGTGGCTATCTTATAGTAAATTTTCGTCCGGTCACGAATATACTAATGAAAACGCGATTTGATACATATTAGAGGCAGAAATTACATTTCTATTGCTGTCAATAACTGTTAGTAACGGTGGCGGACCGCGGCGAAAACATGTCAGCGAAAATTCTTAGCAACGCACATTGCACTGCATCCAACAATGTCGGGAAGTATAATAGCTATGGAAATTAGAAAAAATTTTGCAATGCGTATTCTTAAATTGTTGTTAATTGTTGTTTGTATAAGCATTGAAATCTTTTCGCCTGAAAGTTCGTAGATATTGACGCGCTCGCTTATCAACGCGTCAAACAGAGCGTTTTCCTAGTTAATAATACTTTCTTCTACATCTTTAATTAATTAAGCGAGCGAAGCGAGCGTTTCCACTTGACTCTTATGGCACTTCGTTCTGTTTTTTTTTTTTTTTTTTTTTTTTTTATGTCTGTCGATAGCGGTCGAACGGAAAGTCCGATCAACTTGAAATTTGGACCATCCACAAGCCTCGATGTGGATTGAAGGTGTATAGTTTTGAGGCAAAATCGTTCGAAAAGTTACAAAGTTACACCATAGTTACTGCATAATATTTTTCTGAAACAAAATGGCGGCAAAATCTGAGATAGCCAGATTTTTCTACAGATTTTTCCGGTCACGAATATGTTAATGTAATGGCGATCTGATAAATATTGGCAAAGTTACATGAAAGTTAATCGAAAATATTTTTCTAAAACGCAGTAACGGCAAAATGTGAGGTGGCTATCTTATAGTAAATTTTTGTCCGGTCACGAATATACTAATGTAGACGCGATCAAATACGTATTAGAGGCAGAAATTACATTTCTATTGCTGTCAATAAGTGTTAGTAACGGTGGCGGACCGTGTTGAAAACATGACCACGAAAATTCTTAGCAACGCACATTGCACTGCATACAACAATGTCGGAAAGTATAATAGCCATGGAAATAAGAACAATTTTTGCAATGCGCATTCTTGAATTGTTGTTAATTGTTGTTTGTATTAGCATTGAAATCTTTTCGCCAGAAAGTTCGTAGATATTGACGCGCTCGCTTATCAACGCGTCAAACAGAGCGTTTTCCTAGTATATCACATTTAGGTGGATCTGTGGTCACAAAACTCTAATTTCGGGGTTCCCGGTTCAATACCGGCCATGCACTGGCAATCCTGACTGTAAGCTTTTCTGGGATTGAGATAATTAAGCGAGCGAAGCGAGCGTTTCCACGAGACTCTTATGGCACTTCGTTCTGTTTTTTGTTTGTTTTTATGTCTGTCGATAGCGGTCGAACGGAAAGTCCGATCAACTTGAAATTTAAACCATCCACAAGCCTCGATGTGGATTGAAGGTGTATAGTTTTAAGGCAAAATCGTTTGAAAAGTTACAAAGTTACACCATAGTTACTGCAAAATATTTTTCTGAAACAAAATGGCGGCAAAATGTGAGATAGCCATATATTTTTCTAAAGCTTTTTCCAGTAACGAATATGTTCATTTAATGGCGACCTGATAAATATTGGCAAAGTTACACAAAAGTTACTCGAAAATATGTTTCTGAAACAGTCACAGCAAAATGTGAGGTGGCTATCTTGTAGTAAATTTTTGTCCGGTCACGAAGATACTAACGCGATCGGATACGTATTAAAGGCAGACATTACATTTCTATTGCTGTCAATAACTGTTAGTAACGGTGGCGGACCGCGGCGAAAACATGACAATGAAAATTCTTAGCAACGCACATTGCACTGCATCCAACAATGTCGGGAAGTATAATAGCTATGAAGATTAGAAAAATTTTTCCAATGCGCATTCTTAAATTGTTGTTAATTGTTGTTTGTATTAGCATTGAAATCTTTTCGCCCGAAAGTTCGTAGATATTGACGCGCTCGCTTATCAACGCGTCAAACAGAGCGTTTTCCTAGTTATACTAACATCCCTCGGAAATTCCTTCCTAACAATTCCAAATACCGCAATATGAAATTGTTTCCTGCAGGTTGACTTCGAAATTTTTTTTTTTGTAAAACCAAACGACATCAGACACTTATACAACGAGAATGCAAGGAATATATTGTGTATCCCCGTACGCAGATGTGGAAGGTTTCGAAACGTTTTTAAAAGTGTATCCATCCGTTGTATATAGCTATAGAAGAAACATTATTAAAGGTTTAAAAACAACTAATTTGTGTAGCGATTAACGCCGGAGCTAATATCATGTCGGGTTTTAGCCGGCGCGCGGTGGGATACAGCGAGAGCAAGCGAGCAAGCGAGCAAGCAGCGACGCTAGCGCTGCAATTAACCCTGGCGACGAGAATGAGAATGATAAAGCACGTCTCGTGTTGATATCTCTCGTGGCTGGCTTATTCAAATACGCGCAAACTCGTTGACAGAAGCAGAAACAAGTATATCTTATTGGAAACCGTTATCGTTTTTTAGCGAGCACGGACAGAACTTTGGTAACAATAATTATCATGGATGCTATTGAATCTTGTACTTCATCGTAGAAATAAAGTACTTGTGTTTTCAAACACACTTTACACCAGGGCTTCTCAAACTGTTTTGCCCGCGACCCCAAATTTCCAGATAAAAATTCTCATGACCCCTATCGAACCTTATCTACGTAGTTTATATATATATATATATATATATATACATTAAAATAGATAGTCACCTGTTAGCCGATACTTGCAGCGATTCGTTTTGCTCCTGTGTTGACATTTTTATAAACGGATGCAAGAGTAAGGAAGTTCCCGCTGAGCCTCTTTTAAACACCTATACATCTTTCCATACATTTTCTTTAAAAAATTTGATACTGTATACACATATACACCTTAATTTCCATTTTAAATAAGCTCGCGACCCCATTTTGATTTCTCGCGGCCCGCCGGGGTCGCCACCTATAGTTTAAGAAGCTCTGCTTTATTACACGTTTGTGAAAGTCATATTGAAACTTGTGCCCGCACGTTCATTGGCTGTAGATGAGCGATCGATTATGGATTATCATTGAACAGCATAACGTATTATAGCGTTTCCTAGAACAAAAAATAGTGCTTTCATCATGTTTACTTTTAAAAGAGAGTTGAATATAATCTCAACGTATCGATTAACAGTGGAATAGTTGAAAAAACTGTCACGTATATCTAAAAAAAATCTTTATTTTTTTCGATAAAATCCAAGCATTCAGTATAGGTTGTACTTTCGTAAAAACATTCATTAGAAAATACAATTTGACCAACATAGTCTGTCTGTGGCATTCAAAACACCGTGTGTCTTTCAGATAACAGTGCCAAATATTAAATAGTTATCCAAAATCAAATTAAATACCTAATACGACATACTGCTTCACGAGACTAAAGCTTTTTAATTAGAGAAAATTGCTATGGTTGACGGTCTAGTATACTTCTTCTAATGGAAAAGTCTGTTTACGGTTTACGGTAACATGGGTAGTGCTGTAGGGAACGGTTTTACACATGTTAGAAAATTAGAAAATGATTGGTATAATAAAAAGAAACATTAAATGGTGACAAACATCACCGTACCTTTGATAATGAAAGTATGTAGACAAACTAATGACCTTCTTTGATTGAATTGTTGTCTGTGATGAAGACATTACTATCCAGTGTAGATTATTGAAAGCTAATTGCTCTTCTGGAAACTAGCTCGCATCGAAGAAACATGCAATGCATTACATGCGTTGCACCAACATAACGATGGCAACCGCGCGTTAACGTTTTTTGCTACGAATTAACATTATGTTTTCATTTCAATCCAGCTTAATTATGTTTATTTCACTTCCCCCTTACGAATTGCCTGCGGCAAAGCACTAAAACAACATTTATCCGCAATTACACGTTTTCATTAAATCGGAATTAAATAGCGATAATGGGCCTCACGTTGATTGCGTGACAATGATAGTACTTCGCAGATATAAACCAATTAATTTTCACGCAGTAATTACTAATGGCCTACTTGTTGGATGGTTGACGTACTAACGTGTATTGTAAGTAAACAGCAGAGTCAGGAATATTTTGTTAATTACATACATTGTTAAAACGATAAGCACTTACGTTGAGGAAGTCTTGGATAAATTATTTTTTGTTTGTGTGGTGTTGTTTTGCGTTGTATAAAATAAGAATAACTGTCTTTGATGTGATCCAAGACTAAGGCTGAATCGTGAAGTTTAGTTATGGATTCTCAAAAATTTCCACGTGTTCTTATTCCTCGTAGCAAAGCAAATCTTAGTGTGAGAAAGAGCACGCTAAAAGACAAGAATAATAATTGTCCTCTGTATTTCTTTATTTTTTTGTATTTTCACATTTACGAATTTTGGGAATATTTACTTTTTTGGGGCGACAGAAGAGTTAGCATTTATTAAAAAATCCAAGCCCTAGCATTGACATTTGTGTTCATGTGTCACTAACATAATTTTGTAATTTCGATTCTTAATGCATTGTTATCCATTGACTTTGCATTGTTCACATTACTTTTCCTATTGTTTTTTTTTTAAATTTAGTTTAGTTTAGTTTAGGTTAGTTTAGTTTAGTCTAGTGTAATCGTAATCTGTCAATGTAAAGAGCGGAAGCTCATTCTGACAAATAAAGATTATAATAAAATACCGTTTATGTTCACCTTATGGAGAATTTCTTCCAATCAAGTTTATATTCTGTTGTCTTAACATGCAGTTTTAAAATGTCGACAATCAAAATGTAATGATCAATTACAGAAGATTATCAGGTGCTTGAATTCTCAGTCCGTTTTAGGATTTTGAATTGAATTTGAATCAACCCCCCAACTTTCTCACTCCTCAAACTAATGTCTTCAAACTTCCAATATATGTAGGTAAATATGTAGGTGAAAAAATAAAATTTAAGCTAAAATTATCCCCCCTAAAACAGACATAAATGATAGACCGATTATACCGAAACGTAAAAAAAAGATGTAATGAAACGTCATTAAAATCCTCTCGTATTGAATAATAAACTATATGTAAATAATAAATAAGTTAAATCCGTAGAAAAAAATCGAAACTCAATACATAATAATATATTCTTTGTTACAAAATGTACATTTCATTAAAACATTACTTACGTTAACAGTTGGAGATTTTTTAAAAGTAGTTATTGGCATAAAACAGGGTGTTGTATTCGTTGCAACCGTCCATCAAAGCCGTATGTATATATCTTCTAGTGCTTTCACTGTCCACGCGTATACCGTACTACAGATTTAAGTATCTCCTATCAAATTCACATTTTCAACTTGTTATTAAATTACATAGTTGTTATTTAATTTCGTCAGCTCGGCGACCGGGAGACTAATTGGGGCATCGTGTCAACCCTCGCGAGAAAAATGTTGAACGATTCGTTGCCATGTTTTCGCCTTCGGAATCTATTCTGTACTTTACAGTTACACTGCGGGTCAAGTCAACCGAGACCCACGATGTGGTAATTGGTGCTTCTATCGGGCGCGGACATCGATCTAGGTTTCTTTTTTTGTGGGGGGGGGGGGGGGGGGGGTGTACCATCAAACATCTCCCAGTTCGTCACGTAAAATAGGTCTAAATACTTAACTTTTGCAATGATAATTATTAGACTTTGCACAAAATACGAATGCACCTAGCTTCGTTACATTGTTTCATGTTTTGAGTAAAAGTAGTAATGTTATTATTTTACGCATTGTCTCCTAATTGTCAGCCCATTCTTTCCTCTCTCACTGTCTCCTTGTTTAAGCTTCACTTAATGGTTATGTGGCTATACACTATAGCCCTGTCTCAAAAACCAAGGCGTAAACACATTATTGGCGACTTTGTGGTACATATGGGTGAGATTTTGACATAAAATATATGATATACATATTGGTTCAGAAGTAGGCCTAGTAGCATCCCGCCCCTCCGACCTAGTTCAAGCTATTCAATTAACTAACTCAGGCTTTGCTCTACGCTAATAGACACATCAGTCGTCACAACCTCTATAATAAATTTATCCAAACGGATTTATGTCACTTAATAAAATTATTTATAAATTCATAACCTACAATCATTAGAATGCATATTATATTATCAACACGACCAGCAATCAATCCAAACCTATTACGATAAACTAATCGTGTTGTTATACGCAGCAAGTGGTGATGCCTATTGAATAAAGACCAATCACCGGGATGGCGTCTACATCTGCTCCGGGCATGACGCACGACCAATCACAGGGCTTGCGTCTACATCTGCTGCGGGCATGACGCACGACCAATCACCGAGCTTGCGTCTACATCTGCTGCGGGCATGACATACGACCAATCACAGGGCTTGCGTCTGCATCTGCTGCGGCCATGACGCACGACCAATCACCGGGCTTGCGTCTACATCTGCTGGTGGCATGACGCACGACCAATCACCAGGCTTGCGTCTACATCTGCTGCTGGCATGACGCACGACCAATCACCAGGCTTGCGTCTACATCTGCTGCTGGCATGACGCACGACCAATCACCGGGCTTGCGTCTACATCTGCTGCGGGCATGACGCACGACCAATCACCAGGCTTGCGTCTACATCTGCTGGTGGCATGACGCACGACCAATCACCAGGCTTGCGTCTACATCTGCTGCTGGCATGACGCACGACCAATCACCAGGCTTGCGTCTACATCTGCTGCTGGCATGACGCACGACCAATCACCGGGCTTGCGTCTACATCTGCTGCAGGCATGACGCACGACCAATCACCGGGCTTGCGTCTACATCTGCTGGTGGCATGACGCACGACCAATCACCAGGCTTGCGTCTACATCTGCTGGTGGCATGACGCACGACCAATCACAGGGCTTGCGTCTACATCTGCTGCTGGCATGACGCACGACCAATCACCGGGCTTGCGTCTACATCTGCTGCTGGCATGACGCACGACCAATCACCGGGCTTGCGTCTACATCTGCTGCCAGTATAACGCACGACCAATCACCAGGCTTGCGTCTACATCTGCTGGTGGCATGACGCACGACCAATCACCAGGCTTGCGTCTACATCTGCTGCGGGTATGACACACGACCAATCACCGGGCTTGCGTCTACATCTGCTGCGGGTATGACGCACGACCAATCACTGGGCTTGCGTCTACATCTGCTGCGGGCATGACGCACGACCAATCACCAGGCTTGCGTCTACATCTGCTGGTGGCATGACGCACGACCAATCACCAAGCTTGCGTCTACATCTGCTGCGGGCATGACGCACGACCAATCACCGGGCTTGCGTCTACATCTGCTGCGGGCATGACGCACGACTAATCACCGGGCTTTCGTCTACATCTGCTGCGGGTATGACGCTGTGAACCCTGCTCGTGTCTATCTACCATACATCTTTCCACTATACTATTTATTTTCAAAAGGAGCTATATTAAGAACGCAAAACCCACCGCTGTACTCGCAGAGCGACTGAGTAGATGAGAGCAGAACGTAGATTATATTATTAAAACTTTCCGTAGTGCAATGAAGTATTATGCTTTAGTAGAACTATGCTTTTGAAGCTGTTTAATTATATTCAACTATTTTTAGCTATTAGAATCCAGCTTACTATTTCTAACTATTTAAAGCTTATAGCATATTATAGAGTTCTGTTTTGTTACGTTCTGAACTTCGTTTTACAGATTCCTTTCTTTACTTGGAGAATAGCAAAAAACTGTCGCCAATCTAACTGTAGTATAATACGTAAAGCCGTAAGGTCCACTCACGTTCACGTATATATAGATGGAACTAACACGGCCACATCGTAGTGACAGCCATAGCTTTGGCAGAAACTAGATTTTAACCAAAGATCCGTATTTTGACGTCTCTTACAAACCGACATGAATTTCATAAAAAAAAAAATCCTGGATAGTTTAATTAACTTTTACCAACTCGGCACCGCAACCTATTTTCTAACTCCCTGCATGGAAACGATGGTAGAAGTGATAACGTCGTTAGATGACACGAAATAAAATGTTCACTTTGGGAAATGTAAGAGACTAATTTGATTTTCATAGAGATAAATAGATATCTTTGAATGTTTTTCTATTTATTCTCACTCATCTGCACCATCAATCTATGATCTTCTTGAAGAATTCCTGTTACGTAGTATTTAAAGAGCCATGCTGCGAGGGAAATGTCATGTATTACGTCAGTTTATGAAACGATGGGAAATTGTCAAAGTTTCGAACTTGTTGGAAGGAATTCAAACAAGTTTGTTATATATAATAATTAACAATACATTATTATTTAGCAACATACTACATATAATTATTGTCTACGTTGTACGCGAAAATTGATATTTCAAAATAGTTCAAAAGTAATTAACGGAAAAATCATGAATCTCAAATAAATGCAAAGAACGGGTTCATGCGTGTTTAATTGTTAATTAATTACCCATGTTTTTGTATATTATATTTGATGACTATAATAAGTATTAACTTTTTTTACCGTTTTATGTAATTATCAGCAAACTATTATAATTGTGTTATATTTCATTTGTTACATTTTTTTAAGGTGTGTTCTCAGTGTATTTCTTTGAGATGTAGGAGTACTTACTTTCACTCAATAGTGTAACATGCCTTAATGTAAGGATATGCGTGATTCCCCCCGGTATGACTGTACACGTTTGGTTTGTGATTGACGAGAAGATCCAGGGTGGTCTTGAAACGCGTCAAGGAACCCGAAAAAGTGTTTAATTTAATAACATAATGTATTTTAAATAAACTATCTTAGTTTCATTCAACTAGATTAAAGCAATATTTGTATAAGACGAGTACTTTCTCAAGATTGTTAGACACAAAAGGTGAAATTAAACTTTCCATGAGAATAGCAACCAGCATTGCACATTCAATTTAATTATTTTTATTTTTACGATATGAAAGTAAATCGTTTCTAAAAAGTATATAACAACGTTAATCACGTGCAGGTACACGGTAATGTAAAATATACGGATGTGACAGCGTTTATAGTTTCATATTTCGATTTGCTAGTCTACATTAAAGCCAAACAAAAGTAATGGAAAAGATTTGAATTCAGTGTAATGCCACATTTTGTCACTTTGATTTTCTGTTCCAAATAAGTCATTGAATCCATTTGATTCGAATCTAAAGTATTTATATTCACCGTTATCTATGAAACCATGCATTATTTAATAAGAATGCATTCGCTCCGCGTAGACGCACCCCCCCCCCCCACCCCCCCCACCCCCCTCACCAGCAAAACCTCTACATCAAATAACGACAACAGCTTTGTTCTTCCTGCCACAACTTCCTACTTCAGAGTAAATCATTGAATTATTATTTTTAACCAAACTTTCCCTAACTAAATCAGAATTTTAATCTTTCAATTACGTTTTAAACAAGAAGTTCCTCGTGTACTTTACTAAGCTTTGCACAACACCATACGTGCGTGTTTGTCGATAACGCCGGCAGTATACCAACCTTCCAAGGGGGAGGGGGGAGGGGGCTCACTTGCCGCGTTGTTTTTACGATGCGGCACAGCTGGCCCGCGTTGGGGGTGGGGGCAACCCCCCCGAAGATTGATGACTCGCCTTCTTAATCTTAACCGGCGCACAGAATTATTGACTAGAAATTTACTCAGTACGCACTAACTAGCTTTGTTAAACACATCACGGTAATTCCTAAGTGACAGTGTCCCAATCAGCTGGTTATTCTTGTAGATTGTAGAAATAGTAGCCAAGACAAGGGGCCAAACCGAATCAACGGTTTGAAAGTGGTTGTACGTCAAACCGGTTTTTGTTTGTCGAAAATGCAAATAGAAAATAGTCAATACCACACTTCGGTCGGATACTCAACACTATCCCTTGTCCATGGCAACTAATCTATCGCTCTTCAATACTTCATCCAATCAGTTGTCTGTGCTTCTTCGTTATTAGCCAATTTACTCGAAAGGTAAATGGAATTTAAAGTTGCCCCAACGCAAATATTCTCACTCCTGATTACGATTTACGAAATAGCAGAGTACAATCGGACCAACTTAATTTTCTACTTATCTCTGTCCTACCATTAATTGAAAGGTTAAATTAATTTACCACCTCGGTTGGTTACCAGGAAACTATACTAACACAGCGGGTTTGACTAATGAGGCTTGTGCACTCGACAAAGTGAGTCTATCTTGACGAGCATGTGAAATAACGCCACAAATCTGTTGATTTTCATTCAATCATCGCGCATGAAAGGGGCAGTAGATAAGGATCTGAGAACGGTCTGAGACTATTCACATTGAGCCTAATATATTATACAATTTATATTCCATTAAAAACCGGTTTTTACGATAATCGGTTCGTACTATTCGATTAGTCCCAGTTAGGACAAGATCGGCTACACAACGATTCATCGTTACCACACTAATACGTTGTTGTTCAATGGAATAAATCCGGATTAACGATCGGAATGCTCGGGACACCTGGACCCTTCTTGAGACTAGTCGTGATGAAGTACATTGCGTGCATAATAAATAGAACAGCACATTGATGAGACTGTTTCGCGTAGCGTGGAGCTGTCGTAGTGAAGAGGTTGGTAAGGGGATGTTCATACCCTGGTGATGTGGCCTTGGACTAGAGCTTGAACCTCCATCGTGTGTGTCAGTGGCGGGAGGCTGACTCACTGGGCTGCTCCCCCCCCTCTCTCTCCCCCTCCAACGGTCTTCCCCAGGGCAGCACCGGGAAAAGTTGTATCCTATTACGGAGCCGTGAAAGGTTACGGTACAAATCACATATTATACGCAGTGTTTCGCATATTCCTCCATTATATTCCTATATTTTGTCGTATATTGCAATCGTATATCAACCTGCTTTTAAAGAATGGATACCTTCAAACACTATTGGATATTTTCCCGATGACACATACACAGTACGGCAAGTATTGCCTCGTGAAAAGATATGGCACACAATATCGTTCCTAACATGGACAAAGATCCAACCTACGCATTATTTGGAGCGTGCCATTTATTAAGAACAGTAAGGTTTTAAAACATGCAAGTGTATTTCAAGATACATAATGGAAGGAAGGATCAAAAATATACTTATTTCCGTGCATTCTACACGATATTAAATAAATAAGAACAAATAATGAAGTACGGAGTAATAAAGTAGTTATAATTGAATTTAAACTTTCGTGGCTAGATGTAATGTTAATAAAATTGAAAACATATAAAAAACTCGGAACATTTTATAACATTGATTCAAGGGGTGAAACTAGAAGAGAATGACCTAATTTTAAGTTTTGACGTTGTTTCACTCTTTACGAAGATTCCTGTTAATGACGCTGTGAAGGTTATTAATGACTTAACTACGCCGGTGATGGCTAACTTGGTGCACTTCTGCTTACGCAATACCTACTTTGTTTATGAGGGCCAATACTATACACAAAATGAAGGAGCTGCTATGGGGTCTCCAATCTCCCCTGTGGTGGCCAATATATACATGAATCATCTTGAAACAAGTGCCTTGTCCACCTCAGAACTTAAACCTAAAGTTTGGCTCCGATATGTTGATGACGTATTCGTTGTATGGCCTCATGGCCGGGACCAATTAAATACGTTCCTTGAACACATGAACGACTTCCATCCTAACATAAAGTTCACGGTCGAGTTGGAACAAAACAATCAACTTCCATTTTTGGATGTTCTTCTCACCAAACTGGCTGATGGTACATTAGGTCATTCTGTGTTCCGCAAAGCAACTCATACCAACTTGTATTTGCAAGCGGACAGCAATCACCCTCCTAGCCATAAGTCATCTGTGGTTAACTCGTTGGTCAGCAGGGCTGTCAAGTTATCGGACGCGGCTAGTTTTGATAAGGAAAGGGTGACTCTCACTAATGCTCTCTGTAACAATGGGTATAAACGCGCGAATGTCAACAGAGCTTTTAACAAATATATGACTAATAGTGACCGGAGGGCAGAAAACAATGGCCGGAGCGCAGATGATAATAATAAAGGCCCTATTGCATTTTTGCCCTACATCAAGCACGTGACTGACCGTATAGCGCGCGCACTCTCGAAGTACGCAGTCAAGACTGTACTTATGCCTACATACAAGATACAATCATTGTTAGGTTCCGTCAAGGACAAAATACCTCTACTCGATCATCCTGGTGTTTATGAAATATCTTGTTCATGTAATCGTGTTTATATTGGTCAGTCAGGCCGCACCGTGGTCGATCGTATCCGAGATCACAAGGGTAATCTTAAGAGGGGCGAAGTCCACCACTCTGCGATAGCCAAACACATTGTTGACAACATAGGTAACGACGCCCATGCTATAGATTTTTGCAACGTAAAGCTATTAAAACAAGAACCCAAGTTTTGGCCGCGCTTTGTACGCGAGGCACTGGAGGTTGCTAAAAATCCCAACAACATGAATGCTGATGACCATAAGTGCTTATACAATCTAAGTGATACGTGGGCACCATTAATAATAAATAACCATCACCAACAACAAACTCAGCAACATCAACAGCAACAGCAGCAACAACAACAACAACAACAACAACAACAACAACAACAACAACCACAGCAGCCATCACGTCATCAACCTGCTAATAATTCTAATCTATTTGTGACAACGGCTAATAACCATAAGCCTTCTACTAAATATCGTGACAAGGGTAACTATTCAGGCACAGATGATAGGTTCAATAACCCCGGGTGTCACGTTCGTATTACGCGCGCTATGTCAAGAGCGAGATTACGAAGCGACCCCTCGAACCTTCGAGATTTTCGAGACACACCCGCCAATGACGCAGACGACAGCCAGTAGCTCTCGATCTGCCCTGAGGACAAGACCGATATTGGTCTTGAAACGTCGGCATATGGCCTACGGTAAGGGACGTGGCGTAATAGCCCGAAGTGTTTTCAATTTTATTAACATAATAAAGTAGTTAATGTAATTTTAAAATTATTGCGTTTCGGACCGCTCACAAGGTCCATTTTCAGAACATATAAAAACCATTGACGATTTCAACGAGAGAAACGTCAAAACCGAAACTTTAAATTCACTCAAAGTGGCAATAATGCCTGACAACCATTTTTAATCAACGGTATTTATTGATTTATATTAATTGGTTCTTTACGTCTCATTTGTATGCGTTGGCGCTGATTGAGATGACGAGAACTGAACCAACTGGGACAGATCCAAGCTGAACAGAGCAAACCGCAGGCGCGCTAATTTGTAATATTGAGTAATATAAGCTACAAGTGTGCAAATACTCATTATTTCAATATTTATTAAACAATACGCAATGGATCAAATGCATGTATCTGACAATTTATTTATATTAATAAGGCTGGATATTAGAGACTATACTGGCCTTAATACCGCTTTGAATGAATGTGAGTCAACCGATGAATTTCTACCGTGCAAACTCTCACGTTTACTCGTTGTTCCTGAACGTGTGTTTTAATTCTACCACCTTCAAATAATTCACAAATAATTGCTGCCTGAAATAGATATTGTTTCATTAACTGACCTTAGGCCCGGTTTTATGAACAGTTAACAAGGAAATTAATAAGAGGTAATAAGGTATTAGGTTGCTTTAAGACTACTGATTGGTGGTTGTCATTGTGAAAACAAGTTATCAGTATAAGCTTTACTAAATTTCTTATTAGCTTTTCAGAATACCGGCTTTTACTTTATGAAATTAAATTAATGAAAGTCGAATAAAATAGCATAATTAACTTTGTCGAACCACCGCAGGCCGCATCCGCTGTGGGAGAAGGCGGCTTCCATCTCATTTCCGACGGAAAAGAAAGCTTCAATGTTAACCAATATTTAATCTTTTCAGCTAACTTCACCTAAACCCCACAACATCCAACACATTATGATATCAATTTATCAGGCATCGCAATCTAGAACACAAACAAGAAATCTCATAGCCGGAAATCGAATCAAGAAAACATTGGAACGCCCATCAGTCAATCCATGCTGACGAACAATTCGACTGGTTTGCCGAACAATTGGTCATCTATCATGCTTCAATGGTTTTCTTGGACAACGTTACATTCCCAATATATTATCAACAGTTATCGGAGGAGGGTTGTCACTATAAAAAAAAACTCCAAATTAACGTTTTTTAGTAACATTTTGAGAACGATAACAATATAGAAAGAGTTACAATCCAGCGTGTTATGGTTTCGAAGTAATTAAAAACTGATTAAACAATATTTTAAAATATTGCGATCATTCCGGTTATCAGGTATCAAGTTAAAGAATTAACTAACTGGTTTCCCTAATGACATCCATAATGATTGCAATATTCGAAATTCTGTTTATCCAGATCATATTTCATACGAAACAACATGACGCACATTTTTCACTTTTTCAATATTGTGTAGTGTTCTCAAAATAGAACTCAAGGCGTTAATTTGGAGCGGCGTTTGTTTATTTATTTTTTATTACAGTTTCGGTAACGATTTGGGGTTCCGTTTCCAACAGTTGGCATTGGGTTGGTTAACTTGAGGGGTATCGTCAGAAATAATACTGATGGTCATCGATTGTTCGTAAAGATATATAAATATACAAAATAAATAATTCACCTTAGGCTTAGACTGTAATACAACATTTTATTAGATAAAAAAGTAACAACAAATTTCAATTTCCTTCAAAATAGTTTAGCAAACTAAGTAGAAAACGTTTTGTGAACATTGTACGACTATTGGTTAAACTCATTAAATGAAATGTATGTCGTCGAAATCTTAAAAAAAAACTGCAGATATCTTTACTTAACTGTAATGTAATTTCTTAAGTTTGCTCTAGCCAAGAACTTAATTATATGTTTTATCTACTCAAACATGGTAAGCTCTTCAAATCAGATGTTAATTTCAATTCATGTTGCATCCTTACCTCGTATATCGTGATTTTGATGCTTCTTCACAGTAAAAGACTTGTACTTAAAGAGTGTTTTGTGTAGCTATAATAAGTAACATTACTTTGCGAGTTGCCATATCATCAAACCTATTGAATTCAATATCTACCAACCGTAACCGTCTCAAGTTTAATACTATCAATATTCTTACCAATGAGTGTGTTACGACTTACAGTGAGCTTGACTTCCAGCTCGACATTTGTAAGAAAAGTGAACGTAAGCCCTTCATTCAAGTGAATGTAGATCTCTTAAAGGTTTATGCAGCTTTAATGAGCTCCTTTCTCCTCCCGTACTTAGGTGTTTATTAAACCACAATTAAGCCAGCCAAGGAAAAGATCTCGACGCTTCTTACTAAGCTTCAGCTCAAGTACAAGTGGGCCTCTCACTCCTCCGTTTGCCTCAGTGAAGATCAAGGGATGCGTTCACTTGCTCGTCTAGGGCGCGTTTTGTGACGGAGGAAACTCAGCTCGGTGACACAAACACCCTGAAAAACTCATGATTGATTTTTAAAGTACAGCGAGTGTGTGAAATGGAAAATTATTTAAAATTTACCTCGCCAACGTATCGTGACCGCTGTGGGCCACATTGTCAGAAATTTTAAAAACAAATTCATTGCACACACTGTGTGTACTCTAACACATCAATCTTGAATACATCAATACAATACAATAGGCCTTTATTTTGTTGTAGGTTGCAATACAATACAAAAATAAGAATGGCGAGTTCTAAACAAAATTGTTCTTCCACGTAACCAGCGGTAATCTTAGAATCTAATGTGCACCTGAATTACTCGATCCACATCTTGGAAATCTCATCTCATCTCATCTATATACTGATAAAGTTTCAAACAAACCCTAAGAAATATTCGATATATAGCTTCATGTTGCTATGTATCTCCTGGACTAAGTCAATATTGTAGATACTGTTTCGCAGGTATTCCAGTATATTTTGTTATCAATATTGCGCTTAGAGTAGAAGATACACAACAACTAACTTAAGGATAAAGGGGACCAAACATTGCTCAATTATATTTTATATTAATATCTGAGAATCTCTTCTAGATATCGGAAAAGTGATTCGGACCCGAGATTTGGTTAACATCAGCTAAACAATGAATGTATATATATTTTCAAATACTGTAATTTTTACGTTTGGTTTGGGAACGTATTTTCCTCATACAGCCTAGCGTTGTTAAGCCGGTTGTCTTGTACGTGGGCTGTCTCTACAAGCTGAAGAAAGAACATCAGTAACTGCGTGTATTTTATGATAAAGTGTCTTATAAAGAGTTTTCATCTTCGCTCTCCCTCAACTTTGAGAGAAGAGACACACTTTTTTCATTTCATACTTTTACTATGATTTTTGTTCGCCCCGAGGCTGTCGATCAGATGGTTCTCACGACGTTGAGAGGAAAGTTGGCGCAAAACTCTTTTAACTCACTCGGATTCATAGACTGGGGGATCTTTTAAACTCCAATATGTACGAGACTCTAACAGCTGTGCCCTACAACAATAGACTGTCCCTTCTTATACCGGGACACGCATCGTACGCACCACATGCCTATCGAACAATGTCTGCATTCTGAATATAAATCAATGCTCAACCATTTGCAAATAGTGCGTTGTTTAAAATATCGCATGGTTATCACATTATCATATTAGCTTTAGGTAGATAAACAATGATTTCGATTTTAAATTTTCCATTCTCACGTTGTTTGATATGTTACTTAAAGCTATGTGTATCTAAACCTCTCATATAATTTTGTATTATAGAAGAAGAGAAAGTAAAAGAAAATATTAGGCCTATAAGGTGACTGCCAGACGTAAAAGGCGACAAAAAGAGACGCTGTCCTGTCCCCCCCCCCCCCTATTCTATGTAAGGTTCATCCTCCACTTTGGCCGTGCCCTCCCTTGCTGGACTCCCCTTATGACGACGCCCGCAATGTAATGGATCTGACCCGGAAGACACCATATGACCAAGCTGTCGAGTACGTCGTAAAACACCAAATACTCAATCAATCAATCAAATCATTTGCTTAACCTAACGTGAGTGGAAGACTTAATTGGCTGAATCTTACTATGTGGGGCAATGTTCCGAAAACCCTGTAAGATCTACCGCATATAGTTGTGGTTATATGATTTGATGTTTGAGTTTGAGACTGAGTAACGTCACATCTCGCACAAAACACCGAGAGTACATTAGCGGAGCAACGCTGATTATTGCGGCTCATGTCGTAGTCATGCGTAGGATATCAGTTTAAGACTAATTGTCGATTGGGGATCATAGTCTACGGTTTACTTTGTAAAGAACATCAAGTATGCTATTCTAATCTGATTAACCGATAGCAAGTGTTATTATTTTAACAATCAGCAATTATATTAATTTAAGTTTAATTAACACCAGAACTTGTTGGTATACTGTTCTCCGCAAGCGGTAAGGATGACAGTAAAAAAGGATAGTTATTTTATTGGGGTACGCTTTGGCGATCATCACTTCCAATCTAATTTATTATGCTAGTGCCTGGATACGGTTTCAACATCTCCAGCATGTTTGATCAGGTTCATAAGCCGCCGCCAATCTGCATTTAGTTGTTTTCTTCTCCAACACATCAGTGCAGCGAAGAATACAAGTTGAAGATTTATTTTTGTTAAATGACTAGACACACTTAACAACTAGGTCGTATACCGTAGGCCGAATCAGATCCATTACACATTCAAGGGCTGTCATAAGGGGAAGGCAGTAAGTAAATATTATACTTACAGATACTTGTCTGAAATGTGAAGAAAAAAACAGCAGAAATAAGTTTCGAAATTTACAAATTAACAGAAAGAATGTGGATTGAATGTCACGTGGTCAGCTCTAGTCGGAACGTATTGAGTAGACTGAGGATTCTGGCTCATCGGAAGCACAAGTACTAAAGGCTGGTTCACACAGATTTTTAAGACATAATGCATAAGGTTTTAAGACGTTGTTTTTAGGGCTCTGGTTCACTTAGTTTCGTTTCGTTCAAGATAGGCCTAGTAAAGTGAAGTACTTTGTAACGTTTTATCCTCAGTTAAAACATCATTGTCATACAACACAAATTAATTGAAATTCGTATTATCCGCTATAATTAATTATAATAGCCTTGTTTACAACAATTCCTGCACATCTTAGAATTAATTCGTAAGTATTATTAAAGTAGATGGTCCGTTGACTTGAGATTTTAGTAACTTGTTTTAAGATTTAAGCATAAAGTTGGACATTGCTCAACTTGTTTGACAACGAATAACGCATAAACACAACGTCTTAAAACTAAAACTTTGTGTGAACGCCAATACGTGTTACCTATGATAAAACTTTATGACTACGCGTTCAACCTTAAATCTTATGTCTTAAAAATTTGTGTGGACCAGCCTTGAGCAGATTGCAAAGATGATGGAATAGTAATGACGCTAAGCTCGTACCCTGTTGTCATTTTTATATACCCACTACGGAATGTTCTACTTCGACAATTATTATGGGGAAACCATTAAATATGTAAAAACAAATCATAATTGTATTGGCTCCCTGAAAATTGTGGCCTGCTTGGAGACGATCAAACATAACTTTGATTATCGGATTATCGATTATATCGGAGTTTCGGATTATGTAACGGTTGACATCGTATTTGCTTTTCCCTTTTCGAAAACCAGATAGTGATTTTTAAAATCTTATTAGCACAGAACTGATGTAAATTCACCGTTTTCACTAAATATTTCTTATATTATTTGATTCTTGAATTAGATACTATAGAATTCTTTGTCTATGTATTTATTTGAAGCTATAAACAAACATTTAACTATCATCAGTCCTGTCACTATATTAAATAGTAAGTATAAAAATAAGTCCAACATTATTTCAAATAACAAATGTGTTTTATTTTGTTTCTTACACAAATATTCCGTTCCTTTATTCCTTGGTGTATTTTCTACACTGAAATTTCCATGTTTTAGTATTTTCCGTGTGTTCACGAGAAATGTTTGCAACCATGTACCTGGATCATGTTTTGAGTGCATTCACACTGTATCTGTACTACTGTAATTTCTCCTCAATATACACTACATAAAATGTACTAAATGTTTGAGGATAAGAGCGTTAAAACTATATGGTGGTGTATCAATAGAATGGAATTGCTCGCAACAAAGCATCATCATTGAATGTCATTAAATTAATACTACCCTCGAGGTATTTATACTCCGCAGCACACAGTCCTGTGTTAACCTGAACATAATATTTCAAATGCATACGTGCATATTATAATGCATACAGGGAATCACCGGTGGCATGTTAATACCCCTGTCGTCATGTAAATAACTGTGTTTTCTGCTTGGAGGCGTACTGTACTATTTAGTAGTTAGTTTGTTTGTTTGGGTGCATTCTCATTGAATCTGTAATTTCTCCACAATAATATACAGTAGATATTAAGGATGGACATAGATTCCAAATATGGGTATCTATAATCGAAGGACAGTTATCGAAATCGATCGATAGTATAAAAAATATTAAATTATTAATTCAAAGTGTCGTTTGGATTAAAGCAAAAATTTAAAATTTCGTTTATAATGTTTTAAACAAATACTCACAAGAGGAATTTTTTATATGTCTAATTAGCAAGTTCTCAGAGTTATTCTGGTTACAAAAGTTATTTTTTTTCTCAATGATTCTCAAATATCGATACTTTCTACAATTAAATGAATGTGTCACACGCAGAAACTTATTGACCCGGAATAATGTTAAAACCACACACACAATTGTAAAACGATACCAAGGTCACTTTTAAAACCGGTTTAAACTTAAATTAATATCGATAACGTTAATATTTTGCAATATCGAATATCGATCGATAAATTCGATATTTTTTCCCATCCCTACTAGGTATAATGTATTTAGCTGAGACTAGACATGGTATACATTACATAGTAGACCAACACCTTTGAGCAATTTATCCTTTACCGACGGTTATTGGTGACCAGACTTCCATTCAGCGCTCGTTGACAACTCTAGTAGATACTAGATAGATCTATGTAAAACAAAACCCCGACTGCGATGTCCGGTTTAACAGTCTAACAGGGTTCAGTTTTGTGTGTTATTTTACAATCAAGTAACGTACCGCAAAACGAACCCATGGTTTAATATTCCGTAAAACCAAACTTAAGACACCATAATATATTACATAAAGCTAGATCCAGCTTTATGGATACATGAGGAGACGGTTGTTTTTATATAGAACTATTAAGATATTGTGATAGAAAACGAAATAATATAGATAGTGCAATCAGCTACCATCTTCACATATTATATATAAACAATGCGTCACAATTTGTTTTACAATTTGGTTGCGTTAAGTTTTTTGACGGAAACCTGCTTGCACATTTTCTTGTGCGTTACCGTCAAAAAACTTACCGCAACTAAATTGTACTAGATAATCGGGAATAACTTCAGTGATTCGCGCTTGTTAAGTTGGAAACTAAATGTTGGCGGTCCTGATACTATCTTACTTTTTGCTGTGACATATCATAATATTATGTGTAACAAACAATACATCTAAGCAAAATTTTTAGCAACGTTTAAAACCCGATATGATTATCTGTTGTGCTCTTGTGTTTACAATACATGTGGACTAAATAGATGTGGACTGAATAGTTTTGGACTGATCTGTAGGTAATATTGTCCAGATCAATGCGGACTGCACTCTCAATACACTAGATACTCCCTTTGTGTATTATACTCGTTCTCTGATCTCGCAGCAGTAATTTAATTTTCAATATTCACTCAAATCAAAAGGATAATATGAACAGACCATACAAATGGTCCGTCAAACAAAACATAAATGTTTTGACCGTTTCATCGAATAATATGTTCAACTTGTTTTGTAGCTTACGGCTATCTCTGATGCTGTGTCCTATCCGCGGCATAATCGGTTTGTTGTGGATAAGACCCGGGGCAATGTCTAAACTACCCCCTCCAGCGGTGGGGGGGGGGGGGGGGGGGGTTATGTACTTTCCGTCCCTGAGAGAACTATGCATTTAATGCAGTCGTAAAACCGTGTTCCTATGAGGCTTGCATTCGTGATGGGATGATGGTAGATCGGTCACCCCCGATATCGTGGTAACTGTGGTCGTGAAAAACAATGGATGTATTGTGCTCACACAAGTACCAAAAAACAACTGGGTGATACCGGTATTTATAACTACTTACTAAAAAGCCAGCAGAGAACGGTTGTCGTATTGTAGTAAGAATACTGTATCACATTATATTGTGTTCTAGAATTGAAAATGGTAGATTTAAAGGTAAGTTATATACATTTATCACTCATGAAACTTAAAAACCATACGTACGATGTACCTTCAAACTCCTGAACGAATGCATAGTAGAGTCACAGATAACAAATTCTTGCACAAACCGTTATCTGTGTTTAAAGTAGACCTACTTGGGTGTATTGAAGCCGAGACCGCGTCTGCAATAACTTATGCACTTTCGAGCTACGGTAATTTATTGGGTCAGTTGTTCTTCTATACTAACTAAGGAACACTGGGTTATAAAGCATATTATACAGCATATCGATAAAATAGAATGCAAATATCAACATTTAACATATTAACATACTAGTAAGTTTTAACATGCAGCAGAATCGAACGTGCGCACTAATTCATAATTTTTGTCTGAAAACCGGGCTCTTTATCACATTCTTATTTTACAGCTAATTTAGTCCAGGCTTAAAATACTCTCTCCACATAAGATTAATGGTCTATGATTAAACCTGGAGAGTAATTAGTACTTAGTTTAGAGAATTAACACCTAGAATTTAGCATAGCAGATAGTCAGAACATTGTTTTTGTTACACAATTCTCTGATAATGAAAAATAGATGTAGGATCTATACTTTCAATGTTGCTGGCAGTGTATAGTTGTTGTTGATTGGTGTGTTGTGGGGACTCAACGGCTCTGCTCGCGATTCATGATTCCTTCTAATAGACCTCGGAAGAAGAATGTAGGGTCATTGAGTTTGAAGTAAAAAGCGTGTACATAAAAAACTGATAAAACGTGGCCATGGCTCACTATTCACACCACTGCTGTTGCCAGCGAAATCCCGTCGAAATAGTTTCAGCTAGCCAGCGACGTGCAAAACGCTTGCAGCGTAACTAATTATATCAATACTGTACCATACACATTACATTAACGACATACTTGCGATTTGAATCGTCAATTTCCTTGCATTGTAACGTGAAACATATGAAAAAGTATCGTTTTAAGCATGCCTCGTTTGTTTCACTTAATTCATTCGTTGTATCTATGTACTCAACATCCATATATATAAATATAAGTGATTTAATTTAGGAAACAACTGTAAGTGGGCTAGATTATTTATGTATACCACTGATTTTTCCGTGAAAAATACAAATTAAATTTGTATTGTATTTATTAAAAACTACCAAAAATATTAATTTAATCACTATATAAAAAGTGACATGATGTATTATATTTAAAACTTTTTTAACCTTGCTCACTCTTCGCCCACAGTAGTTAAGTGATGTTATATTCGGATGTTATAGTAAGGCAGTGTTAAATTGACCTCTGGTACCTGTTTACTACGTTCACATTACATCAGTTAATAGCATAACTTCTGTTAGTGACCGTAGTGTGAACAAGGTATAAGTGTTGTAGATGTTAAAGTGGAAAAAACAATTTACTTTTTTTTTTGCAACACAATATATTCCCGTTGATTTGTAAAAATATCACCTGGCAATATTTACAGCCGGAATACTTTTTCAATTCTACAATTCAAAACTAACGACTTTACATATATTATTCTACAATTGCAAAAAGCTGTGTCGATAAAAGAAGTTGGCGCGGTGTGTCAACGATTCAGTGTGACTTAAAAGGCGCAACTTGTCTTTAAAACCAGGCGCGACTGGGAGAGTTCGCATCGTACGCGCGGAACTTTTATAGCTCGTCAACCTTCCGTGAGCCGCTTTGTAATTTAGGGTCGTAAAAGTGCAAAAAAAAATACATTTCTTCCGAGATGGTGGATCAATACATTATTCCTTGTTTAGATACTCATCCTATTACTATTATATTAAGAAACACAATGTAAACTAATAACTGATGAATATTCCATTTGACAACTGCAAAGAAAATTTTAAGATTATTTAACTCTACATGGTTAGTAAAAATATGAGTGCAACAGCAAAACGGTTGATGTGTATTTATTTATATGCTTCACAATAATGTGTTTGAACGAAGACCCAAGCGGTTAAGGATTCGCTGAACGACGATGAATGGAGGTCGTTGAAAAGATATTTAATTTACGAGTTCTCTGTTACATCCATTTTGAATGTTTATATATGTATTGTGTCGACGTAGGCAGCTCATATAACGTCCGCTACTCATTTGCCTCGTGCGACCGGCAGATAATCTCTCAACATATTCTACCCCAGGCCCATATAGAGATGTTTTGCTTTAATATAACGCAATCTTATTATAGTATCCACCTCTTGCTTGATGCTATGAAAATAAGTCCCCCTTTACTTTCACCCCTCATTTAGATCAAGGTACTCTTACCTTCCTCCCCCGTCTGGCCCCGAGATAGAGTAGACAGAGGAGCGGAGAATACAGTGCTGACGTCATATGGCCTTGTAGAGTAGGCACAGCACGAGGAGCGGAGAATACAGTGCTGACGTCATATGGCCTTGTAGAGTAGGCACAGCACGAGGAGCGGAGAATACAGTGCTGACGTCATATGGCCTTGTAGAGTAGGCACAGCACGAGGAGCGGAGTATACAGTGCTGACGTCATATGGCCTTGTAGAGTAGGCACAGCACGAGGAGCGGAGAATACAGTGCTGACGTCATATGGCCTTGTAGAGTAGGCACAGCACGAGGAGCGGAGAATACAGTGCTTACGTCATATGACCTTGTAGAGTAGGCACAGCACGAGGAGCGGAGAATACAGTGCTGACGTCATATGGCCTTGTAGAGTAGGCACAGCACGAGGAGCGGAGAATACAGTGCTGACGTCATATGACCTTGTAGAGTAGGCACAGCACGAGGAGCGGAGAATACAGTGCTGACGTCATATGGCCTTGTAGAGTAGGCACAGCACGAGGAGCGGAGAATACAGTGCTGACGTCATATGGCCTTGTATAGTAGGCACAGCACGAGGAGCGGAGAATACAGTGCTGACGTCATATGGCCTTGTAGAGTAGGCACAGCACGAGGAGCGGAGAATACAGTGCTGACGTCATATGGCCTTGTAGAGTAGGCACAGCACGAGGAGCGGAGAATGCAGTGCTGACGTCATATGGCCTTGTAGAGTAGGCACAGCACGAGGAGCGGAGAATACAGTGCTGACGTCATATGGGCTTGTAGAGTAGGCACAGCACGAGGAGCGGAGAATACAGTGCTGACGTCATATAGCCTTGTAGAGTAGGCAAAGCACGAGGAGCGGAGAATACAGTGCTGACGTCATATGACCTTGTAGAGTAGGCACAGCACGAGGAGCGGAGAATACAGTGCTGACGTCATATGGCCTTGTAAAGTAGGCACAGCACGAGGAGCGGAGAATACAGTGCTGACGTCATATGACCTTGTAGAGTAGGCACAGCACGAGGAGCGGAGAATACAGTGCTGACGTCATATGGCCTTGTAGAGTAGGCACAGTACGAGGGGCGGAGAATACAGTGCTGACGTCATATGGGCTTGTAGAGTAGGCACAGTACGAGGAGCGGAGAATACAGTGCTGACGTCATATGGCCTTGTAGAGTAGGCACAGCACGAGGAGCGTAGAAAACAGTGCTGACGTCATATGGCCTTGTAGAGTAGGCACAGCACGAGGAGCGGAGAATACAGTGCTGACGTCATATGGCCTTGTAGAGTAGGCACAGCACGAGGAGCGGAGAATACAGTGCTGACGTCATATGGCCTTGTAGAGTACGTAGTCAGATCTTGTGACGGAGTTCGTAAACAATACAAACGTAATTAGTATTTATACTGCTTTTACCGGTATCTTGAATTTCAGACGCAGTTAAAAGGTTAGCAACTTGAGGAATTGAGAATACTGGCGGAATTCACCATTTCAACTCGAGAGAAATCCAGGACGATAAGCGAGGTATTACATAAACCGGGTGTAGCCTCCGGGGAGTGACTCGCTGAAGTGACCCTGAAAACCAAGGAGCTGTTCAAAGTAGTCTGAACAAGCATCGTGAACTCTCTCGTAATGTCGTTACGCCGCTACACCAGTGCACTTAGGCGGGAAGATAGATAAATCCCCGGATTTTCATGCTCTACTTCGTCGAGGTTCTTTGCAAAGAGACGTCCGTATGGAAGGAATTCGTTTGATGTTTCTGCTGATCCATCTTTTAGAAATTTGTGATTCCGAGTCAGATTCTCACAATTGGGGGTGAAATAAAATCCATTCACATCATGTAACATTAATATTCGATCAATCTACAATTCTATGTCTTTTCGTTGTTGGCTTTTTTTAATCAGTAACGCTAGTTTTTACAGTTTTTGTTTTTTTTTCTTTCGAGCGTAATGAGCAGCGTGAAATAGCGTAAACAAGCTGTAGGTCTACATCGTTTAATGTAACAATTATCTCAACAAATAAGATCATTGGCCGGTAATTATTTGTAAATAAAAGTTATGTTTTGCAAAAAAGACATCAGAATAACATAAAAATTATCAGAACAGTCATGTTCTGTAAATAATATTATTTTTTCATAATTGGACAAAAACTTTAGCGAATTTTTTGGCCTTCATAGTCATGTGCCACGAAATAAATTATACAATGTTCCCCTGCTTAAAAACAGTTCTCGCAACTAATTTCAAAGACAATATTGGCAGTTGTATTAACTTCCACCAAATATGTAACACAAAGTTGTGATTACTGATTATTATAGTTTTGTGTATATATATATAAAGTATATTCTGGATGGAAAATACACTGATTGTATTTCAATAAAATGTATTCATCATTCGGTATATTGTCTACCTGTCAATTGAACCTATAATGAATTTTGTTTGTGGTAATATATGAAATTAAAATCCATTTGTAGGAAACTTTATTGTAAAACCATAAATATAAATAAATAAATAAATTCACATTTAGAGTCTACCCACTCAGTAACGAAACTGATTTGCAGTGGTGGACTTAAATTAAAAACCATAAACTATTAACTGTTATTTATTTATTTAATTATTTTACTGTTATTTTAATTTTTATTAAGGTCGACGTTTCTGAGCAACGTATGTGCTCAGAAACGTCGACCATAATGACAAGTAATTGCAGTAAACATGACGTAACAACCCGTGGTAATTATAATTTGAACAATATTTATAGTCACGAAAGTTTAAGTTCAGTAATATATATATGGGCACCTGGGCATGTGTAGCGGAAAGAGCATGGTAAAGACATAGCGGCAACTATCTGTCCACAAAGTTAACAAAGCATCAAAAGTAAATGCCCGATGACCCAGATCACCTGATACGACCGATCTTTTCTCTACGTCAATTAGTTTGAGCTAGTTGCTCAAGTTCCGAGCGATCTTGGAGCTTCCAGTGCGCCACAGTTGACCACGAGGGAACTAAATAGCTCTCAAGCACTACATGATTAATGCCTTATGGGAAAAGTTGGCGGAACAACATTTTATTTATGATATATAAAACGATCTTTGTTTAGAATTCATCGTACGAGGATGGGGCTTTTAAGGTTGTGTGTGGTATTATTGGAGTTTATCGAGCCATGGAGACGCAACAGCTAACGTATTGTTTACCGTGGCAAGTTGAGGGAATGGAAAGACAACAATATCAGTGTCACTTGGAAACTTGATTCAAGCCAGTTCGAAATCCAGCCCTGTTGGTTTATGATTGTTCACAAACACAATTAGCACGAATTTGATCATTTTCATTAAAAGAAGAATGTATTTATTTGTCATATAATTATTTTTCCGTTGCATCATAAATGAATCGTTATGATCGAGTTGTAACCACAATATCGTTTGATTTGTAGATAGTCCACGATAAATGTAATACCTCCTTGAGTCATTAACACAAAGAGAACATCTTCATCTCGATTTTGATTAATTTCTACTTCAAAAGGTGTTAGTATAAAATTGCTGACACAAATCCACTCGATCTGTTAACTCGTTACAAACAAAGTATCCATTACTGTGTGATATAATCTGTATATTATTCCATCACTTTACAGGATAAATACACTAGACTTGATTAGGATAAACCCAAAATGCAGTGAAATTATTTGTCGTTTCACGCGTGCATGCTTGTTATTGTAGTGTTTTATGATGTATATAATTCAGTAATTTTTTCAATTAGTATAAAGAATCGAAGTTAATCAGCAGATCCAGCCGTGGGCATCCAAGGATGTTGTTTGAAGGGACCAAACCAAATCCCCAGTGAATTTCCAGTTGCGGTAGAAAATTGACTTTTCGCTTGGAGGTTTAGATTGGACGAATAACGTAGTAATGATCAATACAGTTTAAAACACAACTTTTAATTTGAATCTACTAGATGTACACACTTCTTAAAATTGGTTTTGGCAAGAATATAATGTGATTCTTACCCAAATGGAATTGGTACTGTTTATTTGGTTATTTCCGTGGTTATTTCGTGAAGAGTACTAACATTTATGTTAGATCCTTTCAAACCCGACTTTTTTTTTGCTGACAAGGCTTGTTGAACACAATACCGTTAAAATAGGTGATTTCAGAAAATTTGGATTTTTCCAAAAACTTATATCTTGCTACATTTCCGATAAAATTTGGATATACTATGAATAAAACCCAAAATATCTGAAACTAGTTTATTTCTTGACAATTGAGTATTGAAAATAGAACAGATTTATGTGTTTGTCTTTTATACAGACAAAACAATAAATGCTATTTCCAATATTGTCTATCTTAGCCTTGCTTTTACGGGTTTCAATTTCTAAGAAACGTAACCTTCATTTACATATTTGACGCGAACCAAAAACAGATTTGTTTTCCTTTAAATATGCATTATTTTGAATCCATTGCCAAGGAAAACAACTTGGGAAGCAGTATTCAAGAACAATGTTACGCACGGGATGATGTGACGAGAGTTGATTGCGTGTGCTGGTCGTATAATATTCATGTATAACCCCCCATCGCAGACCACTACTACTCAATGCCTTTTGTTTTCAACCCAATCTTCCTTGTATACTTCCAACCCTCAGATGAGCACACTATTGTTCGTCAAACATTTTACTAATGGTGCTAACAAAGCTCAAACAGTATCGTGTTATCTAAACAAAAAGAAACCAAACCGCATTCGTATTCTTCGCCATTCAAAATACAAATCGTGTTTGTTTAGAAGTACTCGTTTTTATGAACATTGGAGTTCGAGAGGATATGAGAATTGTACTTATGTGTAACAATTTAAATCGTATGAATATAAATTCCATGGAGAAATCGATAGTTTGGACTTTTTGCGCGTTCTAAAGGAACGCACGAACCCGTTACAGATGTATTAATGCACGGTACAACTAGTGACCTTCGTATCATTTGGGAAAGAGAATTTGTTTTACAAAAACTCAATTCATTGAAGAATCACTTCATTTCACACAAACATCACTATTATTTCGGTTATAATTTTTCCGCCGTCTTTATTCAACATAGTATAGTTCTCATTTCCATTAAAAGTGTTTTATTCAGAGGCAATAACTTCGATTACGTAGTTATAACATGATTGCAAGAAGGTTTTATGGCTTCTCACCACATTCATTTCCATGAATAAGTCCAAGTTCATACCAAAGTAATAACGTAATAAAATATCTTATAGTTTGATATGATTTTTTTATATCAAGACTCCCCTTCTCCCATATTGTCCATTAAACTAAAAAAGTCGTTGAATTGAAATTGATAAAAGAATAGACCGACCTATCTGTGAAGGGAAGGTCTATAGTTTATTGGTTCAGCTCCCAGCGGCGCAGAGTCCCCTTATGATCATATTTAGGGCCGGCTCGTCTCGAGTGTGAAATGTGTCGTCTGTATTTAGATCGCGTGTGCATCGTCTTTTGTCTCCGTGTGGCGCCCCGAGCGGCGGGTTTACGAGTGACAACGAGGGACGTAGTCTAAGTGAAACCAGGGACCACAGATGAAACCTGAGAGCACCTCCCACCAAGACGAATAGCGCGATTCTATCAAGTACACTCGCGTTTTGATAAAGTAGCTCCTTCAAGGGTGGAACAATTGAGGAGAATGATAGTTTGTTATATCTCGAGTATAATGCTTTAAAGTTAGTCCATGGGCTACGTGTGACGTTAGGTCATAGACTTATACATGCATTTAGATAACTATAAACAAGGGGAAGTAGGGTGGTATTACTATAAAAACCGCGCGAAATTAACGTGTATTAGTAAAGGCTGGTCCACACAGATTTTGAAGACATAATGCATAAGGTTTTAAGACGTTGTTTTAAAAACAACAATGAAAACAACGTCTTAAAACTAAAACTTTGTGTGAACGCCAGTACGTGTTACCTATGATCCAAATTTACGACTACGCGTTAAACCTTAAATCGTATGTCTTAAAAATCTGTGTGGACCAGCCTTTAAATATTGAGAACCGTTCACAATATTAATAAAGTGATATAAAGTGATGAAGGACTGAAAAATGTGGTGTGTGAGAACTCAAACACTGGATTAAATAGGTGAAATATTTGTATCGTACCGGATAATGAAGTGTTTATCGGGAATACTTTACTGTACTGATAACAATCACTCCAATGATTAAAATATTGTCATTGTTTGAAATCTAGTTTTTAGTTATTAGAAAACCACATTTTTTACCCATATCACTTCTTTAATATTGTGTAGCGTTCCAAAATATTACTAAACAAACAATTTCGCGCGGTTTTTATTAATGGGACTACCTTTTTCTGTTAATGAAATATGGACATTTTGTCTTAAAAACCGTTTTCAGGTAAGTACTCTAATAATTGGCTATGAATTCCAGCAAACTAGAGAAAAGTGTAGAGTACAAATTGACTTGGACAAATTTTGGAATGAACGGTTTGAGGAGGTTCTATGGTTGATCGGTTGGTTGATGGACCTGAATAGTTATTTAGGTGGACTGACGTTGGACATATCTATCAATAACTCAGTCAATGATCGATGTTTGACATTTAATAAATTTTAGTTGCTTAATGAAACAGAAAAATAACACACAAAACAAAAGATTCTTTGCGAATGTATCATACCGAACATAGTCAATTATATATTGACTCGATGAAATGGAAAATGGCGGAGTAAAATTACACGACATTTACATGTAAATCAACGCATGTCCCACCCATATAGATAGTTTTACAAAATTATTAATAATGTTTTAAGAGCAATTAACGTCCAATCATGAAACTGATTGATAAATTGTAATAGTGGTCCATTTTCGTTAATGAAACCAAAAACCCAGCCCACCCCCAACCAAGCTCGTGGTTTCGTTAACCAAATTTTCAAAATTATTTATGAAACTGAAATCAGTATTATAATTAATAATTAATTACGAATACTTAGCTGGCTGACAGAAAGTATCTCATATCTGCTGAAAGAATTAGCTGCATGAAAACACAGACAAGCTAGGTGGATCCGAGTAAATGAAAGACCCGCCTTATGATTACATAATTGGATAGTTCACATTGAAACTAAATACCAAAAGAGTAGTGTATTTGCTAAATAAATCCTAGAATCCACTTAGTAAGACAGCTTTATAGTGTGGACGGGAATCTGAACAGCAACCATCAGTATTAGCATAAGCGCTTGCCCAGCAAGATGGAAACATACTTCCTGTGTTATATCGCTGCGCATGTCAAAGCCATTAACTGAATAGACTCAATATAAAATCCGCACGAAATGAAAGACGTATTTCAGTAATGTCTACAGAACGCTACACAATATTTAAAAAATGATAAATAGCCGCATTGTAATTTCGTAAGAACTAAGAACTAGATTGAAAAATGTAAAATATTTTAATCGTTACGGTTGATACTGGTAACGATAAACATATTTGAAATTTGTTTAGTTCTTACAACTAAACCACAATCGATAATTTAACACTTTAATATTGTGTAGCGTTCTCAAAAAAAAAAAAAAAAAAAAAAAAAACTTTCACACGGTTTTTATATTGAGACTACCCTATCGCCCTTCGAGCTCTCGCTCTCTCTTACGTGGACGACGCAATGGGGAGAGATTTTATCTGGCCAGTACATCCACCGCTTCGCACCCCCTCGGGGTTGGGGCACATACGCGTTCAGTGTTCCCAGCATAACATGCAAGCAGGCAGAGCTTTCACGCGAGCCGAGGGCAAATACCAAATCACGCATTGATGGAGACCGGTTGATGGATTGATGAGGGATCACTTTACATATTAGTACACTCTGTTGAGGCCTCTATTGACTTTAATAATGATTGATTTGTGTTCGGGGTCACATAATATGGCGTTTGAAGCTTGGCCAGTCGGGATGGCTCCCTCGACAGCAAACAGGGATTGAATCGGGATTGACGGCAAACATAATCGCTTTATCCTTGCCTTGGTAGGCTGCAAAACCATGAGAAAATATAAGAATAATTTAATATTACCAAGGAAAATAGATGGTATTTATATGTAATATACAGGCGACCATGCATTATTTGTTTCTTATGTGCTTATAAGTAGATACATGCAGACATAATTTTATATTATGTGTACATTTGTCATTTCTGGGATTGTATTTATTTGTTTAAAAGTTGTCATAAAATAATGATTTTTTGTTTAGAAAGAACTCTCAAAGCTATTGCGTTGTAATTCTCTGTACCACTGTTACTAGTTGTTTGAACTACTAACACTTGAATAATGTGTCACAGTCAATTCATGAACTGCACGTTTAAAGTATTTTATTATTACTGATACCACAGCTGGATCATATACGGGAGAGTCGCTTGAAAGCGTTCAATTCAATTTGTATGTGTCGGTTTCTGCAATTCCCTCTTTATCTGTGTTTATATAGGATGCACTATAGAAGTGTGCCAAGAATGATAGGTTCAAGGTCATTATATTCAAGATCATACGTTGCACGAACGTCATATCTCTATGCATGGACGACATATTGGTGACCAAACTATGACATATTGAGGCCGTTGCGGACGATACAATTGAAGTCCATTGTAGTACTCTACAAACAACCTTCTCTATTAAAAATGCTGCGTGTAGTGAAAATAAAATTTGTAAGTGTGGTAATTGATTATTTAAATATATTTTTTATTTTTTTATTTTAAAGAATGCTTTCAGTCAATTTACAAACAGTAGACACGCTGATGTTCTAGAGCTGTGCTATGCCTACAGCAACAGTGTTACAACCGTGGCCGTTGTGGGCACTCACAACCTTACCCGAACACGTGATGATAAAGGTTTCTGTATACTACCCTTAGGTCGGTGCCACACTTGCGGATCGTCCGCGCGGACCATCCGCGGCGGATCGACCGCTGACAACGTAAAGCATGTATTCTTATGGGCCCTGCCACACTTGGCGGTTCGTCCGCTTTCAACCGCGAGCGACCGCGACATGCAGCGTTCGGTCCGCGCGGATCGTCCGCCTCCGAGGAACGTGGAGCATTATCTCTTATGAGGGGTGACACACTGGCGGTTCTTCCGCAGAGGGTTTCTGTGAATTTTGTTCACTTCATTTCAAGACACAGGCAAATACCTTTTTAATACTAATAGCTTCGCTATTGCTACGGTATTTGACACAGGGTTCCAAGTGAATTTTGGTCACTTCACTTCATGAGAGCAAGGGGAGATGATCGATACAGAGAAATTTATTTGCGAGGTGAAGGCTAGGGAGTGTTTATGGAAATTGTCTACGAAAAGCTATAGCGATTGGGACATGAAAATAACGGCATTGCAAGACATTTGTTGTGAGATATACCCGGAATGGAAGAGTTACTCTTCAACTGATAAAAATAAGATTAGTATAAGTAACACAAATAATTTCTTAATTATTGGCTTCAAGATTCAAATATGTTTTCCTCTAACTATATGACTGTTGTGTATTTCTCCCGTGGATATTGCCAAGGTAAAAAAACAAATAGGTAGTATTCAATAGACGTCACGTGGCGGCCATATGAGGTACTCATTGCTTGTTTACATTCGTTCTGTCAACCCAGGAAATATCACAGTTTTAAGCCGTATAAATTGACGCGTGTAGCTATAAAAGTTCAAGAAAATGATAACATTAACACATGCAAATTATTGTCTTCAAACAGAGTTGACGCGTTCTTATTAATACGGAACTTGTGTTTGAAAACAGTTGATATGCCAATCAAAGGACATCTGCAATATTGCAACAATGCAGTGTCGGAAGAACGTAAACAAATGTTTACAGAGTACCTCAGTATGGCCACCGTGCGATACCGGAAAATACGTTATAGCATGCTCTCAGGTACCAATAAGAAAGAGAAACAAAGAGCTGAGAGAGAGAGAGAGATTGATTGACTGATTGCTTTATTTCAACTGGCAAGAAGACCATGGGGTATTTTCTTACATGTAACCAGCGTTATACAGACTTGTAAGTCACCTTGCTACTACCGCGCGGTTGATCCGCAAGTGTGTCACCTCGAGACTGTCCGCGGATAGTCCGCGGCGGACGATCCGCGGCGGACCATCCGCAAGTGTGTCGCCGCCCTTAATGTCGGCGAGAGTATTATACATACAAAAAAATTGACTTCAAAAAATAGTTATATACAAGAAGTATTTTCATAAACTTTTCGTCCGTGCATGTATCGAAGTGTAAAATAGATAGAAAGCCCCATGTCTCGACTTGTGCACACTTTCTACACGAGATCTCTGGAATATTCTCTGGCGCATCGTATCTGTTAGTGATGCAAAACATTGCATAAAATGTACATATTAGCTTCTAAATATTTCTGTCACGTCAAATCGATTTTAAACACGAACGTAATTCTTATAGTTATGTTTCTATGAATTGTTTACATTTATAACTGCAACATCTCTTAAATTCCCCAGTAGCATTAGACTAAAACGAATATGTTCTGGAATCTGTAAATATACGTTGCGCTTTCGGACAGTTATTTCGTGTAACCCATGTTGCGTTGTATCCCATGCGTCACGTATGTCACGCGCACGCCACTGGTGGTGGTATTAAGTACTCATTGAGGTGATTAACAACAGGTGAAGATCTATCATTCTATCATTAGTCATTTACAAAACCACCACTGGTATCCGACCCGTGTTGGCCGGGCCCCACCGGTCCGCAGAATAACCGGACAGTCCGAATGTGGACGGTTGAAAAAAGCAGGGGAAAATAATGATGCGACGTTTTTCTTGTATCGTAACTTTTAAATCAATCGTTGCCTCGTTCCATTAGCGAAAGTTTTTTCAAAAACAATAATTTTTACTCATTATTAGGCTACTGAATACTTTTAAATTTAAGACGATTATCGTGGCTATTCGTAAAACTGCGTTTTAAATATTAATACTTGTTTTATAATTCATTTACATAGATTTATTATTTTAGTAAAGATTTGTTTGTTTCAAGAAACAAGTCTGCATGAGAAGCTGAATACTTCATTTGTGCAAATTGCATTTTTTATTTGAGCCATTCTTATAAACGTCAAATACAGTGAATTACGTTGATAACTGTTTCAAGCTCTTTTTCCCGTGTATATTTTTAGATGTGGTATTCATCACTACTTGAAATCTGAAGAAAATATAACATTCGATATCGTTGTGTCTCTATATTTCGTTATCACCAATCGTTATCACTAATTCCTTCTTTCATTTAACATCATCTGGATAAACCTCGCGACATAAACATTTGTGCTAACGTCAAGAAATGATTACCAAGTATTTTCATACTTGTCTAAAGTAGTTCACGTTTATGAAGAAGTAGGTGTAACTTCTAGAGTACTTCACAAACTCACCAGACAATGCATTTTAACATAATATATAGCGAATGAATGCTCAGAAATATAATATTGTGCCATACCCTCATATAAATGTAACTTGTTATAAAGTATTGCATATAAACCAGAGTCGGTTCGATGGGCTAGGCGGTGTTTTGTCCTCTCTTGAACGCAATCCTGAATCATGGCGGGTTTAAATCAGGATGAGACCAGCGTCTCGGCGGCTGGAGTCTCTTCAATGCAGATGAATGCTTACATCCTTGCCTTGCCACACCCTCTAGGCCTACTCTTCCCTTCCCACAAGTTTTACAGTGATAGATCACAATTTATTCTAAGGATAACGTATTATATTATATTTGAAGTAATGGCTGTGGGTTTATATCCCATGTAGTTTAATTCACTTGACGTAAGATGTATCTTGTACGGACGTTGTATCTACTCTCTCACATACTCTTGGATCTTTTGAAATGTTCCATTTAGTGGGAAAAAGTTATTATATAATTATCAATTATAGATGTTATTTTATCTGCGCTGTAACGTTTGAAAATAAAGCGAGCATGTAGGATAGTGTACCAGTATAATATGTAGCCAAATATAGAACGAAATTGATTACATAAATGCAAGCGTCAAGGATGTTTTTATGTTAATTATCTTCGTTACATATATTTATAGGTAAATAGGTACCCTACCCAGAAAAATGTAGACTTACATACTTTATCGGTGTATTTAACTTTAAGCTACGTACATAATATATACATACATTCACTTAAAAAAATATATTTTTTCCTCGATGTTTTCAACATCTTTTTCATAACCAACTAAATAATCGCTGAGAATCTGCACAACTGTATCTAGTTAAATTGCAATATTGTGTGTTAATTAATTTATTTCTCTCCATTGTTTTCATTTATCTCATTTAACAAATTGTACTAAACTATCAAACTTATGAAATCAAAAACGATTCAACCCCTGTATCGATAATCGATACAATATGGTGATGAACCTATCTTCGTACACAACAAAAACTACTTGTTTATTACAAGTTACATTTAGCTATTTCTTTTTGAGTGGTGATTTCAAAGGTTTCGAGCTACATGAATCTGAAAACAACATTATTTGGCAACTAGGATTGACTTCTAGGATGTGATGATAATGTAGGTAGACTTTAAGATTGAAATATCAACTGCATTGTTTTAGTTCACTGCAATACACCAATTTCCAGTTGTATGTAATTACAATTTACTTAGGATTTTATAATTTTCTGAATAACAAATGAAACTAATAACAATAAAATTGTGTTTTCATGTAACATAAACTAATAATAGAGTATGTAAAATGTGTAAGTGTGAACATAATAAATTGTTTTTAAATAAGAGTAACCACATGGATAAAGCATGGTTATGGAGATGCTTTATTGCTATATGTGGTGCTTTATTACACATTTATTCCGCCTGTTACATTCGGTTATAATACTGATTTCCAACACACCATTAGTCTCGGTCGTACAAGAAAGAAAGCAATAAGAAAGCAGAAGTGATGTAATGGTAATATTGTGAAAGCGTGTGCGGCGGGTTGCGCTGGCTCATCTGCGGACAGTGTCGCGTGAATCATGGCAGGCAACGCTCTAGCGCTTTGCGGTCTCCCCCTGAACCAACCAGTCACCAGCTGTTACCGCTACTTCGCTTCAGAGCGGCCGCGACTAACCCACCGGAGAAGAAGTACTATTATTAATATAATTTATACAATTAATTTCAAGAAATTGTTGAAACGTCTTTGCAATATGAGCGAAAGCGGGCATGGGGTGTTATAGAAGCAATTACATTACTACAAGCTTCCGGGCGATTAGCCAACAGCTGAGGAAAAACCCTTCAAATAATGATGGGGTGTTAAAATAATAGCATCATCTTTAAGTAAGGGTTGCCAAGATCAAATTATAATCTTCTGTTAGTTTACGTGGTTGTTTTAGATTCTGACTTTCTCTTATCTATTGGACGTGCTTATGAAATCGCATTGCTTTTTGCTAGATTGAATTTAAGTGTGGTTTCAAAATTTCAGTGTAACTTATGAGGAACAAACAAAGCTGCTGAGACTAACTGTCTAAATGCGTCTTACTAAACGTCATTCAAGTCAAGTATGAGTTAAACTCTCGTATATATAAAAATAAAAAATAAACGGATTTGGTCATTTAAATTCTTGGAATTTCAAATCTATTGATACAATCAATTAATTTTCTTTTCATATGCATAAAAATGTATTTCTAAATTTTTCTATGATAACTTGTTTATTATACGTAATACGATTGTTTTCATGAGTACATAATAAAAATAAAATAAAAAATAAATTCACATTTAGAGTCTACCCACTCAGTAATTAAACTGATTTGCAGTGGGGGACTTTAATTTAAAGTGACTAAACCAACCCTGTAGGCTTCGAACACCATCGATGAGTGAGCGATAACATATCAAAGATCGATATTTCAAATACGAAACATAATATGAATCAGTGATTGGACAGTGCGAACACCTGCGGACAAATGCCAGAATCAACAAGGCCGAATCAGAACAACTTGGAATTTATTGAGTGCTTCGTTGCTAGGACGGCTCCAAAGTCACCGTTTACTTATTCCTAAGCCAAGAAGTAATGGAATTGAATCCACATTAGAAGTTAAAAAACTTCTGCCTGACGCGGGATTTGAACCCGGGACCTTCTGCATTGGAAGCAGGGATGCTAACCACTGGACCAACGAGCCACAATTTTGTATTGTTGTGCAATAAAAATGTTTTTTCTACGTAGGTATGTCTTTGTTATCGTCATTCGCGAATGTCTCGTGTCTCCGCTTATATACGAAGTAGAATGTTTTTCTTGGGTTGACATTGAAGTCTGTCCATGTTGTGTAAAATGAAGACGAAGCTCTCCGCAACGAAAGGGGGCGTTTTCCCAGTATTCAAACGAGGTAATCAACTAAATCGGCAATTATTTCCAGGGATTCAATTCATACCGAGATGAATCGTCGCTGAAAATGTTTGCGTGAGAGCTTCTCAAAGTGGTTCTCTTGTTCAGAGAGAGAGAAATTCGGTAAAAAGGAAAGCAAATCGGAAAGTGAAAGAAAATGTCAACGAGTAGGACGTGGTAAGCTCGCCTGTCAGAACTAAAGAGCTACCCGAGAAGTGAAAGCTGAACCCATCTCGAGCGGCTACACCTCTGACCTGTAATCAGCTGATATGTCAGACAGTAAACCGGAGCCTAATGACTTACCTGAGAGATTTATCTCCGAGAGCTCTTTAACCCACACAATGCATCAACAAGGATAATTACGACAGAACAAGAGCTTATCGCATGACACATGCCGCGATGCCAGGACACGCGTTATAATGAAACAAGCTTTATTTACACATCACAATTCACGAGTGTTATGTCAGATTACACTTCGCACATGGTTAACTTTTCACACTGATCGACGGACGCGTTATAGTCTTCATAAGGCAATGCACTTTGTCGCTAAAATTATGCCCATTTTACGTCGAATTTCTCTTTCTTTATTTTAAGACAATCAATAAATAAGATATAAACTTTGATAAAGATAATTTAAATATCATTTCATGTACTTGCCGTAGTTCAAACAAGTTATTCCAAGAACTGATTTTAACTGTGCATTCTGATACTGGTAATTTACCTTCTGCTGATAACGTATCGTTCGAGACACATGTGCAGCTAGGCTACTGTTACTGGGAGAAGAGCGCTGCTCAGTTTTCAATAAAAATATTGTCTCGATCATGAGTTCATGACCAATTTCATAGAAATGGATATTGTCATAGTTTTGGTTACAACCCAGACATTATATATAATATACATGTTCTAAATTGGCATTCAAATGTATTGTGGCCAACGTTTACACATACCTTTTACATTTGACGCGTATTAAGACTATCTAAGTAGCAAAGCCGTGCTTATCAACGAAAGAATTAGTGTTGACATGTTATTCTTTGCACACCTGCCAATTCACCCGCAGAGACACTGCTCCCACAACAGTGAACGTTGTAAGGTTTATTATCGTTCATAGCGACGCTAGTACGTTGATTGTGGTGGCTCATGCGGTTTGGGCGCAGGCTGTAATCGTTGTCACCTAAGGACGTAGGTTCGATCTTTCACCACTCATTCTCTTGAACAGCATATTGCAATAATATACATCTAAGCACAACTAATCATTACACATTTTTTAACACCACTCAACATCCATCTATCTCAATACACATAATGAAACTAAAGTGGTTCCACATCATCCTTGTGAATGCTGACGTCATAGATGTGTGAGTCGGAGCCAATCGGTGGATGGCTGTTTCAAATACTGACATTTGGTTGAACAATGCCTCACTCATGATGTCAGCATCCACAAGGTTCCTGTGGAACGATTTTACACAATCTTACATGCTTGAAGTATGTATACGTTTTGTATTTCATTTGATTTTGTAGACAGAAAATGTAGTATATCACTTTTAAAACAATATTTTCTAAACTATGCCAATAGTTAACGTATATGTACGTATCCACGTGTGACATTTACAATAACGTGCACATCTCTCCCTATGTATTCAACTATTTCAATGTTTAACTAGAGAATATTACTAACGTTGATTTATATGCAGCCTTGACTCGACTTTTACACGCCGCGTATACGAACGCGTAAGACGCTGGATCTAACTATTTATCATCACATTCTCTAATTGCCTAGTGTGCGTCGCAATGTTTACCGTTCTCCTCGGAGACACAAATCCTACCGGCTTATCTTGCAAGCCGCGCCATCATTGCATATCACGGGAGTTATAGCGGTGACGTCACGATCGTTACCTCGATTCAATTATGTGTATGAATGTGGGCCTAACGCAGCAATTATTTACATGCTTGAGTTGTGATCACTATAGACTAGACGGTGTGAGAGAATCTACGTAGTTGTACTGACTTGAAATAATGGGCGAAATGCGACGATCAAAAATGATGAAACGTTTTGAGGTTTATGGGTTTTCATGTACTTTACTTCAAATGTAACATTTCAGTTTCAAAACGTTAAATGAATCGATTTAAAATGAATTTAAAAAATTAATAATTAAATATTTGTTTTAAAAATATTTAAAATTATGTTTAAAAACAAGTTATCAAAGTTTTGATTTTTTTTAAATTTTGTTGCAATTCACGTTTTAGTCAGTCAAAGTGTGTCGATTTACGAATAACGGCCTCGCTTGACGGAAAGAACGGGTTAACTACGTCGTCGTGACAATACACAACCTTGCGGCGCGGCTGCCAGTGTTGCCAATGCAACAGTGCTGCAACCGTTATCGGAAGAGAAATCACCGCCGCCCAATTAAACGGAAACGATTGAGTTTTGAAGAGGAAATACGAAGACGTAAATGAGTTCAGAACCAATGTTGGCGGCAATTGTTGTCGAACTTGAAATTAGTTTTTTTGGCGTGGATACGAAGCTATGCATAGCCTACTATATACATCATACTTACAATGTACATTCATCTAACGAGTGATGTGCGTAATTTACTCGGTTTTAAAAACTATATTAATTGCAATGCAGCAAAATGACTTTTCTAAATATTTAATTTTTGTCAACGACATCAGTGATTTATTTATTATTGTAATTATTGTATATTTGTTAATCTTGTGTTGAATCGTTTTCTGTGTAACCTTACTTAATCAATTTCTGGTAGGCCTACTTCACCGTCTCAAACAAATAACCTGATCATTAAAATACATTTTCTACGACGATTATAAACAATAAACGTTGTTTGACCCTATAATCTTGACTGTAATACAGGTATATTTAAAGTCTCGTGTTACTTCTATATTACTTATATATTGATCTGAGATGTTTGAATACAAGTGTTTTTATGTCGTGTTAGCGCTTGTGAACCTTTCGTTTTCTGTAGCCTCTGCTTTCTTCACACTTTTAAATGTTCACCATTTACAAATTTCAAGTATTGGAATTTTCTACAATAATCAGACGAGGTACAGTTTTGGAAGTTTTGGGGTTCACTTCCCGGCAGAGCCATCTCATAAAGCCTCTCTCGGCGCTCGGTTGCTGTTGAGCCCTCTCTCATCTCACGGGCTTACTGCCAAACCTAAGCGTCTGTCTTCGTCTAACTCGATCTTCCGAACCATCGGTCTTTCTTTCCCCGCTTTCTTCTTTCAACAACATTCACACTAATGAGAGTTGCAAATGAGGTCTCGTGAATATCAGGGTGGGTCGCGGTGTTAACGAGATTGTCGAGAAACGGAATTTCAAAGTTGATTTTCGCTAAATCAGAAGGCCCATCACTTTTTGGCACAAGTTATTTGAATCCGGTCGCATGAGAACTTTAAATCTTGTACGAATGATAATATGCAGTGATATAAACAGAATTGAAGATTTTATACTTGACAGAAGACTTTAAATTATTTTATAATTTCAGAAGTAAATATTGTATTCTTCAATTAAAAACTGTTTTTCATTAGATTTAAAAATAATTCTACCATTTTTAGTTATAAGGCTCCATGATATAATTCAATAACAGCTGATGGGTTAAAAGGAAGGTCACACACAAGACTAACGGCTCTTCGGCCATTAATGATTGTTACAGAGTGTATTGATGTTGAACTTTATGTAACACAAATGTTAATGTAGGCCCTATACCTAAGAATTTATTGCGTCAGGTGACATCGTTTTCAATAAAGACAGGATGTAGTCACCCATACCAATGCTCTATCTATTTCTAAACTAGTCCTCATTTATAAATGTTCGTCTGCAACGAATGCATGAAGGTCCTCTTGACAAACAACAGTACGCGACTAGGACGTCAGGGCACAGCAGAGCGCTGCGGTCTCCACAGTGATAAGTTCCACATCAACCTTGTGAATTCTGACGTCATAGATGAGTGAATCGGAGCCAATCAGCCGGTGGCTGCTGTTTCAAATACGGACATTTGGTTGGCCAATACCTCACTCATGGATGACGTCAGCATCCACAAGGTTGCTGTAGAACGACTTTTCCTCGTCTGAAAAAAGCAGACTATGTTGCCGAAAATGTGCGCTGTAAGATTTTCTCCTTTCGCTTGTAATGTGTGTTTTATTTCTAAGAATATAATAACGAGAGTATAATGGCAAGTAAAAATAAAACTGACCTTAATGTTCTCTTAAATTATCGAAAAAACTTAAAATAACCAAAATAGTCTTTATATAAAATTCGTATACTGTTGAAAGTTTATGTCTGGACATTCAAATTTCGAAAGTTTTTTATTTGTCATGTATTATATTTCAGCGACCTTCTTTGTGGTTTTTTTAGAAGCCATTCCTTCTTAGTTCATTCTGTTGGAGACGGTGTGTGACCCAGTAGAGTAGCTGCGAGTGTTACTGTTTAGTATAGCTGTTAATACTAGGGGTGATCGTAAACCGAGCGGTGGCGGCTTGTTAGCTCCCTGACAGTGTTTACTACCTCGTGCCAGAGAATAATACACACTTTACAGCCAGACTTTACGAGCCTAGTCGCGCACCGACAACTATTGGAGGACTTGAATCGCGCGCGTTACGAGACAAGATCACTTCTCGTGCAGCAACGCACTCTAGATTGAGCGCTGGTGAATTTAGTGTCTAGTTTAACGTACTACTCATGAGCATGTAATCGTATGCACCTTTCTTTAAATGTATCAATTTAAACGAAATAAAAAAACCATAAAACAGACGAAAAGTGAACTTTGACTTATTTAATTCCATACGCATTTTTTCATTATTATCGTTAAATTATATCGTTTTTTTAATAGTGAGAAGATTTATAAATAATTACATTTCTTGTTATAAATATTGATTATAAATTTCATAGAATTGAGGAATTGGTTCTGCATAACGCCATCATCTTCTTTAAACCTTTTGGTTTATACTAGAAAATGTAGCAAATATTTCCAATTTTGCAAAATGGATTTAATTTTATCGAAGCTACATAGTTTGATACAAATTGCACCAACTTAATGTACCACAGATCCAACATAAGAAAAGACAATCATAAATACCTTTACTTATTACACATAATAATATTCTCTGGCTATAGTGTAATAATCAATGTTGTCTGCCATATTATCAATAACTATTAACTATTTGGTGGAGGTGCCGGGTAAGCATGTTGAACCTAGTGATATGTACTCAGGCAAAAAATAATTTAAAATAAACATTAAAAAAAAGTAAAATAAAACTACTTAAAAATACCATAAACTAACCGTCGTATTTATTACCACTTAGGTGGAATATACCCCACAATATATTTATTTGTCGTGTTGTCACATTTGATAAAGGTTTTTGATATAGAACAAAACTGCAAAACAAAAAACTGAATACATTTTTACTGAATACACCCATTGTTGCTATGGATTTGTTTCGTTGATGGGAAATAACATGCAAACAACTGTTACCTTGGTAACAATGGGCGCCCCTAGGTGTAGGGGCCGACTATAAATTCCAATTCTGTGTTAGAGCACACTACTCTCGCACTCAGAAGGTTTCCGGTTCGACTAATGTTACCGGGAAACTTTTTTGAAGCGTTTTCAACAATGTATTCAGTTTTATTATTGTAAGATATTATGAATAATAATAATAATAATAATTTTTGTAGGAATACCCGTTCTAGGGTGCACACCAGCTTTACCTGATGTGCTCCTCTTCAGGTGACTAACTAGGTTATTAGGGTGTTTGGATAGTTGGGAAGGATTGTCCGAGGGCTGATAGTATGACTCAATCCCAGCATTGGCTTTTACGACTGAGGAAAACCTCGGAAAAAATCTTCAGTCAGGATTGCCGGTGGCCGAAATCGAACCGGCGACCTCCCGAATTAGAGTCTCGCGTCTTACCGCTGAAACACCTCTATCGGTAGATATTATTAACGACGTATGTGAGTACGTAACAACTTCAAGCTCTTACGATACCTGAGGCTAGTTCCCATTAACATTTTCAGCACCAAATACGCCAGCAGTTGTAGCGTGTTCCCGTAAAGAACATCCCTGTAGCCAACGTCTATGGTCTTCCTCTTAGATGTACGGTATAGCGGCCATAGCAATCGCTTTATAGATTAAGATCGAACTTTTGCCAACCGGTAATCGACTTCGATTTGCACAAATTTGAATACCAAACTTGTTGAAAGATTCATGTATCTTCGATCGTGAATAAAATAGATATTAGAAAATATTTCCAATGCCAGCTACTAGGTACAGTGTCCACGTTAATTATTCTACGGTTAGTGTATTCAGTTTTTTTTCTAAGCCAGGAGATGTAGTTAAAAATAATCAAAACAATGTATAGTATTTATTTAATTTCCATCGAAACGTGAAGTTACTATGTTGAGTTTTTACGCATTGTGTGATTATTTGATTATATACAGGATACTTAGTGCTGGTATTGCAAATTAATAACAACATGACTCGAGTTAAAAATATCTAGTATTTCATAGGGTGGCCACATGTGCACATGCCTCAGGTAAACTATACTTCTATTGTGATTGTAGTGTACATCTCTTATACTGGATGTGAAGTTTCCGTTAAGGAAGCTAACTAGAAAACGGTTCATATGTCTGCGTATTTCTAGAAGGCAACCAATATAAAACGTCTCGACGCCCCGTCCCATAAGCAGGTTAATTTATAGCCATACAAGAGCCCATTAATTATTCATAAATACTAATTAATTTATCTCAAACGCGTAACAAATATCACAATGCGTATAAATGCGTTTCTCAACTTGACTTCAACTTGTATTAATAGAATACCAATATTTCAACCACTCCCGAATCTAGCAGTTGGACATTGAGAAAAGTGCCCCCAAGCAGATGAAGATACTTAAAAGTTATCGGTGTAACATATTTAAATTTATTGATGAGTAGAGCCTACTCTGACCCGTTTGGATAATGCCGAAGTTATCATTGTTTGTGATCAATAACCGCAAAACAAATAATGAGTGAAATAGAATTTGGGGTTGTGGCGGTAATTTTGAAAGAATATTTAGAATGTGGAAATACGTTTCAGTAACTTTGTCAATAAGTGAGTGGTTTAAAAATCGATATCATAAACTCGATGCCGATGTCGTTAACCTCCTCGTTAAATGTTGTAATTATTAGGCCTAAGCTACTTGAGGAAAAAGGATTGTAAAATCCGTTAGATACAAAAGGATTCTATTTTTAATATTAAAAAATGATTTGTAAAATGAAAAGAAGGAAAGCAAAAGAGACACACAATGGTTCATTGTGTATTTAGCGTTTCAAATGAATTTTAAGAATCTGTCATAAGAGCTTATTTAGCTTATTTTCTTATTTTTCCATTTATAATTATTAAGAGCTTACATTTTTAATTTGCGTAAAGGCATTTCCTTTGAACCTATGGAATAGCACAAATTACTAGCGAGCTTCATATTCGGATCCTTTAAATACATTTCTGTTTTGTCCATATCTTTTAGTTCATTATCTTTAATAGCACTCGTCAAATCATCTGAGTGCGCTTCTATTGCACAGAATCCTACACAATAGATTTCTGTGACAAATGAAGGAAGACTTTTTCTCTGAATCTTAAGTCATGTTGTTTGTTCCTTTGTGTGGCTTTGTATCTCTCTCGCTATCAAATAACAGAGCATTACAAGATGAACGAAGACTTTAGTTGTCATTAGTCTTCGTTAGTCTGGTAAGCCGCGTAACACCAACTTTTAATGTCGACAATCGCAGAACAAAGCACAGGCACTTACAACTTCTGCCTCTAGGGAACAGAGAGCCATTCCTTAGACTTGATGCTATTCATGTTATTTACCTCGGTCATGTAAACTAGAACATGTTTATGTGAATAATAGAATAAACCACATTAACATGACTTTTTTAGAATTTGTAAAAATATCTCTCGATGAAATGACACAAACATCAGGGACAGACAGACATACAGACAGACATACAGACAGACAGACAGACAGACATTCAGACAGACAGACAGACAGACAGGTAGACAGACAGACAGACAGACAGACAGACAGACAGACAGACAGACAGACAGACAGACAGACAGACAGACAGACAGACAGACAGACAGACAGACAGACAGACAGACAGACAGACAGACAGACAGACAGACAGACAGACAGACAGACAGACAGACAGACAGACAGACAGACAGACAGACAGACAGACAGACAGACAGACAGACAGACAGACAGACAGACAGACAGACAGACAGACAGACAGACAGACAGACAGACAGACAGACAGACAGACAGACAGACAGACAGACAGACAGACTAGAATAATATGTATATAGCATGTCGACTTTACAGTAACCGTGGGACCTATTCATATTCATATTCCAGATCTAGCAAATTATATGCAAGAATGTCCATTATAATTGTTTAAAAATATTTATTTGTTGTAATTGAAATCATGAGCGCTTTTCATTGTTTGTTTGAAGCCAGAGAAGTTTTCCTTTTTGAAGTGACAGACAGTGGCCATTCTGGATTGTTGTATATAAAGTGGAAATGTGACATGTGCATACATATGAGAAGCACATTCATAATGCCGAACATTAAGCGCACTGCAATAACATTTTCTAAGGAAATATAACTAAATAATTTACAATCTATGTAATGCTGAGTAATTGGTTCGCTTCTTATATTCAACTCTGTCATTAATTGTAAATAAATTAATGTTGCACCATTTATCACGTGTAAATAGGCAAATATTCTCAACAGTTTACTGTAGAGCTCTTGTACTGATATGAATACTTTTAAACATGATTGATATTATCGTATCGGGGATATCATTCTTACTAAGTTAACCCTATTTATTGATATCTTGAGAACGCTTGCAAGTCATTTAAAAACTGATCGCCACGCGGAATTTGGTTTTGTACCAGCTAAACAATTAATGTATATTCAAAAATGTATGTTCAGTCAAATATTGTAATTGTTACAATTCACATTTCAGTCATTCATTCATTCTAAATTATTGAATTGATTATATACATAATCACTGTAACAATTAAAATATAAGAAAGTTTTTTAATTCATAAATATTTCGATTTTCTGAGTCTCTTGTCCCTTAATACACCGGATTTGCATACGTTGAGGGTAGCGTCGCCTGTCGCAAGCGTCAACAACAAAGCCAACGCCGTGTTAACTTGAAGTTTGCAATGTGACTGTTCTTGATTCGTATTAATGATAGCCTACTTGCAAGTAGTGGCTCTCCGCTCTTCATAGTCTTGGGCGTTAAATTTTCGTTGTATATTAATTTATAAAATAAATAATTCACATAGAGACTGAGTCACACACATATTTCTCGTATAAAACAACACTTATCCCATATAGAAACTCAATTAATGTGAATTTAAAAACCAAATCGTTTGCAAACCTCAAGTGTATTTCTTGAGTAGGTACTTCTCTTATTTCATTATTTGATAAGACTGTTGGATGAGCCATTAAGAGATTTCTAACCCTACATAAACTAAGGCAAATTTGTCGCCTTGCTTAAATAGAACATTAGTCTAAACCAATAGCGGCAGTTACTAAAGCTGTATTCCCAGGGTTAATCCGCCCCTTCTCTGCAACTGACGCGTTTTTACCATCCAAAGACTAAGACAACAGGAATATCAAATCATTTGTTCGTTTGTTTATGAGTCGTGCCAACACTTTATTGTAGAAATGAAATAATAAGCTTCGTATTAGCATTATATTATACAGTTTCAATAAGAAGGTTTAAGTACACTCATAAAAGATACAAAGTATTTAGAATGATATCCTTGATCGCAAAATACTTTTCACGGGACACGCTAACTATGCTGTTTTCATACTATTAAGTTCAAAAATCCAATTTCTTATACACTGAAGATAAATGAAGATAAAGCAGCCTTGATAGTACCATGTGTATCCGACACACTGAACCGCACGCATTTAATTTGTGTCTTTAGATTTGAACCGTCCAACTTTATAATTAAATTTAAATTAATTTTATTATATTAATTGTGAATCGTACTCATCATCAACGGTTAAACGTCAGTGCAGCAAATGGAAAGTAAAATTATTTATTAAGGATCTGCATAAATATTTTATCCAACTTGTTCCAATTGTCTACACTGCACGATTGTCAATGTATTACCTTATTTCACATATGGTTTATGTTCAATATGTTTAGTTTAGTTTAGTTTAGTTTAGTTTAGTTTAATTTTTTGGACAGTATTTACATATATTACATAATAATGATACATATTTGATGACAGATATAGTGATCTGTATTGTTGTCCTGTTTTATATAGCCTTGTACAGAGATAAAGAGGAAGAATACAATACAAATAAAAAAATCAAGGTAATAATTATAGCAGTGATAACATTAAATCATAAGTAAAATAAAAGAGCATTAGCTATAAATTTATAAATTATAATGGTTGATTAAGATATTCGTTTATGTTGTAAAATGGGTTTATTTTTAGGAAGTCTGCTAGCCATTTTTTTTTTTTTAATTATTATGTTGTCGGAGCTTTTTATGTGGTTAGGTAGTTTGTTATATATTTTTATTTTTAGATAGTCTGACTGAACACAATATTATTCTCCTCAAATATATCAAGGTTTGCTATATTCCCTCGCGGTAGCTCGAGGAAGTTCGTTCCAAGTAACGGGTAAAAGAGAAATCGTTTGTCGAAACAATGAATCGACATCGATAAAGAACATCAACACAGTAACACCGAACATATCACCGCGTAAGTTCATATTCATCTATATCAACGTTATTAATGGCATATTTAAGAAGATGTTTTGTATTTTGTTACTGTATTAGTTGTGATAGCTGTTTTAGAAGATTGACATATAGGTATATTTTGTTTTCGGTAGTTCTAAAATGACGAAATATTTGAGCTAAAGCGGCGACCTATCTTTGAGATACCCCTAAACGCTGTCTAAATATTTCTTCTAAACCATGTCTGAGAGACAATTTAGTTTTAACCCACAAATTCTTGTTTTTATTTTTTTTGTCACGTTGGTACAAATGTGCATACCTACTAATCTGACCCAAACCTTGGTTGTTTTCCTTCAGCATAACCTCATACTTTAGTTTTCAACTATAGCATTCGCGTTGTCTTTCCAATACACTAATATGAGATAAATGGCACAAGTTTGAGCTCCAGTCCAATTCTCACCTTTATCAATAATGGACAACTCAGCCGTTTGCGGGTTTGAGAAACGCAAGCAGAAGTTATCTCTAATGTCCAAGTTTGTTCTTCGTCCGATGATCGCCAATATTTGTATTAATAAATAACCTTGTATCGTTCGCATCCACACAATTACAAGAACACAGTAGACAATGTTTGTCTAGGACTGCGGAACACAAAGACCAGGAAATATAACTACTTATTTTTTTATTGTCTTCTGGTTATTTCCATAAATTAAACTATGTTATGAAGTAAACTCGCCATTTATCCAGGGACGTGCACACGGAAAACAGAAATACGCTCAATAGAACAAACATCAATTTCAAAAAAGAAATTAGAAAATACCAGCAACAAAATTACTCTAATAAAAAATACAGTGAGAATCTAGTTAATTTATTCATGATCGCCACTAAATAGATGTACAGTTTCCTACTGTAGATGAAAACAAACAATTTAGTTATGAAATATAATAGACAGTATTATTGTGCAACAAAGCCCACGACTACCTGGATCATGCAAATTGTTTCAGTTATTCAATGCAAACGAATTTATGAAGCTCTCAAACGTGTTAAATATAATAGGGTTCATACACACTCCTTGTATCAAGCAATCTGTTGGATCTCATAATACTGGATTACTGAGATAGAAAATAGGTTGTATACTAACGTATTTCATAAAAACAAGTAGTAATTGTTACAATTTTGTTTGTCTGTGTACTGTAAAAACATTTGTTCACTTTTTAAAAACGTCTTAATACTATTTCCACTGCACTGCACGCTATTGCCTATTGGATACCAAGAGTACAGTCCATACTAGAATTATTTGTGAAAATAACCGTATGTATTGATAGGAGGGAACAACTACCGACCGTAATGAAATAAAAATATAAAATTGTTTTACTTTCAATGGCAATTAGTGGTTACTTGATAATATTCGTTTTTTGGAAGGTCGGGTAATTACATTGGCCAAATTAGTCGCTATGTGCACAAACCAAAAGCTCGATCCATCATCATTACCATATTCATCAACATCATCGTCACTATCATATAGTCATCTTTATGGTAAAGTGTTCATCATTTTCTTTGAATATTTATATAAGATATACGATTACAAATAAGAATTTTGTTGAATATGTTTCAGGCAGATTAAAAACTCAACAAATAAAATAATCGAAATAGGTTATACATCGACTTTGTTCGCATTTTTCTTGCAAATATACTTGTATCCTTGTAACAGTCAATTACATTATATCCTGCCCTCTCTAAATATTATTTCATTACTTAAACTGAATGTCAAGTGTTTGTGTGAGTTCCACTTACGATATCATCTCGTATTACTTAGGGCTTGTTGACTGTCTGGCGGACTTCGTTCCTCAATTTCCCATGGTTCTGTTCTGTTTTTTTTTTTTTTTTTTGGAAAGATCATAACAAGCTTTTCATATAATCCCTGTATCAAGGGCCTCTACACTGTTGTTTTATATAAAATAAAATGAAATGCTCCCCCTTTCGAGACACAACCGTGGCTCATATACAATTTTACTTCGAGTATTTCCCCATTTCGATGAGGGTTGTTGCTGATCTTGATATCATACTAAGCAAATAAACCCATCAACGTATACCCATAAAGGGTTGTAATGAAATTTCCCTTACTGCCGCATTTTTAGAGTAGTTCGTGGTTACTTGCTTAATGCTTAACCAACACTTACACAACACAGTTTATCAGAAGACTAAAATACACGTGTTTCGTATATTGCGCACAGATCTACCAAGGGAACTGGGTATCACATGGCTCACGTATTTACGTACTTCTAACTTATAAAAATCTCTCTTTGTAAGTTTTACATATTATTAAATATTCCTGCACTCGTCATCGCGTTAATCAAAACCAATGCTAATCTTATTTTTGAATATTCAGGAGTTGACAAAGAATTAAAAAGTTGTTTTAAGAAATGTAATGACAGAACAGTCATATTAAATCGCGTAGTTGCAAAAACATATGCACAATCAGGAACTCGAAACTAACATACAAATGTATTGATAAAGATAATATAATATGTACTACCCTTGGTTTACTAATGTTGTATATTACTAGCTTAGAAAGTATGAGAAGTAAAGTAGGAATGCATGCATATATTTCATTTAGTCGTAAAACTTTTCGTAATTTAATTCTTGTGAGCATTTTTTATAATTTGCATTGAAACATAGTAGTAAGAAAATATGAAACAATTTAATATAACTAAAAGACTTCGATAAAAAGAATTCGATTTTAATATAACTTAGACTTCGAATTATAAACACGCATGTCATTTGAACCTGTTCCCACTGGGATTACGCGTTGTTCCTCCACACTTTATTTCAAGTCAATTTTTTGAATTTCTAATTTAATTCCACGTCGCAAGTAACCAGCATGGTATGACAAATCTCTGTCGTCCTATCAGAAAAATGATAAAACCGTCGTGAAGCACGGTGCAAGCATCCAGTTTTCTTAACGGCGTTTGCGAATTTAATTACGTGATTGAAGTAGCTGAGACTTATCTCGCGGCGTACAATAAAGCGTGTTTAATTATAGGGGAGACGCTTTGCTCAACGATGCCGACCATACGGGCCTGCTTGCTTGCGTATACTACTGCGCATGGAAAGCTGCGCATCTTCAGGTGTTACTCCACCGACGAATGGTCTCATTATTTAGATCGATTCGCATTTTTTTTATCTTCTTCTATGAGAATGGATCGAACTTTATTGTCTATGTCCATTGTCCACCTGCCATGTGGAACTCCCGGTGCATACCTGTTAAAAGTGCTTTAATATTTTTCAACATTTTCACAAAATGAATTGTAATATTTTTATTCTTTAAGTGCTTTTTTCTTATGAATGTTTCTTTGTTCCAGTAAATATTCCCCTTTTTGAAATGTTCTTGTCTAATTGTGAAAGGTTGTCTCAACAACGCCTAGCAAAAATTAAATAAGGATATTTGAAAAAAGGAAATATTTGTAAGGACAACGAAACTTTCGCAAGAAAAAACATAACATTCCCAAAGGGAGACATATTGTTTAATTTTTGACAATTTTAATCCATTTAACACAATTTTAATCGAAAGAAATCAGTGGTCTCGCAGGGTAGGTGGACGGTAACCTTGATCGATTCGCCTAGCTTTTTTAATATCGCCGTATGCTTATATGGACCAAACTTTATTAATCGCTGTGGAATATATTCGAATATGTATGTGTTTAATTATTGTTGGTTGGTTTCTAACACTCAAACAACCCTTAAAACGTTTTCTAACTCATCTTTTATTCGTATTGCAGTATTTTTAAGCGAGCGAAACGAGCGTCTCCATTAGACCTTTATGGCACTTCGTTCAGTTTTTGTTTTTTTTTGTCTGTCGATAGCGGTCGAACGGAAAGTCCGATCAACTTGAAATTTGAAACGTCAACAAGCCTCGGTGTATACTTTTGAGGAAAAATCCTTCCAAAAGTTACAAAGTTACACCATAGTTACTGCAAACTATTTTTCTGAAACAAAATGGTGGCAAAATGTGAGATAGCCATATTTTTCTAAAGCTTTTTCCGGTCACGAATATGTTCATGTTATGGCGGTTTGATAAATATAGAGAAAGTTACACAAAAGGTACTCGAAAATATTTTTCTGAAACACAGTAACGGCCAAATGTGAGGTAGCTATCTTATAGTAAATTTTTGTCCGGTCACGAACATACTAAATTCAACGTTATCGGATACGTATTAGAGGCAGAGATTACATTTCTATTGCTGTCAATAACTGTTAGTAACGGTGGCGGACCGTGTGGAAAACACTAGACAGAATGACAACGAAAATTCTTACCAACGCACATTACACTGCATTCAACAATGTCGAGAAGTATAATAGCTATGGAAATAAAAAAAATAAAAAAAATGCAATTCACATTCTTGAATTGTTGTTTATTGTTGTTTTTGTTAGCTTTGAGATCTTTTCGCCAGAAAGTTCGTAGATACGGACGCGCTCTCTTATCAACGCGTCAAACAGAGCGTTTTCCTAGTTTAATTCATATCGTATGAAGGGGTAACATGTCGAGACATTATTAAGCGAGCGAAGCGAGCGTCTCATTAGACCTTTAGGGCACTTCGCTCTGTTTTTTTTTTCTGTAGTTTTGTGAGAAAATCGTTTGAAAAGTTACAAAGTTACACCATAGTTACTGCAAAATATTTTTCTGAAACACATGGCGGCAAAATCTGAGATAGCCATATTTTTACAAAGATTTTTCCGGTTCATTTTATGGCGATTTGATAAGTATTGGCAAAGTAACACTAAAGTTACTCAAAAATGTTTTTCTGAAACATAGTAACGGCAAAATGTGAGGTAGCTATATTAAAGTTCATTTTTTAAGCGGACCGTGTCGAAAACATGACGACGAAAAATCTTAGCAACGCACATTGCACTGCATTCAACAATGTCGGAAAGTATGATAGCTATAGCAATTACAAACATTTTTGCAATGCGCCTTTTTCTATTGTTGTTCATTGTTGTTTTTAAAAAACTTTGAGAACTTTTTGCCAGAAAGTTCGTAGATATGTAAGCGCTCGCTTATCAACGCGTCACACAAGAGCGTTTTCCTAGCTAAATTAATAGCAACTATAGAAAATAGAATATAGTTTTAAACTAGTACAAATCATGCATTACAGCAAAGTAGACGATTGGCTATTGCATGCATTAAAAACTTATGGTCAAATATCTTCAAACGCAATTCAAAGATATTTGTCAAAATCATTCATTGTAATTTCGTGTTTACGTTTAAAGTGACCAATAAATAAAATAGTGCAAATAGCAGTAAGTTTAGTTGTAAGTTAAGTACATACAGTATTTACGGGTAAACATTATTCAACACATTAGAAAAAATGGAATGCTTGCAATTTATTGGAATAAATATTTTTTTAATTGCTTTTTTCTACTATTATATAATTTATATAAAAGTTTATTTGTCAATATGGTGACAAGTTTAAATGGTTTTTACTTATATTGTGGTTCTAAGAATTTTGTTTCTCTGTAAAATCGAACACAGAAAAATACATATCGTAATTGAAACAAATAGAAATCCTTTCGGTCATTAAAACATAATTATATTTCTAATTCACAGTAACAATAAAACTTTATACATTTATCAAGAATAAATCACTAAAACATATATAAATTATTATTAACTTAACGCCGGACTATCTTCAACTTAAAATTATACAGACATGTAGTGTGTCGATGATTTTGAAAAATCTTGTCTTGATGGAAATATTGTCGTAGTTTTAAAATGTCTTTGCGCGAGGTTCACGTATCGCAGAGGTCGGCACCCCTGACAACAAACTGTTCGCGAGGTTGGTAAGCTTTGTTACATCCACCACTAGCAACGTCTGGAAGTTGGCATTCAAAGGATTGCCGTGTTTAATAAATTAACTTCAAAGCTGGCGTCCTTACACCGTCTAGAGGAGAGATGGGTTAAAGCCTCAACGAGTAAATGAGTAAATTAAAAAAAGAGTTCTTAAAATTCATTGTTTTGCTACAAGTCTCTGGGTAGGCTCATATTATATTTAAGTAAATGCATTCATTTATTTTGACAATAGAATAATACTGTGTATATTATAATTTAAATAATTGAGTGAATGGAAAAAAAATAAAAAATAGTTTACCAAGTAGTTGGTTCTATGTTCTTTACGTGAAATTGGTGGGCGAAGATTTTAATATTGTACTTTTTATTATATTAGACTCCACTTATCTATATTGATTGACAACAAATAAAAAGTAACAACGGCAATGACTACAATATGAATAATTACGCAAGCAGTCATAGCTCTGTAGAAACTAAGACAAGTTTATAAACACGCCTATGCCAATGAATAAGCGTGTGAATACGGAATGGCATGCTGCTTTCAAAGTGGAACTATCGTTATCAGTTAAAACTGATGTAAAACAAAGTAAAGTAAACAAGTTAACGTGCAATTAAAATTTCGATTCTGGATTATTTCAGTTTTGTATTTAAACATCATATTTGTTACAATCCGATTTAAAGAAATGTTTGTAAAGTTGATCGCGTAGACGCCTGGAACAAAACCCACTACATTTGCATATAAGTCAAGATCAGAGTTTGTCTTGATACAACTCGTTATGGCCCAAGTTTCTTTGCAAAGTCACTTTTCTCGTAAGCACTAGGCCACTAAGTATAAAGCTTGAGTAAGGCTCTTCTCATTCTTCTTCAACTTGAAGCAGGCGAAAAGTTCCTCGTAAACGCGCGCAATCAAAGCAGTTTTGCAAGACTTTGTTCTGGATCTCTAATTCTCAATTCTTAGCATTTCAATGTAAGCTTAAGCTAAGCCCTTTTCTGGTCCGCAGCTTATCTCTTTCTTCTCAACGTTAAATGCAAATTCAAATTCTGCCATTAGGCATCCTGCAGAGATGGATTTCTAATCCCTGCACACTTTTATTGTGGCTTATATAGGCCTGTCCCGATGTTTCTTAAAGTTAAATATTGCATTATACTATGCTCATTACGCTCATACTACGCCATGTTAGGTAGCACGTAACTGTATAAACGGAGAGTAAATTGAACAATGTCTCCTACTAAAAGCAGTAGGTCAAATTTGTTAAGGAGTGTATTGACAGTAAATATAAAAGTTTTTTTTTTTTTAATGTAAGTTTGAACTGAGCAGTATGAAAAGACTGACAGTTTGGATGGATAATGCGAAAAGAAGCAAAGCGCTTTTAGGGCTGTCTAGTTTGTGGGATGTCCACCGACAGGATGAAGACTTGAGCACGTGTTGCTGATGTAGTTGTGAATGTTGATATTAACAATACAGTGTTAAAATACAAAATTGCTAAACATGTACACTCTTCATAAACCATTGGTATTACAAACACCTTTGTTGTTCACTCGGCCAGTTTCAATTTCGGGGTAGTTCGTGAGTTGCTAGTTGTGTGAACATAGCAATGACAATCCTTGACGACAGACACACATCTAAACGTTGTTCAAATGAACGAAGCTAAGTTAACCTAGAGAAATTGAATATGGAGTTCCACAAGGGACTGTCCTTGGTCCAATACTATTATTAATCTATATTAACGACCTGTGTTATCTACAAATACATGGAAAAATAATAATAATTACATTCACAGACAGAACAGTTATTTTCTCTGCAGTGTTATGAAAAAGTGTACATACCTACCATTGCGCAAAATAACAAAAGTAGCTCGATGCTGAAGTAACAATCTATTTACTCTTGATTATGACATAACAATGTGTATTTCATTAAGCCGTAAAATCAATAACAACCTTGCACGTCTACAATCAAAATTCATTGCAATCATTGTAACGACAATAACTTTAACTGCGACTGCCCCACCATTAACAAACCCCATGCCATAAAATCCTGATCAACATTTCATTTGATATTTAACGTCGTAGTCGATAACTGTCATATGACGTACCACATTTAAGCCATCACAACCATCATATTACGATGACCGTAAACAATCTGCGTTATTCCATTCAAAACTTCTATACACTACGAATTATACTATCTCCTGTTAACATTAAAACTGAATATTATGCCATTGTTGAATTTATTGTTCAATATGGCGTCATCACTGTATGGAGGAAGTATGATGCTCACATACAAAAAAAACTCATCCATTCAGAAAACTACTATCAAAAGTATTCGAAAAAGAGACGACAAACATTATACAGAAACAAATTATAAGGCAAGCGGTGTCCTCCAAACTCGCAAATGCGTACATTAGCATTTGAATGCAAATATACAAAAAATGTACACTGGATACCAAAGGCAACAGTAAACTAAAAATAGAGTAAATAAATGATTAACAGGGAAGGATACCTCTACGTCAAAAACCGCACACAATTTTCATTCTTAAATTATATCACAAGAATGGGCTTCGAAATCGAAAATCTGAATTAGCAGCGCACTGTGGTTTAGTAAGCCCTACACATTGAATGTTTTAAGTCATGACTTATATTATAATCAGTATGCATTTTTATAAATAATTAATTTTATTACTAATTATCGAATTATATTCAAAATACTACGCTAATGGTTATAATATTTCATTCAGTCTGTAGGGCTTACCAAAGCAAAGTGCGCTGCTGATTTTGATTTAGATTTCTTGTTGCAATCTTGAGATATAATTTAATAATGAACATTTTCTGCGGTTTTTGACGTAGGGACTACCCTTCGCTCTTAACGCAACCACATGGACATTATTTTGCACCCAAGAATGTCTAGCGTATGCCAGTCCTAGTTTCAAACCATCTCATGTTAACTTTGTAAGCCAGAATTTCTTAGATTTTAAATTAAATGAACTTGAACTTACAAAGAGCGTGATCTTTGTAGTTTGAAATACCTGACCAGGCAAGTCAGCCCTGCATGGCCATGGACAACCATTTCTCTTCTTCGCTTCATAAGCTATTGAAATCGTGAGGTACCGTGGTACGCTTATGGGCTATAGGAACTCCGAACTATTGTGAAAAGGTATCGACAAAAGAATCTAAGTCTGCATGCAGTTGATATTGTGCTAGAACGTGTGCCAATTAATACAGCATCTATTGAATAGATGGCGCTTTGCGTAGTCCTAGCGTATCTCTCGGTCTAAACCTTGACTTGAATCCAGTATAGAAGTGCGATCTCTCGGTGCCTGCAGTAGGAACCAGCGCATGTGGTAAATTGTCGTGTCCCCCAGTATAGAAGTGCGATCTCTCGGTGCCTGTCAGTGGCGGCTCGTGGTATAAAATAATAGGGAGGCCAGGACAATTCAAGAAAGATCGAATATGGAAGCAATGGAAATGAGCGGTAGTTCAGGGGGGTCTGGGGGGTGAGCCCCCCAGTTTGCCCCGAAGGTCGATTTTTTTAAAACTGCATTTTTCTACGTTGTTTTAGGTGTTATAATGTGGTTGTGGATGTGGATTTAAGTTGCCCGATTTAAGTTGACGACACTTACCGTTAACCATAACAATCTCCATACCATAACGAACCAAACTCGTCTGTTCCTCTCCATCCCTTTGCAGTTATGGCAAAGCTGGTTTCAGTCTTCCGTCTTGTTTTAAATCTTTATTTACTCTTTCCTCGAAGCATGTCTCGTTAATGGTCGCACTAATAACTCGTCAACTATATTTGACTTCATTGAATCAAGCAACAACACAGGATGAAGAACAACAGCAGAAAAACAAACGACAATCCCCTGCAAACTATAAACTGCTGACTATGATATATTATGGAAAGCGGGCGACTCGGTTACCTTCGTGAAAAATCCGAAAATAAACGAAGCGGCCGGCCTCCTCTGGCATCTTAATGCACGTGCAGCAACTTAGGCGGGGAGGGCGGGAGTATGCCTACCGCATTCCCCCGCACACCGCTCAGGTACCTATAAGCTGAACGACTGAGAGGCCCGGACTTACGAAGTTCCTCGCGTTTCTACTGGTTCAACGCGGCTAGCAGCCACATTCTGAAGAGGCGCGAAACTTTGAAACGTTAAACATTTTTTGTTTGAAAACTTTTACGATAAATATGTACATTATGTAAGATGAACATTAAAATACATAGAACCATGTTAAACAAGATCACAGACAAGATTAATCCTCCTCCCTCCGGAAATGTTTGAGGAGGCCCGGCCTCCCTTGCCTCCCCCCACCAGCCGCCACTGGTGCCTGTAGTAGGAACCAGCGCACGTGGTACTTGTCGTGTCCCCCAGTATAGAAGTGCGATCTCTCGGTGCCTGCAGTAGGAACCAGCGCACGTGGTACTTGTCGTGTCCCCCAGTATAGAGGTGCGATCTCTCGGTGCCTGTAGTAGGAACCAGCGCATGTGGTACTTGTCGTGTCCCCCAGTATAGAAGTGCGATCTCTCGGTGCCTGCAGTAGGAACCAGCGCACGTGGTACTTGTCGTGTCCCCCAGTATAGAAGTGCGATCTCTCGGTGCCTGTAGTAGGAACCAGCGCACGTGGTACTTGTCGTGTCCCCCAGTATAGAGGTGCGATCTCTCGGTGCCTGTAGTAGGAACCAGCGCATGTGGTACTTGTCGTGTCCCCCAGTATAGAAGTGCGATCTCTCGGTGCCTGCAGTAGGAACTAGCGCACGTGGTACTTGTCGTGTCCCCCAGTATAGAAGTGCGATCTCTCGGTGCCTGTAGTAGGAACCAGCGCATGTGGTATTTGTCGTGTCCCCCAGTATAGAAGTGCGATCTCTCGGTGCCTGCAGTAGGAACCAGCGCACGTGGTACTTGTCGTGTCCCCCAGTATAGAAGTGCGATCTCTCGGTGCCTGTAGTAGGAACCAGCGCACGTGGTACTTGTCGTGTCCCCCAGTATAGAAGTGCGATCTCTCGGTGCCTGCAGTAGGAACCAGCGCATGTGGTACTTGTCGTGTCCCCCAGTATAGAAGTGCGATCTCTCGGTGCCTGCAGTAGGAACCAGCGCACGTGGTACTTGTCGTGTCCCCCAGTATAGAAGTGCGATCTCTCGGTGCCTGTAGTAGGAACCAGCGCACGTGGTACTTGTCGTGTCCCCCAGTATAGAAGTGCGATCTCTCGGTGCCTGCAGTAGGAACCAGCGCATGTGGTACTTGTCGTGTCCTCCAGTATAGAAGTGCGATCTCTCGGTGCCTGCAGTAGGAACCAGCGCATGTGGTACTTGTCGTGTCCCCCAGTATAGAAGTGCGATCTCTCAGTGCCTGTAGTAGGAACCAGCGCATGTGGTATTTGTCGTGTCCCCCAGTATAGAAGTGCGATCTCTCGGTGCCTGCAGTAGGAACCAGCGCACGTGGTACTTGGCGTGTCCCCCAGTATAGAAGTGCGATCTCTCGGTGCCTGTAGTAGGAACCAGCGCATGTGGTACTTGGCGTGTCCCCCAGTATAGAAGTGCGATCTCTCGGTGCCTGCAGTAGGAACCAGCGCATGTGGTACTTGTCGTGTCCCCCAGTATAGAAGTGCGATCTCTCGGTGCCTGCAGTAGGAACCAGCGCACGTGGTACTTGGCGTGTCCCCCAGTATAGAAGTGCGATCTCTCGGTGCCTGCAGTAGGAACCAGCGCATGTGGTACTTGGCGTGTCCCCCAGTATAGAAGTGCGATCTCTCGGTGCCTGTAGTAGGAACCAGCGCACGTGGTACTTGTCGTGTCCCCAAGTATAGAGGTGCGATCTCTCGGTGCCTGCAGTAGGAACCAGCGCACGTGGTACTTGTCGTGTCCCCCAGTATAGAAGTGCGATCTCTCGGTGCCTGCAGTAGGAACCAGCGCATGTGGTACTTGTCGTGTCCCCCAGTATAGAAGTGCGATCTCTCGGTGCCTGCAGTAGGAACCAGCGCACGTGGTACTTGTCGTGTCCCCCAGTATAGAGGTGCGATCTCTCGGTGCCTGTAGTAGGAACCAGCGCACGTGGTACTTGTCGTGTCCCCCAGTATAGAAGTGCGATCTCTCGGTGCCTGCAGTAGGAACCAGCGCACGTGGTACTTGTCGTGTCCCCCAGTATAGAGGTGCGATCTCTCGGTGCCTGTAGTAGGAACCAGCGCACGTGGTACTTGTCGTGTCCCCCAGTATAGAAGTGCGATCTCTCGGTGCCTGCAGTAGGAACCAGCGCATGTGGTACTTACCGTGTCCTCCAGTATAGAAGTGCGATCTCTCGGTGCCTGTAGTAGGAACCAGCGCACGTGGTACTTGTCGTGTCCTCCAGTATAGAAGTGCGATCTCTCGGTGCCTGCAGTAGGAACCAGCGCATGTGGTACTTGTCGTGTCCCCCAGTATAGAAGTGCGATCTCTCGGTGCCTGTAGTAGGAACCAGCGCATGTGGTACTTGGCGTGTCCCCCAGTATAGAAGTGCGATCTCCCGGTGCCTGTAGTAGGAACCAGCGCATGTGGTACTTGTCGTGTCCCCCAGTATAGAGGTGCGATCTCTCGGTGCCTGCAGTAGGAACCAGCGCATGTGGTACTTGTCGTGTCCCCCAGTATAGAAGTGCGATCTCTCGGTGCCTGTAGTAGGAACCAGCGCACGTGGTACTTGTCGTGTCCCCCAGTATAGAGGTGCGATCTCTCGGTGCCTGTAGTAGGAACCAGCGCATGTGGTACTTGTCGTGTCCCCCAGTATAGAGGTGCGATCTCTCGGTGCCTGCAGTAGGAACCAGCGCATGTGGTACTTGTCGTGTCCCCCAGTATAGAAGTGCGATCTCTCGGTGCCTGTAGTAGGAACCAGCGCACGTGGTACTTGTCGTGTCCCCCAGTATAGAAGTGCGATCTCTCGGTGCCTGCAGTAGGAACCAGCGCATGTGGTACTTGGCGTGTCCCCCAGTATAGAAGTGCGATCTCTCGGTGCCTGCAGTAGGAACCAGCGCACGTGGTACTTGTCGTGTCCCCCAGTATAGAAGTGCCATCTCTCGGTGCCTGCAGTAGGAACCAGCGCATGTGGTACTTGTCGTGTCCCCCAGTATAGAAGTGCGATCTCTCGGTGCCTGCAGTAGGAACCAGCGCATGTGGTACTAATGGATTATGGGAGTTTGGAAACCTTGAACCTCCCCGCGCCCCTGGTGGCAATGATGAGAATCGGTTAGTTAAACGAGCGATCGCTAGAGGCGGTACTAAACCACCACTTCTACTCCGCACGGTTTTAATTCAGGCACTTAGTTGCCCCATCCCCCCCCCCCCCCCCCAATCCCAGTACAACTACTTGTTCTTGTATTATTTGAAAGCATTTCAAAGGAGTACAATTCAAGAACATGGGCTTAGTGAGATGAACGCCTTTGTACGTCTCACAATGGTGCGCATAAAACACTGATGAAATCTTCCAAGCCCTCCTTAAAGATGGCTTTGTATGCCGATTAGAAGAGAGTTGATGACGGTGCTGGAAATGTGCAGATATTAAAAAAAGAATGTCTTGAAAGTTGTCATCTACTTTTATTCTTAAGCTTCGACAGTTCATTTGTGATGCTTAAGCCTGTGTAAGCTGAATTTGATCTTATAATCCGTAAGAAGAGATAAAAATATGTGGAGTATTTTGCAAGTTTTATGGAGGAATTAACAATACCTCATTTCTGGGCTGGTAATAAACCCAGAATGAAACTGTTCAAGATTTTTTCAAATATGCGCTTAGAAAATAAAATTCTGAAAAGAGTCGAAGATACTTAAGTTTGTCATGGGTGGCAAAGCACAAGATAACTGTTCCATGGCCAAGGAATGTTGTAATAAAATGTGAAAATGTTTAGTTTAAAATATAAATTAAAAAATTAGATTTAAATGTCTAAGGATTATGTGCAGATAGCATAAATTGTAATATGAAAGAAAAAACTACATTGCAAAATACCACATTTTTATATTCGTGAGGTTTTCTTTCGTAGGGTGGACGTTTAAACTCAATTTTGGATATAATATACATATATACGATTACAAATGCAAAACAATTTTGTCAGATTATGGTTAATGTTCTGAAGTAGTAGCAAAAGTTTGCCCCGACCACGAATCGAACCCGGTACACTTCCGGCTTTAAGTACCGACGCCCTTGCCATCTCAGCTAGTTGGGGCTTCCCAACATGTTTTTTTTTATTGCAATTTGTTATGTGATTATTGATACATGGCAGTGCAGCGCATTGTCCTGCTAATATTATGCTGTGTTGCTACAACGAACGCATATTATAATTCCTTGAAACTATCTTCAATTTTTGACAACAGTGTTTATTTTTTCCTAGTTTCGCAATCGTTTTGAGACCTATTTCCAATGAATAACTATCTGTATAGAATGTCCATGCCAATCTTGAGCCTATAAAATGAAAAGGGTATACTATAACAAAAATGCATTAACTAAAATGCATAAACCATACTTTTCTATTGAAAGTGAATGTTTCATATGCCCATCCCGTAAAGTGTAGTATAAAATTTAACCGTCCACTCTACGAAAGAAAACCTCAAGAAAACTTATCAAAGTGGTGTTTTGCAATGTCGTTTTCTTTCTTATTACAATTCGTATAATCTGTACATAATCCTTAGAATTTAATTATTTTACTAAACGTCACCTCTATGTACGAGGTATAAACTTCTAGAACGCGTTGAGTTGAGCCTTGCTTAACGGTGTGGAGTGTCTTTACAGCCTTCCACATCATAATCATGCAAGATAAGGCTATAACTCCACTCTGTATACTGTTTTACACCCAGTGCGGCCATCTTGACATATTTTGTGGCGTTGTCGTCATCTTCCCTTAATTTCTAACCGCGCTTTGCATTTCACTGTTCGCTGGTTTCAGTGCAGACTCATGAAATATTGATGTTACGAAGGGGGACTACCAACCACGTGCTAGCGTTGCTCGTAAGCAATCACCATTCTTATCACATTATGTGAGAGGAACAAATTTAGACGTGACAAAGTAATTATTTCTAAACGACATCGATTTGGATTTGATATCAGGAATTTGAATGGAATTTGCAGACATTTCACATTAGTTTACAGCAATTGGATAGTCGTATATTGTTTCTCCCTCACTAGTGGAGGCTCACTCATAAGGGCACATTTCACGTGCCCCTACCCCCCTAGAGTCACTCCCAATTACGAAATTTGATATATTTTAATAAATCGTAAAAGCGCGGTAAGACACAATGAACGCTGACTCATGTTGGCTACGCGCCAATTGCCTGCGTTGGGACACGAGCACAATGTGAGCCTACCGCGCATGCGCAGTTTCAGTTGTTTTGTTAGTGAATGAACGGGTGAGGAATGCTGATTTTACATTGCCGTTTGGTCAAAGGGTAGTTGTGTCTCTGGCACTGGAACGAATTCAAGCGAGTGAATGTCGGCATGGAAATAGCAAGAGCATGGCAATAGGATTTACATCATATTAGTGTGGTTTTGGGGTGATTTGGTAGTTTTTTTTTAATGTTAACTAATTTGTGACCTACACATTCTAATCCCCACGAGCCGCCACTGCACTGGCGGCTCGTGACGTGAGGTTGAAGCTTAACAATCTATTGCATAATATTTACTAGTTTACAGATAATATCAGTGTATATTTATTATTGAATCAAAAATAATGAATCAACTCCCAACTTGGACTTGAACAATGTGGCTCTGTAAACCGGATCTAGATTTACAGTTAAGGTAGTTGAGTGAGCACGATGCTTGCCGGGCAAATAGTAGACAATTTCAAACTATTAGCAAAGTATTGCAAAGAAACCAGTAGTTAGTATTTCCTTAAATTCCACTACAATATTGGGACAATTGATGCTTGTGGCATAAACTAGTGTCATTGCTATATTATCTTTAAGTGAGATAATCAATAAAACACTAAACGTTAGCAATAGTTTTTATGATTGGTGAACAGTGACGTTTTGCTATATTTTTGACGCCGTATTGAGGTATGAATGTTTAGCATGGATTTTATAATTGAAAATATGGTCTTGCATATCAAGAAAAAGCATTTCTAATCTTGAAAAGAGCACAACAAAAATTCACGAGACTTCCCTATTATGTCGTTGAAAGTTACTTATCAGAACTAGTGCCCTTTGTAGTCCTTGGGGACCCGTGCTAACACCCATCGCAAGTCGCAACCGTAAGTGCAAACATTACGAGCTGTTATTGTAGTCTGAACAAAACAAAGCTCTGTGTTTAGACTGGAGACAGAGTAGTCCCTAAGCAACATGGATGTTCAATTGACCCTCGTCGCGTCTCTAGGGTGGGGTTCTCTCAACCCTTCAGGCTCTATCTTCGGTACACACAGCACTTGTCAGCGCACGTGAGGAAGAAACGTTTCATGCACAACTATTGTTTCAAGCAAGTAGTATTGTTGTAGCAGGATCATCTCAATTCCACAACACTATATAACGGTTTGCCATACAGACTTGAACCCACTACCTTAAAAACAGCAATTACGCTTTCTTCAAGAATATAAGTATTTATTTGATTTTAATTTCATTCCTGTCCAAGGACTGCTACCTAATCGTGGTGGGTAGGTTTACGTGCTTTTGAGATCACGAGAGCTATGCCGCCGGAAGTATATGCTTCTGGTAGGGCCACCCTAGCCGGACAGGTCGAGGTGATGAAGCCAGACGGAAGGTAGTCCACGTCCTTCCCATTTTCTTTTCTTCCCGGTTACGTCTTACTTGTCTCTTTCCTCCAATCACCCAGTGCCTCATATGACCTAGTCGTCGGGTACGTCGTTAAAATAATAAAATAATTAATTGCATTGATTTTCCTGTCAGAGCTGATAGAGGTAAAACCTGTTCTTAATTTTCATATCGTAATATGATGTTTACTTATGCCAAGTTTACTAAACATGTTAAGTTTAACTATCCGCCCACACATACACATACAACAATCAATTGTTCCAGTAATGCGATTACCGACGAAATCGGTACGGTAAAGATTCCCTACATATTATGCTGACCAGTTTGTCATAATAGTGCACGAGTTCAAGTAACATTAATTAGTGCTAAAACACTGCAACGAGAATCGCTAATGGATTGTGGTTGTAGTTGAAGGTCATACCCCAATACAACAAGATGGGTTGCGTGGTATCCTGAAAGGATCCTCTATACCAATCAGCTGTGAAATACTATGGGCAAATTGGTTGTCTGTGCTATGTAGGTTTAGACGTTGCCTGTTGATTAGGTTCATTTCATAACATTTACAAAGCTGTATTCTAAATACTGTGTCATGTTACGATGTTAAAATTATCAGTCTTGAGGGAGAATGTAAACTTTGAGAATGTGGGGAGCCGTGACACATGACTGGCCAAAAACAAAATGTTATTGTGAAAAATGTCTACTAAATATTTTGTTTCAATCTACTTGTGATTTGAGTTCCGTAGAACGCTCAATGAAATAAATTTTGAGGTTCACAGTAATATATTTTATTAATACACAATATTTTGAATTGGCAATAATTATTGATTTGATGTCACATACCGTCTATGTTTAGTTGTGTTTACTATAACATTTATACATTTGAACGATACTATAATAGTAAAAAAAATTATTGTCAGGATTATTTATATGTTAATTTTTGCTAAAATATCTGTCTATTATAATAACGAATCGTTACATGCCAATGAGCCATATTGAACTAAACATGTGTTATTGATTGTTATTGATGTATGCCTACACATTTCAGAGACCAACTATAAATATAAGAACGTATTTAGTTATAAGAAACGCGGTGCAAATATATCAAAAAGGGGTAATTCACTTATGTCATATAATATATATATAGCATTGTTTATATCAGAAGTATTTGTAAAAAATAAGCTATAAATAAATAAGGCGAAATAGAAACAAAACGCTAGCCAGTATTATTGGGGATTTGTATGCATTTGAATATGGCGACTTATTTTAATGCATGTGCGGCACTGGAGAACATAACTTCTAACTGCTTACCTGAAGAAAATAGTCACACTATCCATTTCTGGCTCTTAGAAACAATATTGATTAACGATAGTTTCCGTTCACTGAATTATCTTATTAACAAATAAAATAATCTAACAAACTATAACTTGATGTAAAGAATGAATTACAGATGCAATAGTAGGCCTATTGTATCTCTTATAATAATAATAATAATAATAATAATAATAATAATGCCTTTATTTGCAAACAGGAATCAAAATCCCACTAGTGCAAACATAATACAATACAATATTATACACTCAGGTGACATGAGTAAGTAATAATACAACAAACAATTACACGAACAATTACAATAATAAAAAAATAAAAAATACAACAGTTACAATAAAACATAATGCATAATACATAAGCAAGTATACCTTAACAACAGCAAGAAAATTACATGATTACTTTGACTACAGCGCCTGGATTATTTTATTTTTAAAACAATTGTAACTTTCAAAACAAATGTCGGTGCTCAAATGCTCTGCTAGCTGGTTGTATGTAGATTGTAATCTATTGATGGCACAATGCTTATAGAGATCAATTCTATTGCTGGGGACGTAAAATGTAGAATGTCTTCTAGTTGTTCTTAGGGGGACAAAAAAGTTTAGATATGTTATCAATGGGGTGTCTACTGAATTATGCGTGATTTTGTGCAGAAACATCATATCTAACAAGGTTCGTCTCTTTTCTAGGGGCATTAACTTCATGTTTTGACAGTGTAATAGATATTCATTTCGGTGGTAGGGCTGCCTGAAATAATGATAACATACTAACTTAATAAACTAATATTTGTGTGTATTTGTGTTCCCGTACACTTGATTTAATTACACAATTCTACGAAACCTCTTACCTTTGTGGACACATTGGTATACTTACTTATACCTCTGAGACTGTTGCATACGCTTTGCTATGGTTATTTATATCTCTACATCCGACTTTCCGACGTCTTTGTTGACTGTTGGTTCTGGAATGAGTCACGACTCATTACGGTAGACGCTACGTGTGTTTGGCATAATGGCGCTTTATATCCAATCCAATTTGAAACTTGGCTTTAATCTATCTATATAATACAAAGCCTGGATTCACAAATATGTCTTACTCTAAGTTGTCCTTAGTTATAGGCAAATCCTAGGTAGATAAATCATCTCTGGGAATTATACTACACATTCACAAATAAAATGTTATTTGTTATTTAAGATTTTCCTAAAATAGGACGTCTTAGAATTTAGGCACCTTTGTAAATCTGGGCCCATGACATTGCAGAACGACATATGCGTGATTTATATCACAAAGATTTTCCTAAAATAGGACGTCTTAGAATTTAGGCACCTTTGTAAATCTGGGCCCAGGTGTACAGGTAAACGGCAACTTTGGAGCAGCCATATCAACGGTACACATAATAAATTGTATAGATGTCCCCAACTGAAAATCAGTTTTTCTAACTGACTATAAATAGAAATGTACTTATTCTATTTATTTTAATTGTTTTTGTGTTGAGTTTCTGCTTTGGGTTAGCCTCTTTTTTGTATTGCGCTCATTTATTAATCAGTATTATTTAATATAAATGAAATAATATAGACATTGATAAACCCGGCACCTCCACCATAGCCAGATATAAACCTGTTTTGATGATAGTTCTCCAACGAGAGGATCTCGTAGGCAAAATAGTAACGCAAATATTTCAAAATTTTCGCTATTGAACACTTAATAGATGAAATAAATGTGTATTTATAGTCTACCCACTCATATGAACTGGTTTTTAGGGTGACGGGGTCGTTTATACGATGTATTATGTATGCGCTTCGTTGCTATGACGGCTTTCAGTCACCGCTTACGTCAACACCAGTATCATATAGATAGATGAAGTAAACGTATTATGTTCAAAGTCCGCTGTTCGAACCGAACCCCGGATCTTCCGCATTGGAAGCAGGACTAGACCACGAGCCACAACACACATACTTGTGGAAGAAGTGTGGACAATGAGTATGTTCGATATGGGTGATCACATTGCGAATATGAGTATCAACTCATTAATCGGGCGTTCTGGCTGGAAACGTTGCTGATTCCTGGAGGTCGCGAGAGGTGTTAAGTAAGACCCGGATGCAGAGATTTCCACTATAGTCTGGAGATCCCTTGTTTGCTATGGGATTGTTTAAAACATATTCCTTGCAATTAGGAAATACCCTAACTAAGGGGACATCTGTGCATCCGGGCCTAAGTTTGGAATTCATAGTCGGCCCCTACACATAGGGGCGCCCATTGTTACCAAGGTAACAGTTGTTTCCATGTTATTTCCCATAAACAAAACAAAACCATATCAACCTCCCTAGGTGTAGGGGCCGACAATGAATTCCAACCTTAAGAGTTCAGAGTTTATAAATTCTACTCCTAAAATTTCGGTAGACGTACCCAGATATATTTTTAAAGCTGCACTGCCTTCGTAGTTTCAAGCTGCTTTTGTATTCACTTTTGTATATCTTAGTATTTGTACTATTTGCAACCCTTTCTTAGTTTTACCTGCTTGAATTCAAGAGATTTACTCACTCTAATCGTATAAAAGTACTAACAAGCGTGGCGTTTTAAAACAAACATGCCGATTGAAACCAACTGAGCTTTTCTATCTTCGGCGTGTGTTCCCCTCCAAACCCCCCCCCCCCTTTCCCACCCCCAACGCTTGGAAACATATTGCTCCCATTAACCCCCTGAACCCCTGGCTAATGGGCCCCGAAGCGAGGTGGCTCTAATTACAGCCGCTTACAGTTCACAAGCAACGCTTTTTATGAACTAGCAAAAACACAAATGCAATTGTCAGCATGGCGTCAAACAATCGTCACGAGAAGGCAACAACAGTAAAAGCAACAAGTCTTCTGGTCCGGCCCTCTTCTTGAGAATAAGGAGAGTACATTAGGGGCCGTGTTCAGAGTCAAGTATGTGACTTTATTATGGTTGCTATGGAGTTTAATCTTCTTATGGAACATAGCATGGAATAAAACAATTCCATAGCAACAAATCCTCTTCAAAACTTGGAACAAATCCTGTTCAAAATTTGACTCTTGATTCTGCATGTGTTACGTTTAAAGATGAGCAAATTATGAAGATAATGATTATGATATTTTAGTTTTACGTCCCATATTTTTTCAACTTTGGCTAATCGAGACGATGAGTAGGTAGAATATGAAGATGAAAAAACGCCACATGTGCTAATCAGATCCAGTGCACATCATAGGGTCGTCATAAGAGGAGTCCAGCAAGGGAGGGCAGGGCCAAGTGGAAGGAGCAATCCTCAGTGAGACAGTGGGGGGAAAGAGGCACGGTCTCTTTTCTTCGTTTCTTTCGACTAGCAGAGTCACTCTGGGCCTGTTCTACCCCGGACCGAGGCCACGGTAGAGTAAAACATAATATATGTTTTGCGATACAGGCCGATACAACAATGTTGTATTCATTTAAACAATGATGTATTCATATTTCATTAACAATGTTTGAGAACACAGACTACGATTGTTATAGCTAACTATGCTGGAGTTTCAAGTTTGGTAAGCCTTTGTGTGTAGTTGAATTATTTCTTAGGATCAGTTCGTGCGAAATAAGCATCTGCTTCATTACTCATCCTACATGATTGTTGAACCCATTAGACCCGAAGTTGAACTTGGGACGATTCAAATAGAGTCTATGCACGATCGTGATTTTTCCTCATGGCTGTCAAGTATAGTAACGATTTATACTCGGTATATTGTAGTATTTAATTTTATTGAATATAACTTTAATTTTATTGCGAGTGGAAAGACTCGTTAAATATTCCTTCCTAGACGCTTCATTTAGCAAAGTAACTTAGCTTCAATGTATCACAGCTGGCGTGCTAGAACAAATAATTATCATAGCAAAAAGCAAACAACATAACAAAATAATACATAATTTTACCTTAAATCAACTATACAAATAAATTGGAATCATCTAGTAGCCAATAAAAAGCTTCCGTTTACTAGATATAAGTTTCCTGTTTCCCGTTGAGATCTCATAGACCATACCAAAAGAGTTGGAACCAAATACTGAGGTAAATTAATCTACCAATAGTGTGAAAGAGAGGGGCAGATAGAGATTTGATTTGGATTAGTGTTTTATTTAATCTGGCAAGATTAAGTCCATGTGGCCAGCTCTAACATCTAACCAGAGATCATAAAAACATAATAAGATTTTAATTAGATATGGTGAGAGAGAGAGAGATAGATAATGGTCTTTATTGAAGGCGGGATTAAGGCCTGCAAGGCCTTATCTTCCATCCAACCTTATAACAAATAATACAATCTTTTAATACATTTTGATATACAATATAAACAATAATAGTAATAAACAATAATAATAATAATAATAAAAAAATAATAGTAATTATACAAGGATTAGTGTGGGAACATAAACTACCCAATACAAATACTGAAATATAAATTCATAATGAAAGAAATTAATTGCAATAAAGTTTAACCATTGATTCAAAACTGAAGCTAGCGTCAACATTATAGAATATAATATAATATATATATAAGAGAGAGAGCGATAGAGAGAGAGAAAGAGAGAGAGGAAGTGTGTACTGTTACTAGTAGCCACATAAGAGAGAGTGCTATGGTCAATACAAGAATGTTGAGTTCACAATCGCCGTCAAGAAGTCTAGTTCAACCGCTCTTTTTACCATCCAATCCACGTCAACACACCGTACGAAGCAATGTTCTAACTACTCGAACAAAAGCAATGTGGTCTAATGCCAGTCTATGTAACTCAAATATATACTTGTCAAGTCAATGAGCAGGCATCAAACAGAACACACCACGTAATGGGGTACTGAACCGAGTTCCCCATTGTCTTACTTTGAGTTACTGAGAGGTTTAGGTCTAAATTCATTGTCAACCCCTATAATCCAAAGGGCACCCGTGGTTACTAAGGAATTGTTTTCTATATGGGCAATAACATGCCATGAAACTATTACGTGGCAACTACGGGCGCCCTTTAGGCTAGGGGTCGACTATGAATACGGACCATAGAGTAGGAACGTGTAGTGACTTACAACAACGCTATATATGCGTAAAATACTGAGTACAGTGAGACGGAAATAAGTGAATGTGTGAAATAAGGTAACGAAGGGTTTTGATATGAAAAAGCATCATGAACAAGTATGAAGAAAGGAACTGAAAATGCTATAGTGAACTTGTTTCTTAACAGGTAGGAAATTTAAGTTGGAGTTCAAACTGCAGGAAGTATTGATATTAAAAATGCCTTAAAAAAAACTTGAAAGTATTGCTTTGATACGGGACTTTTGTCAGTCTTGAAGAATTTAATATAAAAACAAGACGTGTCTACAGGAAGTATGAACATCACCGATACTGACGTGTGTTACAGTTAGGCAGACGAAGAAGGTCAAAGTTGAGGAGAGCAGTTGAGCAGTGGCTACGATTAGTTATCACGGGTTATCAGAGAAGCAGGTAGTGAAAAAGGGTCATCGGTTCGATGAAATGTTACGCGGTAACATGCGTGGTTACAGTTTACGTAAAAACACGCATCGGGACAGAGATTAAAGCATACAATGATAGCGACTATTAACAGCTATGAAGTAAGAAAGTTGTGCAAAGTAAGCATCTAAGAAAAAGCTAAGTTTTTTAGTAAATTTTGATTATCTTAAATTTTTCAACTTTAAAAAAATAACATTTACAATCATATTATCAAACATCACAATTATAAGAGTGCTTACAAGAGATTTTATGATACAAGGGCAGTATGAGGCATTAAATATCCAGGCGGTGGTGAAACTCCTATAGCACGCATTGAATCTGTCTTGTTTCTGAGTGTTTATTTTATTTATCTGCACACGTGTGCTTCCCTGCGACACTAGCGCTCAGAGCGGTATCCACGTGTACATACGTTGTAAGGCCTATCTGGACCGGTGTGCATTTTCATTCTCTATTTTTATTTATTTATTTGATTGTAATTAAGGCCAGTGTAGGGAACAATGCCCTCTTTAGCCTGATGAATGATGATTGGTGAATGATAATGAGGAAGGGTGGAGGGGAAGCCTGGTACCGGCACATAGCCTACTTCTGTCGAAAAGTAGTAAGGGGACCATTGGCTTTACGTCCCATCCGAAAGGACGGTGTAACTTTGAACAGTCATATAGGTTCCTCCACTAACCTGGACTGCCGAGCAGTTGACGAGAAGAACGAAGCTGTTACACAAGCTTTCGAACCCTCCAATTCGCTCTAACCAACGCTAGCTAGTGTTTCAGAGGAGAGTGGTCACCCATCCACCTCTTGACCTAGCCCGAGGTTGCTTTACCTCGGTGTTCGTATATGGAAACCGGCTAAGCTACCGCGGCTAAACCGTTGGCTATTTTTCTATGGTGTGCATGTGCATATATGCGTTTCGGAGCGGTGTGTACGGTATAAGGGCACTAGGGCACAATTACGTGTGTAAAACCCAAAGCACTAGACCGACAATGATTATAATCTTCTCAACTTGACGAAGTGAACAAAGCCACTACTACAAGTGAATCGTATGCAATACTCGTATGACCTTGGCCACTACGTTGTTTACCTTGGAAAGAGACACAAAATAAGCCACCCACATCAATGCTTTGAATCAGTTTTTCTGATGGTCCCGAGATTTCTTGTATTGGCATACGGAAAGCGCTACTCTGAACGGAAGCTGAGGAAAGCCACGCACAAGCCTACTTTTATTTGAATAAAAAAATTGCAAATAGATGTGTATTGTGACAAATAAAGTAAATAAATAATCTTATTAGCTACTTATCTCATAGATATATGGAGTGTTAATCAATGTTCCACGTCGATTTTGCTTTATTATTACTACTATACTACTACTAACTGTTACTGCTGTTATTAACAATACCACTACACTACGAAATGTAGCACTACCACTACCAAAAATACTACTTTCACGAACATTTTGACTTTCACAAACTCTATTGTCATTACCTTCATGCTCCTTAAAATGATTGTTGTTATGTTTTAAGTGCATTCCCATCCATCCTTTATGAGAGCTAAATCAAGTTACCTTTGGCCAAATATCCATGCGTTTCACACTGAGACTATAGATCTTTGCTAAGCTCTGCCATTATGTTACCAGTACAATAAGAAAGCGGTCGGTGATGCGATTATCCTTCAATTGAGAAGCAGTCTAGATAACAAGATTACTCTGAATATATTGACAAACTAATTAATTACTGAGGAGGTTTTTGTGAATGTGATTTATCTCAACAGTAAAACAGTGTGTTGGGGTGATTGTTATCGATCGGTTAACGTATAACATTGGACTGTGTAGTGTGGTAGTAGTTCTCCTGCAATGCATTCAATGAGGGTCTTTTGTTCAATACATATCAGTTCATTACATTACATTATTATCCCAAATTACACTAACAAAGAAAAAATAAACATATATGTGACGACAAATGATTGATTTTCTTTTAGTTATATGTATACACTAATTCTAACGAAATTGTTGATCCGAAAGATAATATAATGGAATTTACAATTAATGTATTGATTACAAAATTAATTCCACGATTAAGTAATTATGTTGATGATCCTTTAGACAGTGAACAGCGTTCATCGAGGCTAGATGTGATCGTTTGCCCTGAATAGCCAACATTTCAGCCCAACTATGCGTTAATTCCGCCGTCCTCACTGGCAGGTGAAGCGACTAATCTACCTTCATGGATGAAATACCTCAGCGCCGATCATCAAACAACTGGCGCGGAGTTTCATTTCGCAAAAAAATTAATCATTTATGATGAAATTTGCCTCACGTAAAATGGGTAAAACGTATTGAAAGTTTGTCTGGAATGAGCGAATCTGTGCGTGGAAACTTACTTTACTGACCGGCTAAATGTTGAGTGGAACGACCAAGGTGTGACCATTATAACACTTCACTTAAAGGGGATATTTCACCAATACGATATGAACAAACCTTTTACATTTAGTTGGAACTTTTCTCACTGTAATTCCAATGTTGGATCCACTTTAAACATGAATTACAAGTTAGTTTTACCGTTGAGCTAATGTTACTCGCAGGCACATACAAACCATCCTGACAGAAGACGGGCATGATATTATGAAGATACAGCATAAGTGGTTTTGCGCGTCATCTTTTACATTAGTCCTTATTGTGTATTATCGGTTTCGTTGGGGATTTTCTGTTATCACCGCACAAAACATGCGTAAATTCATACTCAATGATACACTATAAGTATGCATGCATACCCACAGCTTGTGCATAGGTACTTTGAAAATAGAAGAAGTGTCAATGTGAAACTAGATCAAAAAATTAATGCAATACATATGATCACGTTTTTATTCCAAAATGTATCATCAAGCGAACATTTTGACTGGTCATTCATAATGTTCTAAGTTATTACGACGCACGGGTGTTAATCACATCAACTAATTTAAACATTACTCATTTTCGTCATTTAATTAATGGGTCAATTTGTATTGTCACGAACGAACAACTCAATGGTGACTGCGACCTGGACCTCCTAATGGACAGTTTAACCCACACACGTTGGGCTTTTATTTCGCCCATTTGCCTTGCGGGAAACACGGATCGGACTCGGAGTACAAACACACGCGTTCAAGTTGCATCATTGAGTCTCTGTACGTCACATGAATAGGGTGACTAGACGTCCCGGTTTTACCAAGATCGTCCCGTTTTTTTATAGGTCTGTCCCAGTGTCCCGAAAATAGTTGTTGGGACGGCAAAATGTACCGGTTTTCAGAATTCCACCAATTATTTATTTTTTCCTATAATTATTGATGGCATTGTTTTCAAATGAAAATTGATAGCATTAATAACAAAGTAGAAATACGACTCGGCAAGTAAGGTAAGGTATGTAAGGCATGATTACATATGTGTTAGTTCATTATTATTATTATACAAAATAAAAAACGTTACAAATATGTTCTAAAAAAATGCTCTTATAACAAGATTTCCTTTCAAATTTTAAATTTTGGTAATTTAGTGCCTACCTTGCTCAAACCGCTCTAAAGGCTACCTTGAGGTCAAAATTACCCATCAAATTTTCGCCTCCGGCGGCCGGGGCTCTGTCCCAGACCCCTAATGCGCCGCACAAGTACAATGATCACAATCTCTGTGTCCCAGTTTTCGTTTTGGAATTATGGTCACCCTACACATGATTCTCGTTCAGTGTGTTATTGTATTACGACTGAGAGAGTCGACGGTTCACTCTTTCACCCTCGTATTTGAACACTGCAACAAGCCATTTCTTGCATTGTACGTGTCGTTCCATTTATTGCAAACCATATTATCCTAGATTATCTTCAAAATGTTGTCAAAACATGAAAAGAATCGCGATTGAATTAAATATTAAATTTTATTGTGGCGTTACTATTTTGTGGGTGGTTACAAACTTATGCGCACGTAACGGAGAATTATGAATACGTAACGTTATCATTAAGTTTATAATCAAAAGTTTCTGGTTATTATATTAACATGGACGTTATGCAATGCATTGCTAAGAATCACGTCATTTTAAACATTGCCATCGAGAGTGTCATTTAAATTCAGTACCTCGAGAGTTTTGACAATGATAACACAAATGTATAAAGATAAGTCATCTGTCTTATGGTTTTATGATCAGCCTTGCAAATTTTTACCAAAATTATAAAATTTGTGTATAAAACAATTAGTAAATAATCCTGTGAATGCCCTGTTAAAGTATTTACACCTTTTTCCAGTGTAGCAATTAAGGGAAGACGCATTAATTAACCTCAGTAAACTCCAGCCTTATACGTTGCCATTCATTATTAATGGCAACACATACGTCATACGATTCGAACAAGTTATGTTGTTATCATTTCTTCTTTGTTTTCATAAGATGGTATCTAAATATAAACGATATTTTAGAAGTTCCGTCTTTGTTGACATTATCTCCATCATTAACAACCGTCTCATCTATATTCGCAGAGAATCTTCGCGAGGCGAAAATGCAAGACATTAGGTTTTTCATTACGGTCGTAAAAAAGCAAACATAAATGTGGCTGTTGCGACCTACCCTGTAGAATTCGTCATTTATGTCTTTTAAAGAAATTGCTAAAAAATGTTTTAAAGTTGTCACAAAATTAAACCAAAATATGTCATTTCACAGAGAATATAATGTTCTTTCTTGTGAACGTTTCTTTATTCCGATAAATATTTCTGTTTTTCAAATTAACTTATTTGATTGCGTTAAGGTGTGTTGCAAAGACACATTACAACAGTTAAATGAAAAACGCAATATTTATTGGAACAAAAACATTCATAAGAAAGTCCATTAAATTTTCTATTGAATAACATGTTTTGGTTTAGGTTTTGACAATTTTTAAATCATTTTAAAGGAATTTTAACCGACCGAAATCAGGGGTTGCGCAGGCTAAGTCGACATTCACCATTTTAAAAAACAAAATTTATTATGTTTGTGTAAAACTTGACCTTGTTCAATATCCCATGTTTTTTTTTTAAGATAAACAAGAGTGTGGAGTTTGGTTTGCGTTCTCCATTGAATCCATTTGTAGTGAGATGTTTTCCTAGTTCCATTGTTTGCCGTGGGCGCCCGCGGGGACCAGGCCGGGCGTGAGCGCGACGGGTTACTTGAGGATCACAGGAAGGGAATCAATTGCTGAGAGGCTGAGCTGAGGGGATCAAAGGACATCTTTACATTCAATACGTCCCGATACATCACACAATCCGACTGACAAGACAGGGTTGAACAATGCTCTGCATAGATGGACACGTGATTACTTTCAGCTGTTTATATACGTAAGCCCCATTTTTCAATAAAGTGCAGGATTGGTTGAGAGATGTGTGGTTGTGGTGACCGAGGTCTACTGGGAGGTGCGGTTTGTACACTCGCAGACTTATGTACATCAAAAGTAGGACAGAAGAACCTTCTTCATCAATATATCTTCGGGTTAGTTGGTCAGTTGCTCGTTGTGAATCTAGCAATGTTGAGAATCGATGTTGTTAGTTCATTGTATGAACTATTGAAACTTTTAAATACTTAGGCCCGAATGCATAGTTCACATTTAAGCCCTCCTCAACACAGCCTCTCCTCATCGTCGCTTAGCCACCAATCACAGAGCCGTCCGCATGGCAATGCTGTTCTGTGATTGGTGGTTAGGCGAGGCTGAGGAGAGGCTGAGTTGAGGAGGGCTTGAGTGTGAACTATGCATTCGGGCCTAGTAAGGTGTGGAGGATTTTAAAGTAGACCGCATATACTATTCTATTACTGGCTTCGCTATAGGTGCTCTGACTTAAGCTCAGGTATATTTCAAGTCTAGAATTTACACAGTTTTCTTTATAATTTTAAACACACAAGTTCTACGCCATAAGCAATTCCCCCTTTCCTTGGATGCTTTCACTATCTTTCGTATTCATCTATCACTTCCCATCGTCTTGAATAGCATGATTGAAATAATAGACTCTCAAAATTGAAAGCTTTGATGGGAAATACTCGTACACCCTACAGGCACCATAAAGTTACGTGGCCAACTCAAGGGCCATAGGACTTGTACCCAATATAAAGAACTGTAGAAAAGCAAGATGTCGTACTACCAGGATCGCATGGTAAGTGATGACAAATGCGTCGATTGATCGACTACTGACCAATATACAATCGTATAAACGCAAGCCAATACTTTAGTTCGTCACTAGGGTATGGGACTTAAACGAGCACAACTTACTATATTGTTTTCCTGTATCTGAAACAGCTCTCGCTCTAAAGAAGTTATAATCAGAATTTAGCATTGGTGCCAAACTATTGTATGTGAAACGCCTGAAGTTCCCATCGTACCAATGTTTATGAAAACAATATTGAAAACAACAAATAGAACACAAATATAATTACATGCGGTAGAACCATAAACTTCCAGATTGGTAGATGAGAGATTGTAGGCATTGGGTGTAAAACTTCTCAAACCTTAGATGACTAAAATTATGAGCTGCAATCTGATTCAAACATGTTATTTAACTTACTCCAACTTTGTAGTGGTTTTCAAATCCTAGCCACATCAAATTGCGTGGTACGTGCAAAATTGTTGAATTTAGGTAATTTTAAAGAAGACGATACAATATAAACAGATTACTACAAATGAAAATAAGGGTGCAGTTATTTTGGTAATTAATTAAAGTAATGATCGTAGTGTAAAACTCAATTCAATTACGTTCTTTCCAAAATAATGTTCATTTAAAAAAAAAATCTAAATAATGCTCAAACTATACGTTGACAAATAATTCAACCAATCATGGTAAATATGCAATCAATCCGACCATTTACCCCAATTTCCAAGTGTGAGCGAAAATGTAATATTTTAGGTTTAGCATAACAGTTCGAATTGTGTGATGCAATAACATTGTAGGATGTTGTGTACGGAATACCACGTCTTACTATAACATACTGCCGTTTGTGTTATAGATCACAAGCAAAACTTGTCAGCTTATTTTGAATTTAAATACTGCTAATGTACATTATAATTTCTTTTGTTCTAGAAAAACAGTTTTAATCATAATATGAAAGTCTACATAATAATGTTGAATGTCGAGTCCTCCAAAACTCGACACGTTATAATTTCTTAAATACTATCCACATATTTCCCGATCAAGAACTTCAAATTTCAGTGATAATTAGATTCATATTATTTTGGACATTTCAAGATTAATAAATAATAACAAATTGAAGAAAGGCGATTGTTAGAGGGCTGTATGCAGTTCAAGCATTTACTACTGAAATTTGTATATAGTTAATTTAAAGCGTTGTTTTATCTCCCGCTGTTGTTGCTATAGATTACAGAATGTAGGCTTTCTGTTAACCTCAAACTGTAAACTGCTCCACATTCATGGGTGAAGGGTGAAGTGGTGATGTGATGTGGGTGGTGGCTGGGGTGGGGGCTGGGGGGGGGGGATAGGGGGATACATGAATGGCTCAGCGCACCGAATGGTGTAATGTATTGTTATCACGTTTAGAAAAAGAATGTAACATGAAACACTCATCAAGTTCAACCCAAGTTTGGATGTATGTAATACATTATTAAAACAGAATATTTCATGTAATTGTTTCGAATTTAATTTACGAGAAAATGAAAGGCAGAATTAATGTAGGTTCTTTGCCCAGTGATAACATGTTTTGCAATTTTTAACTATTATTTTTGTCTTTGCTTTATTGTATTTGGAATGACGTCATAATAATACCGACTACCGAGGCATGACAAAATTTGCGGTATTTTTAATTATATATCAGTCATTCACACGTGTTCGTATTCATACCCCATTCAATGTGTACCTTGTAGATGTTAACTTCTACTGGTTTCGACTTAATGGAGGACGCATATAATAGGCTATTATATTAATTGTGAAGTTAGACCGTTGATTTGCAGACCGAAATTTTATTTATTAACATCACTTCCTTCGTATTTGTACAGGTACCTTCGATACGATGTACAAACTATTGATAAAATAAATGTGGGTTACGGTATATAATATTTATTATTGATTTGTTTATATGTACCTTGTGCTATATATTTAGCTATTTTTAGAAGATTATGTTGAGTAGCTTTTAGTACGCGTTTATTTTGTTCATTGATATACGGTACCAAGTGTATTTGTACTGTTAGCTACTAACGGCGTGCAGATACATACTACACTGAAAATTACTCCTGTATACAGCTATCCTCGGATAATGTTACTATATTTGTGGTACCTTCAGTCAATCTTTTAATGAACAGCAAACCACTTTCATATTATTACTTCTATTTTAGAAAACCTGAATGTGTATAAATCATGAATGTATGTATAGCTTGAAGATAGGACACGACTTTGTTGTGTGAAACATGGAAAGCTACGACGTTGTCAACCCCTGAACGATGACTTGTCGATGACACGAAAGGTGACACCAAAGAGAGTTCACTTCTGTTCTGTTTGTTACCCTGGGGATATTCATAACATCTTCGTCCTCACATCAATACCCTCATGTCGATATCGTTGCAGTTCTGCGTTCAGTTACCTACACTTCATGCTTTGTTTTTTTGTTTTGTTTTTTGTGTGTTTTCTTGCAAAGGTTAAGGCGACTGTATTTTAATGAGTGATCGATTTCTCCATTTCGAATAATGATGGGATTTTGAAATGTTTTCATTTTAATAATATACCGTTTCACATTGAGGTTTTGTTCGAGGCGTGACGTATCTGATATCGGAACAACTGTTTTATGAAGACAGTGAATACAACAAAAGTTTCAGTTAATCTTCCTTTACGGTGGGCGCACCCTATCAATGCTCCGTGCTCACACCCACCCCTAGCTTGCACGGCTTACAATGACTTATCAGCACAACGGGTTTAGTCGGGAAAGGGGCTGGCACAGATAAGGTATATGCATGCGGATTAAACCGCTCCCACTAATTTCGAAATTAACTCCTTCCAATAATAATTCCAATTTAACTAACATTCTACCGTGTACGTAAGTTTAAATTGGCCGTTGATTTACATAATAAACTGTTGATTATAACTGAGTAGTTGAAATGTAGGAGCTTGCTCGCTATTCATGTGCTAGCAAATACATCAAGCTTTCCGTAAGACAAGAACATAACACATATCTTAATTCGAATATTACACTCGAATGTAATTGATATGCACTTGAAATTAGTAATAGATTTACCTTTCATAATACACACATTTTATAATCCAGGCCAGAATTTGAAAGAGGAGACGAGACTAAAAGAGAAACTATCAAATTAATTACTTAAATAGATACAACAGAACGTTTAACAACATGGAAAATTATGGTAGGCTACTATCATAATATAATGACAACGATTAGACATAATTGTTAGAGTATTCAAAATGTTATGGACTTTTCATACAATATTTTAACTAAATTAGTTCAACTTTATACCAATAAAACACGTCAATCGAAGCAATAATATTTAGTTGAGTGTTCCCGTATATTTTATTCAAAAGAGTCAACATCATAAATAAAGGAAATTCACCCGAGGCAATGCACTTACTCGCAGCACGCGATGATCTCGGCCGTAATCCCTCAAGCGAGTGAGAAGTGAGAAGATGAGCAGTGAGAAGTGAGAAGACTAGGCGGTATCGGTTCCTCGGCGCGCGGGAATCTGCCAGGTGGCGGGTAGAAGTGGCCAGCCGTACAGAAGAAATCTTAAACTTGGCTGATCCCAACACACAACGCTAATATAAAACAATGGCGGTCGTTCGCGCTCTCTAGCACCGAGGAGAACTGGTGCAGTGGCGGCTCGTCGGGCGAGGCAAGTGAGGCTCAGACTCACCAATCAGCTCTAGCACCGAGGAGAACTGGTGCAGTGGCGGCTCGTCGGGCGAGGCAAGTGAGGCTCACACTCACCAATCAGCTCTAGAACCGAGGAGAACTGGTGCAGTGGCGGCTCGTCGGGCGAGGCAAGTGAGGCTCAGACTCTCCAATCAGCTCTAGAACCGAGGAGAACTGGTGCAGTGGCGGCTCGTCGGGCGAGGCAAGTGAGGCTCACACTCACCAATCAGCTCTAGAACCGAGGAGAACTGGTGCAGTGGCGGCTCGTCGGGCGAGGCAAGTGAGGCTCAGACTCTCCAATCAGCTCTAGAACCGAGGAGAACTGGTGCAGTGGCGGCTTGTCGGGCGAGGCAAGTGAGGCTCAGACTCTCCAATCAGCTCTAGAACCGAGGAGAACTGGTGCAGTGGCGGCTTGTCGGGCGAGGCAAGTGAGGCTCAGACTCACCAATCAGCTCTAGAACCGAGGAGAACTGGTGCAGTGGCGGCTCGTCGGGCGAGGCAAGTGAGGCTCAGACTCTCCAATCAGCTCTAGAACCGAGGAGAACTGGTGCAGTGGCGGCACGTCGGGCGAGGCAAGTGAGGCTCAGACTCTCCAATCAGCTCTAGAACCGAGGAGAACTGGTGCAGTGGCGGCACGTCGGGCGAGGCAAGTGAGGCTGAGGCTCACCAATCAGCTCTAGAACCGAGGAGAACTGGTGCAGTGGCGGCTCGTCGGGCGAGGCAAGTGAGGCTCACACTCACCAATCAGCTCTAGGACCGAGTAGACCCAGTTTATATTAGGTGTCTTCGTTCACTCATAACATAAATAAATAGCAAACTAAATTTAATGAGAGTACAAAAGTAGTGTACCGAATCTGATGGGAGTTTATATTGGGTGAGGTGTAATATTATTAAAACGAGAATAAAATATGAAACAGGAACAGTTTTGACATAAAATGTTAGCACAAGTATGTGAATCTGAAAGACATTTTGTTTGTTAACAGAATCTTGCTTGAACTGAAAGAGAAACTTTGATGTAGTGAGTTTAATATAATGTAGATACGTAACTGAAATCTGTTAACGAAGGTTTTGGAACGAAAGGGAGATGTAGTATTATTACACTAGAATAACCTTCACAAAAATACCGTTGATTAGCACTAGTGCATTTTTTGAACATATTTTAGTTCGTCTTATTTAGGTTAATTAAATAACATTAACGAAGGTTGGCCTCCCCCCCCCCCCTCCCCCCAGAAAAAAACATGCAGTGCGATCGGCAGTACATTACCATAAATATAATGGCAACCTATCGCTATGTTCCGAACATCTATAGCAAGATCCCCCTTCAATGATAATACCAGACAATGGCAATCAGTTTGCTGCTCGTAGTGTAACAACTTCTTCGAGGCGTGTAGTCCCCACAGAGGCCACCAGGCTTCTCGTGTACGCCGAGATCGGAAACAAGCGTGTCCGCCATGTTTTATCGACTGCTCTCACGTGCCCACCCACCTCTCAGCCGGTGTAACAGGTGTTAGCAGCGTACAGGAGGTGGGCGGCGGTGGGGACGCATATATCACACCCTCACGCAGTCAGGAAGAGCTTGATGGCCAAACAAAAGATCGTTTGAATACAAGACAATAAAGTTTCACAACGCTCTCGCCGACGTTGTAATACATTCATTTGATGTTTAACGATGTACTCGACAACTAGGTCATATGAAGTCGGGAGTTGATTGGAGGAAAGAGACTTAAGTAGAAGGTTGAGTAGGGGCTAAGGCGTATATTCAACGCAGTTATGATTGCAATGGTGATGATTTTTGTTGCTTTACGTATCTATTATTGCAGTCATGGTATTCAATACAATGACGAATGATGAAGATGGACAATTACAAAATCGAATGTCTCATGCGGGACTCGAACCCACGTCTCCAGGTGACATACTCTTAGGAACTGCGCCCTAACTTCATGCGATACCACGGACGGCTATTGTTGAGTTTGCGATATTTGTTGTAAAACTTTTGAACGTAGTATGAACATTGTGCTGAAATTTGCCGCTGAAGTAAGCTGTAATAAATGTAGCCTAATACATGTGTAACCTAACAGTAGAAAGAAGTAGTACTTGAACCCAAAATCTCGCGCCCCTCATTTAGTTAAAAATAGTCTGTCTATACAATCACTGACTAAGGAGGTGTTGTAAGGAAAGTACTTTTCAGTTCTCTAAAATATGCACAACGTACCCAAGTTAAGATTTGTACCGGTAGATGAGAAAAATCATAGCCATTAAAGATAACGAACTGATAATTCTTCACCTTCTAGAACAAAGTATGTTCATTAACTACAGTAAAAGATGGCTATCAAAAATGTGTATTTTTGGGCGAAGTTAGGTTTTGAATGAAGCGGCGTACATCTAGCAATATCAACGGTACCGGTACATTCAAAATTACGAACAAAAAATAATTTTGTAACTTTCAGATGTCCTGGTTTCAATTTCAAAGCTTAACTTGGGTACGTTGTACATATTTTAGAAAACTGAAAAACCGTGCCCGCACAGCCTTGTGCTTATATTAGTACCGTTAGTTAGTTGCATGAGTTTGCCTTGTTGTTGGCAATAATTAGGTAACGCTCGCTGATAAACAACAAGACTAGACCTACGAAGCTCAAGGACAGTTTCTACTCTACATTTACATTTACTTATAAACGATAATAATGTAAAACAGTGTCCCAAACACAATATTAGCTACCTCGTGCTTGTTGTTTTTCTCAGCGATGCCTTCCCTGATCCAACACTCTCACAGAATGGTTCAATAAAAACTTGACAATGCGTAGAAAACCTCTCCGAAAATAGCATTGCAACGATATTTGTATTCACAGATTCCTACGGAAGTGACACCAAGTGCGAATCCTCCTTGTTGAATAAGTAAAGCACTATATTATTGTAACAGCATCGTTGCGACAGAAACCGAAGAGTAACGTATCATAACGACGACCATTCTTCAGCAATACGTGTCATACGTCTCTTATCGCCTGATCTTCAATTAACTGAGGTTCTTGTGGGAGACCCGGATAGAGATGTTCGACGTTTCGGCTCGGTGTGTCCTGTGTACGTCCTCAGGGGATGGAGTTCTCTGATAGGAATCGTGACAGAAAGTGAGATTACATCACGTCCAGACGAGACCTCGTCAACCGTGTAATTGTTGCGATCAAACAATCAGGGCCGGGATGGAGAGTGGAGATAACTGGGATGATTATGGCGATTGAGAGGGTAACAACTTTCGTGTTTCTGGTAGGGAACTGATCATGACTTTAAAAGACAGAGTGTCATTCAAGTTGTGCACAAAAATATACACTAATATTATTCACAAGGGTAAATTATTATTATTATTACTGGTATGATGTATGATGTCTTTATTCACAAACTAATAACAAAAAACAAAAGTTCTCAATAATTGATTAGAAAATGATTGAAATGCAATTATTTCATGACAAAAGCAATTTTGCAATCATGTTATAGCCAGGTTTACCCTTTATATTGAGTACCTATCACAATTGTATTGTTTGGCATTCATAACTAACATTTAGGTCGTCATTGACAGAAGTTTTGAAGTTTTGTTGCGCATTGATTAGTATAAACAACTCAATTAAATATGTTAAAATAACGGTGGGGTTGAAGGGCACTCCAATTGAATCGGAATTCGGAATGGGATGGTAACATATTGAACAAACAACATACCACATATTACAGGAAACATTCCCAGATCTATTTTGTAATTTATGTGTTAACGTTACTAACAATATAAAGTACAGTTACAATAATCGTAATCATGATCACGAATGTAAACTCGTTCACAGCAATGTGGGATTAATCTTTTTATGGGATTGCTACCGTCTCGGTAGCCATCATAGTGCGATGATGGCACAACATGGACTAGCCAATGATTGCCTTCGCCGTTCTTCTCAGGTAGGTAGCTCTAGCACGTCTCCAACATTCTTAGCTCTAGCACGTGTGACCATGTCCAACATTCTTAGCTCTAGCACGTGTCCAACATTCTTAGCTACAGCACATGTCCGAAATTCTTAGCTCTAGCACGTGTCCAACATTCTTAGCTGTAGCACGTGTCCAACATTCTTAGCTCTAGCACGTGTCCAACATTCTTAGCTCTAGCACGTGTGACCGTGTCCTACATTCTATTTTACTTTCAGTATTCTTTGTCTCGCCACACTTTTACTACCTTTTCTTCACGTCTTCCTTTATGAAACATCCGTTTCCCCTTCGTCTCCTTGACAACTCTTCTTTTGTGTGCGAATAATCTTTGTTGCTAGCACCCTACAAGTCCAATCGATAAAATCTAAATCCATAATCTTGTTTTGTCACATTTTTTCTATTTTTTCTTCGAAATCCCTTCTTGGAATAATTATTCTCAAAACAGATCAAGTAAAATTTGATTTTACTACTTCACACACCGGATATCACAACGAAGATCCAGGCATATCATAATATATTCATTTTATTTAACGATGTCGAATGAATAGGCGTTCAAATGTAAAGAAAATATTAAAATATATGTTTATTATTTATAGCTCATCTTGATTTGCTTCAATTAAATTGATCTTGAGTTGTTAGATCAGTTTTTATTCCTGTATATTAACATAATACAAATATTTACGATGAGTGAGTTGTAATTAGTGATGTTCCACCCCTAATCAAAACATATCACTTAAAGCTATATAGAATGCAGACGCAGAAAGCAAGCTCGATTCTCCTAGTGAAAGTATTTAAACCCCAGCAGACTTTCCCATTGTGCTCTTCGCTTACAAAGACTGCAGGGGGAATGCTAATTTAAGTAAAGCGAAGAATTATAAGAGATTTCATTTCTGAATATGATTAAGGGAAAGCTAACTGAAAACTTGTATAATTAAAATATACAGCGATTCATCCTAACCTTTCCTTTATTACTAAGGACATTACACCGCTTTAATTGAAAGCTAAAACGTTTTCCATCTAATTTAGTGCATGATGATTAACGAAAAAGTGTGTTGTTAATAAGTCCTCATTGTGACGTGAGTCGTTATAAATCGTCATTTCAATAGTGTTTTACACAACGACATAGTACAATTAACATTAGTTCATGTTCGTGACGAGGCGGAAATGTACTATGATACGCCTATGTCACATTGTGCCGCCATTTTATTTGGAAAAACTATTTCGGGTATGGTAACTTGAGGTTTGTTTGATTTCCCACACCTTTTGTACTTTTTGAAATGTCCCCAATTCTTTTTAATGGAATAGGGTGCAAAAAGTACAAAAGATGAACGTTAAATCAAACAAACCTTATGATGACTGTAACTAATTAACTTCTTGGACGAGGTTGCACAAAACAAATGATGTTCAATCCACACCGAAGTTTGTGGATGTTCCAATTCCAAACTTGATCGGACTGTTCGTTCTACCACTAGCGCAATACATACAAACAGAAACAACACCGAACAGAACGAGTGCCATAAAAGTAGAATGAAAACGCTCGCTTGGTAGAGAAATAAAGATATTAGACCGTGTGGGACTAATTACCTGTGAATAAATATCCAGACAGTAAAAGGTGTTGCCTAAAACTAATTTACGTGGCTTAGAATAGGCCCAGGGTGACTCTGCCAATCGTAATAGACGACAAAAGGAGACCTGTCCCCCCCCCCCCCCCCCCCCACGGTCCCACTTAAGATTCATCCTCCCACTTGGTCGCTGTTCCTTGCTGGACTCCCCTTATGACGACCCCCTCGGTGTATAATGGATCTGATTCGTAAGACATCATATGAGCTTAGCTGTCGAGTACGTCGTTAAACACCAAGTAATTAATAAGTAATTAATTAATAATATGTTTAAGTTGGTATTCCAGTTACGTAACCGAAGTCTAACTAGCTATAGATCGTTGAAATAAAACCATCCTGTTCCACTTACTTAAACAAGTTCAACCGTATCTCTAAACTTTCCCCAAACACTGAGAAGTGCTTAGTAAGCAAGACATACACTCCATTAGTAGTATATGCATTTATATTTTATCAAGTAAATTTGTTTTACATAAACTAGTGACGATATATTTTGTGTTTTACGTCCCATATTCTGGTAACGTTGCTTTTCAAGGCTCTAAGTTAGTGATTATCAAGATGAAATCAAACCGCCACATAACATCCATGCTCAAGCCAGGACTGGAATCTGGATCTTAAAGGACCACGGTTTACCAGACCAACACAAAATCGACTGTGAGCGACTACTCTAGAGTGGATCACATAACATTTTGTAGCAAATAAGTTATTTGGAGGATTTCAAGGGTTTTAATTGGTCGTTGCCATGGAGAGAACAAGCTATTCGACGAATAAGTAGTTATTGGGACATTGTTAGACTGGACCTAAGCCAAACACACGTGTACGTCACTACGCTCACAATATTATCACAAGAATACCGTAAAGGTTCTGTCTGCGTAAGACGGAGAACCAAGTAAGGAACGTAATTCTTTAAATAAGTAGTATTTTCCTCCATATTCTACATTTCCGACGTCGAGCAAACCTCTCCAGCGAATACAAGGACCGTTAATGAAATAACTGAACTCATTTCACGTCAAGTTAGTCTCAGTGCTCGATGCTCGACATCTCACTATACAAGATAAACCCTTGTACTTAGACACGTAGCAGGGACAATAGCGCGCCAGATGACAATGGCTCTATCAGCTGGCATTGACAGACGCGCATATCGTCTATATTAGAAATAACATCAGAGAATTAACTAGCGCAAATTGAAATTCACCTCATCTGCGAAATTATTACATTTTAAAGAAAATAGGCTAAACTAGATGTCTAACGTGACTGTGTCATCAGCAGAATTGCACTTGAGATGTTAGTCTACGGTTATTCGTCGTCTAATTTACATTTTCAATATATTTGAAAAGGTCCTTATACATAAATGATTTTGTAATCATTTCAGAAAGTATATTAAGTTGATGTAAGAATACGGTCACTATTACGACTATACAAATATTATGAGGCCTATGTAGTGATAATAAATAAAACTCACTTTCTTATATTTCTCCTTTTTACTTGGTGAATAAGAATTGTTTACAACATTACAAGGAGTGGAAAACATCGCAAACACATACAAAGAGGGAGAAAAATAGCATTTAAACCAGGGCCTATGTCCACCAACCTATAAAATAACAATACATGTTTACTTCTGGTAAGGCAATGAGTAGTAGTCTACATTTAAGTTGGTACCGCAGCGTGTGAGGTCACTTGCTATTACATAAACCGTGACGACAACACCTTCTTTGTTACGGCGTCCGGCATATAGCATGATTTATTTGTTCGTGTAACAAAGTTGTTTCCCAAGATAAAACATTATTTCCTGTCTTTTGGCCGTGGTCGTTAGGTGATGCTCTGGTAAAACATGATTCAAGCGCGCTGGATTTCATCATGACTTGGTCTTTGGGGAGATTCTTCGTCTTCGTAAATCACTACTCAATATCTCAATTACCATCTTTGGCAAAACATCAGAAGTAAGTACGGATATTGATTATTGTCTTCACCATCATCATAATTTAGTCTTTGTTTTCGTAGACCGCCACCACCACTACCACCACCATACAAATAAGTAAAAGAAAAACTACTTGTACGGTGTCTTTGGAATACATTTTTTTTAGGAAAGCCGTCTGCGGTGGCTCATGCACCTAGGGCGTACATCCTTAGCGTATGTCTCCTATGGACATGGGTTCGAATCCCGCAAAAAAGAAGAGATATTGTACTTGTTTCGTCCTTCATTTTCATCTATCACCTTTTCATCGTCTCCAATAACATTATTGCAATGATAGAGACATAAAACAACAACAATCTTACCACGATACCAAAATAACCTCCGAGTTTGGGAAATTATACTACTACTGGCATAATAGGTTACATAATGACTCGTGTCCAGCCCGTTTTATTATAAACTTTATGTTGTTTTGTGTTACATATGCGGATTTGATGTGTATAGTAGTTGTTTACCTCAATATAGACCGACAAATAAAATCTATTTTACTGGTTTAATTAGCTTGCATTGCTATCCAAATGCGAGGGCTGTTACCGTATACATACTGCTAACGCTAATGAAACATCAATGCACTAAATGCACATATCTACATTCTTCGCTCCAGGTTTCATCAGAGAGGAAAATCACCACCTGTCAATTTTATCGGCGAACAGTTACATATTTGAAATAATGAGATGTTTTCCAGTCATTCATTTCTATTCAGCTTGAACTAACTCATATCCGGATTTGTAACTTGATAATTCTATAGTAACATATGAGTATATACACATGTATGCAAACTTGTATTACAATTACTATAACTTCATATAAACAACACTATATTGTACTAAAACAAACATCATTATTGTTACTTAAGTTATAACATATTTTAAAGGTAATACTGATTTACTTACTGTGATATTGATAACAGCTGTCGCGAGTTCGTCGTTAAAACAACGATACAATTTGTGTTTAAACCGCGGTCTAAACCCATGTGGGTTCTTGTATATTTATAACGATTGTTTTGTTCCGTTTTGACAACAAACCCGCTTAATTTAAGCATTCGAAAAACATTTCGCAAGAGCGGGTGTTTAAATAATTGCATCGGTGGTTTTTCACGTGACGAAATATCACTTTTTGTAAACGGTGCAGCTTAAGCATAGCGCTAGTAATACCGCAAAAAACACAGACACGGTTTTATTTCCACGGGAATATGTAATAAGTTACCTGGGCATTGTGGTGACTGTTTGTCATCATGGTCACGAGATTGTTTTATCTCTCTAAAGGTAAACGTTTGAAAACATGCCGGGCATTCCTGTATTGTTCACACGTTCAATTGTAATGTTTTCAATATGAACTCGGACAATGTCATGAAAAATCAACAAAACTCAGATAAACAGTTGATTAAGTACAACACAAGTCACAATATTCTGTGTTTTAATGTAGGATATATATTACGTGAGCGTAATAAAGATACTTAGTGTATGCCAGAATAACAGCTGTGTAGTTAATACCAAAATATAAGCGAAAACGCGTTGATTTGGTACCTACCCAGCAAAGTGACCGATATATTCAATAAACGCGATACTCTAATTCCGGAGGTCACCGGTTCAATACCGGCTATAGCCAGGCCTGATTCCGAACTGAAGTTTTTCCCCGAGATATTCCTCAGTCACAAGGCGAATGCTGGGATTGAATCACACTAAAAGCCCTGAGATATTCCCCCAAACTACCAAACTATAGTTAGTAACCTGAAGAGAGACATGGATTTTCCAGGGCATGTTTCCTACGGATATAATAATAATAATAATAATAATAATAATAATAATAATAATAATAATAATAATAATAATAATAATAATAATAATAATAATAATAATAATAATAATAATAATAATAATTAATTACCCAGCCATACAGAACATTGGCTTGTATACAACAACCGAACCTTTTCAATAATGAATGTAACGATGGGTGATTATGCGAACATAATATAAAGTGGAATAGAAATTAATATTCCTGTATGTCCAGGAAAGTCAATACCATTCTAATTATGGATTGTAATTATGTTTTTTATGTGTTAATGCTAACTATTATGTAACATGTACAAATATGAAACATAATATGTCATAACTAATGAGTACATAAAGCTCGCAAGGGTGTGGAGTTTTGTGCGTGTGCGTGTGCGTGTGCGTGTGCGTGTGCGTGGGTAGTAAGTACCTCGACGTGCTTGAGTAGAGAGACAGGTTTAGTCCACGCACGCAGCTTATGAACAGATTACCCATCAAACTTCCCTTCTCTCCCGTAACACTCCCGAGGATCTTAATCTTTGACCATATTAAAACTTTGGTCCGTGTATTTTGTCAGCATGCTGTGTCCCTATCATCGACCTACAACCGACAAACCTCCCCCCCTGGAAGCCACAAGTTAGCTTACAGACGAGACTAACGCTGTATGGTACATACGCTGCATGGGCAAAAAGACCGACTATACCTATGGAAAAAAAACATAATTTCAGTAAAAAGTTGTAAATACATTTTTATCTATTGAAATACAGGAATAAAAAGATACCTACCAGGTTTCCCATTGGTCAGATGGGCGCCTATTGACTCTAGACTATAGTCTGGACTCTGGACTATAGTCTATATATTGTGCATTATAACATCTAGGCCCCATTTCTCTATCGTTAAAAAGGGATGCGGAATGACGGTTTAAATTTCTTATTTACTGACGATATTTTAGAAATAGCATCGTTATATTTACTATTCTAATTTAATTATTGTATACATGGAACAAAAATTAATATACTCTCTACACGTCTATGACATACACACAAATATACAATTACAAATGCATATATTGTTACATTATTTGTACACAGCAAAATAGAGACCTTATGTAACCCTCATTGAGCATATTTACAAAAAAATAATTTCGCCTTTCTTTGCCGACATTAGTGAATTGTTCCAGTTGTCTTCTTCAGTCGTGTACCTACTTCAAACACCGAAGTTGCTTTCAACTGGAAACTGAGCGTTCTCATATCACGTCTGGCATAGTTCGAATTATCTACGTATAAACCAGGGTTCTCTCCTATTGGTCGGACTGTACTCAAGATTCTCGGCGATATTTAAAATTAACTCCCCAACTCTTCAGTATTCTTTGTGGGAACGCCGAACGCGAAGGGATGCAAATTTGTTTCCAAAGAACCTGGAAGAGACCGCGTCACGGCAACAAAGTTAGCTAAGCGATCAGAGTCTTGTGTTATCTTGCGTGGCCTGGACAGGCAGGAATGAGGGGGTCGGCCCCACGTCCGTGATTATGATAAGGAAATCTGTTGGGCCGTGTTGGGGATCACGTTTTAGATTTCAAGCGAGGCTTATCGAGACCTTGGCCAGTAATTATCAAGCTTTCACTCCCCAGCTGCAACATTGCGGGATCTATGTGTCCATACATTTTGTTTGAGTCTCTATCATTTGGCCCCTTCTTTTGACCGAATCATCATCATCATTATGAAATGTGAGATGAAAATGGGATATTGTTTGTTTGAAGGTAAAATATCACAGTATATATTATAAAAGATAACTTGAGAAACGGTATCCGTAAATCTGTATTTAAAATCTACTTACTCATTAACAATAACTCATTTTCAGTGGAGGATATTTATACAATGTATCATGTGGTTCAAATATGGATCAAAAACCTAATTCTAAAAATGAAAAAATACATTACTATGAATACTATGATAGGCCGGCATACATCTCTTTTTGTATGGACGCATATTCAAGTACAAAAAAATAAATAAACCAGGAGAAAATTCACAATTATTCTTTACATACAAAACGTGCTACTAACAAATTGTACTACGGAAACAAAACGCTTGTTTGTTCCACGGTGACATATTATAACGGGTTACCTGTGACTTTAGACGAATATTTTACATTCTTAAGTTGTAATATCAAAATATAGTATTCTTGTTCTTTGCTTGCTTGAGTGAGCTGGACAACATGTTTGTGTGGTGTGCTTTACCCAGTCTACCCGTACTGTTATCACGTTTCGTTGGCCAAGTAGAACATATCTAAGAATTGTACGAACTTTGTTCAAAATGATAAAACTTTAATTTACTTTCTGTGTTCCTTTTAATTGTTTTCATTTTAAGTTTTAAGAAAGCCATTATAAGATAAAATGCAGAGTTTTTTAGTCTTCTGAAGTATCGTTTGAAACGGAAATTTAGAATTTGAGGCCACTTTGTCATTATTTGAAAGGTCCCTCATACCGGTCATCTCGTGTTTAGTTATGCTACCGGTATACCTATCTTTCACTTCTTGAAACAAGCCAGATAATTTTACACTTAGTCTTAAAATGTTAATTAGAGTTATATAAATGGTGGACATACATGCACCATTAAGTGACAAATTACATTTACACATTCACTTGAATTTCTTTAAAGCACTGACGAAGCAGAAGTATTTATATGTATGGAGTTATACACTTGCACATATGTTTATACACATGATATTATTTAGAATGGTACATACCTATACAACTGTTCTTACATATATAAATTGCGCATAAAATTATCTATTTAAATTTTAAAACAAACTTCGCATATAGTTAGATATACAAAAACAAATCTTAGAATTTTTTGTGCAAACTTTCATTGCTAATTCTGAAACTTCCACCAGTGTCAAGACGTTACAACTTCATTTCAGTCTTGAACAAAATTTACTTACAAGTATTTTGTGAACTGAAAAAAGTTTAGGATTTCTCCATTAAAGCCTTGCATTTTTTAATATACCGTTTTCTACATTTGAATGTACGGAACACACAGTTTTTCCATATTATTCCTTTAAATGTATCGAATACTTCTCTCTTCTTCGTCTATATTTCACAATCCCCTCTAGTGAATACTCGCGCCCCCTCCCCCAAACTTCTCCTCTTTAAGTAGATTCGAAATTGACTTGAAATCGCGTGTAGTGAGAACGGCATACAAATGTTCGTACTTGGATCGGCACCGCATCCACTCCCAACACCCAATAAGCTGTCCAACGCTGCGGAAGCCGCGTTATTGGCAAGAGAGGGCGCTAACGTGAATGGACCAATCCTTGAAAGCTGTTGAGTTTTTCAACGGATAACTCTCAATGTACCGCGCTGATCGTTTTATCCGCGAAGCGGCAACTCCAAGGGTCCCATAGCGAGAGAGCAAGAGTGGCCGTGCCCCCCCCCCCCCCCCCCCCCCACCACCCAGGGCCGGCGCCCAATAGCCCGTACAGGCTCACTAGACCTGAACCCATAGCTCACTTGAATACCAGCGTCGCGACGCCCTTAATGCAACAAGGACGCAAGTGCACCGGCTGAATGGAGACGCGAGTTTGAACGCGTGACGTAGTGTGTGAATTATTGTCACCAGTGCTTTCTTGGACGTTTTGTTCTTGAAGGAGAAACTTTCGAGTCAGTGTTCTCTTTGGATTCATGGATTCCGCACTTGTTACTGCACAGTTTACATCCAACACGAGCTTGGATTCATTCTGCTGGGTTAAGTGGATTCACTTGTGGAATGGTGTAATAAAGATGCTGGGCTGATAATGAGAGAATGATAATTAAGCTGAAAGTGATGAAAGAGAAAGACGAGGGAAAGGTGATTGGATTGTCTGATAGACATTCAGGTAGAGAAGAAGGTTGGAGATAGATCCGATAAAGAAATATATAAGAAGTTTAAAGTTTCCGCGAAAAACGATTTTGAGACGAGTGATCGTGAATTTTATGGCAATTGTTATTCCGAACGTTTTTTAAAATACTATTATTGTTAAGCTTCTAAGTAACACAACCAATATTATAACCTTGTGAACTTCATGAAGTTGTAATATAATGAACATTCTCTTTATACTCGTGCCATATTTATACCGTAATCTCTGCACCTCTACACTGACTGTTATAAATACTAGGAAAACGCTCTGTTTGACGCGTTGATAAGCGAGCGCGTCCATATCTACGAACGTTTGGCGAAAAGATCTCAAAGCTAATAAAAACAACAATTAAAGTCGATCGATGATAACTGCACATGTAATATAAATCATTCAAATTGTATGTACTGCAAGTTGAGATTAAGCTTGTGAATATTGTAGAAAAAAATATGCACCTACCGCTATTAGTTTTTTATTTATTGAGTGTTGAAATGCGTTGGAATTCCCTATGTTATACATTGTAACTGAACAAAAACCTACACTTTCAATCGTATAACTTTGCGTAGCACCTTCAAAAAGTAATATATTGTAACAACTTTTCGTCCTAAATGTAGATAACTTTATGACTAACATGAGTACGTTTGAAAAAGATGATCGAACGCGATCCGTTTTCGAGATATTCGCGTTGGTGTGTCAATTTTACGTCAAATCTACTCAAATTAGAGACTATAAATATACTTTATTAATAAAAAAAAAATATATAATTTCAAGAAGTTCAGTATTAAATGCTACTCACATGTAATAATTCTTGAAATTCATAATTTAGAATAAAAAAAAGTATTTTTTCATGTCCATTTAATTTGAATAGTTTAGTTGTTGTATTGAATGGGTAGTTCACTTCATCGATCGACTTTAACAACAATTCAAGAATGTGCATTTCAAAATTTTTTCTAATTTCCATAGCTATTATACTTCCCGATATTGTTGAATGCAGTGCAATTTGCGTTGCTAAGAATTTTCGTTGTCATTCTGTGTAGTGTTTTCGCGGCGGTCCGCCACCGTTACTAACAGTTATTGAGTGTAACTTTGTAACTTTTCGAACGATTTTGCCTCAAAACTATACACCTTCAATCCACATCGAGGCTTGTGGATGGTCCAAATTTCAAGTTGATCGGACTTTCCGTTACAGACATAAAAACAAACAGCATGAAGTGCCATAAGAGTCTAGTACACACAAAAAAAAAACAGAACGAAGTGCCATAAGAGTCTCGTGGAGACGCTCGCTTCTCTCGCTTAATAATATGCAAAAAACTTACCCTGATTTTTGGTTTTCCGTTTTCAATTACTGAATAGTACTAGGAAAACGCTCTGTTTGACGCGTTGATAAGCGAGCGCGTCCATATCTACGAACGCTCTGGCGAAAAGATCTCAAAGCTAATAAAAACAACAATTAACAACAATTCAAGAATGCACATTGCAAAAATTTTTCTAATTCCCATAGCTATTATAATTCCCGATATTGTTGAATGCAGTGCCATGTGTGTTGCTAAGAATTTTCTTTGTCATGTTTTCGCCGCGGTCCGCCACCGTTACTAACAGTTATTGCAGCAATATAAATGTAATTTCTGCCTCTAATACGTATCCGATCGCGTCTAAATTAGTATATTCGTGACCGGATGAAAATGTACTACAAGATAGCCACCTCACATTTTGCTGTTACTGTTTTTCGGAAAAACATTTTCGAGTAACTTTTGTTTAACTTTGCCAATATTGATCAAATAGCCATTAAATGAACATATTCGTGATCGGAAAAAGCTTTTAAAAATATGGCTTTCTCACATTTTGCCGCCATTTTGTTTCGGAAAAATATTTTGCAGTAACTATGGTGTAACTTTGTAACTTTTCAAACGATTTTGCCTCAAAACTATACACCTTCAATCCACATCGAGGCTTGTGGATGGTCCAAATTTCAAGTTGATCGGACTTTCCGTTCGACCGCTATCGACGGACATAAAAACAAAAACAAAAAAACAAAAAACAAACAAACAAACAAACAAACAGAATGAAGTGCCGTTAGAGTCTAGTACGGTACAAAAAAAAACAAAAAAAAAAACAGAGCGAAGTGCCATAAGAGTCTCGTGGAAACGCTCGCTTCGCTCGCTTAATTATCTTGCAAGAGCTGCAGATTAATAAATTGAAAACGTCTTCTCATAAGTTAAATGCTGGTTTGATGCTTATTGTGATACGGAATAACGAAGGTGTAATTCTGCTCCTGTTTTACTTCATATGCGGCGCAGTAATTTCTCTGGCGAGCCTCCTACGAGGGTTTTCACTAATCACTAATCAAAATATTGTAGTGTGAAAATGGAAGTTTAGTCATTTTCACACTGGATTCCTTCGCTTTCCTGTTTTATTCTACTTGATTGTGACATATGGGTAAACAACACTTTGTTTTGATCACAATCAGTTAGGTGCTGAGCTGACTATTGTGTAATCATCAATCTAGGGCAACAATACTAACATAAGAATACTGACACAGCATAATGGTCATAATAGTAATTTGGTAACTTTGCTGTGTCAGGGGTTTTGGGAGGCCCTAGTTGGATTGTTGTTAGGAGTTTGGTCTGAGCCCCACTCTTGCATTTTGGCTTGAGTAGGGGGTCGAACCATGAGGGTTGATTGGTGATTAGAGACATAAGCAGCTAGCACAAGCCACAGAGGGGGTAAAGGGGGGAAGGTGACGTGATACAGTCGAGGTGGATTAAAAGTGGGAAGTCTCGGAGTCTCGGGGGGGGGGGGGGGACCGGTCGGAGGAGCCGTTGAGGATGGACGCATATGTGGGCGCATGAAGATGGAACGGACCGGGAGCGACCGGCGATGCCATGGGGCACAAGGACTATCCCCGAGGAACGAACCAAGGAGTCACGAGGGGCGTACGGACGGGGCGTAAACCAACCAAGGTAGTGTGACTCCTTAGTAGTAGATTAGAGGGCCAGATAGATCCTGATCGGTACGCCACGTTTTTGCCACGGTAGGATGAATGTCGATTGTCTAAAATAATAAATGTACGGTTCTTCAATGTTTGAACCCAGGACTGTTGATTTAAGTACCTAGTCTCCCGGCCTTCCTCAGACATAGCAACGATCCCAAATGTACGAGTTCACGTATGTCAAGAGAGGGTTACGTCCCCAGTAAAACCTGGTGACAGCCGACCTGAACATGGGTTCGAGTCCCGTACCAGGGTGGTAGAGACAAGGGTGGGTCGGCGCGTGAATTCGGTACATAACAATATCTTTAGGCGGGATAAATTATTGGCATGTTGTCATTATGACATTCCTTGACAATATCTTACATACTTTTACCGTGTAATTCTTTAAAACGATGCTAACGTTAAGCTAAATCATAAATCATTTTGTAGTGATGAGAATTATTCGTAAATGGCTGAAAATGAATTGTTTTTAAAATGTACAATAAAAGAAAGTGTTTCGAGGTGTTGTCTGCACATTTTATTTAGATTTCTTTAGACATATATTCGGTAACATTTCTTGATCGTACACATGTTAATGTAGGATACATGAAAGCCAACGAAGATAATTAAACTTTGAATATGTATTTTAATGACACTATTTGAAAATATCATCTTCACAAAAAATATATATAATATATATATATATATATATAAATATATTTTGTAGGTCTTCCTTTCCTGTATTTAGCCCAGTCTCATATTTCAATAATATTGCTGGCTCTACCATTAAACAAAACAAATTAATGTATTTTAACAAATGGATCCAATCATAAACATTTTCGCATCCTCAACGATCATCATCTAGAAACCACAGAACTTCGAGTCAGCTGACTGCCAATTAAAACGCTGAAATATTTTATAATCCTTCTCCTTCCAACCAATACTTATATCTCGCATTGCACTGTCCAATAAAAACACATTCGAATTTTCATTGATTTTTTTATAGAAAATGTAGAAAGATGAATAATTTAACTGTTTGTCTTTCAAACGGACCATGGTCGTTAGACAGATGAGTGTTTATAGATAGGCCGGTGTACGATCGGGAATCCCCCAAACAAACAATGCATTACTACATAAGATTGTAGAGTGTTCTACATCATAGACAAACATGAACAAAAGTAAATAAGAGAAGTGAAAACCAAGCGAATGACATGGAAAGACAGAGTAGCGAACACTCAGAACGACATACGGGAGCTCCAGGCTTACTCAGCCTCTCCACCCTTGCATGCTTTCGCATAACGTTAGCAACTCCGACACACAAGCGCCTTACGAAACAGCATAATATCCACCAAGAGACAGAATAAAATATCTGGATGTTGATGCTTTATTGTTTGTGATAATCCCGGCAGCTGTCGCCTCGACACGTGCTCACAGTTGTCACCCTATGCACGTTCCAATATCCAGCGCTGCGATCGCGGCCGGGCCGCCATTAAACACAACTACCGCCATCTCGTAGGGGAAACAATAACTACAACACTTGGATTGCCAGCGAAGCGACACGAATAACAATTGATCCTGCATTGCGATTGGCTAATAACGACAGATATGACGACAGCCGGTGTACCAGACTCTCTCGTTGGATAGAATGAGCTGTTTAACTTCTTTTCACTCGGTTTCGTTGCCTAAAGAAGGATATTGTCTGCCATACTTGTAACATAATGACGCTATCTAGTCTGGGAACTTTATAAAGGTACTTTAAGGAAAAAATAAGCTTTGAAATTTCAATGTTTGAAACATATCGAGTGTAAACAGGAAGTAGTGTCGAAGTACCAGAACATATTGAATATCTGTGTTAGTATACGAATATAGCAAAGTATATTTTTGTTCATTGTTGCGTGGCAGCATTGCTTTTGGGTGTATCACTTTTCTTAACATATTTATCAAACAAGATAAGCCAACTATGTGACTGCAATAATACAGAATTATTAGCTGATGTCCCTATCAAATGTACAACTGCGAACTGGTTTAAAAAGCTACGAACGTTGGTGGAGATCAGACTTATTATCGACTAGGGTTAAACTTCACTGACAAAAATTCAGTTTTACTCAACGGTAAAAATAACTCTTAATATTTCGAGGACATTTTAACCTCTTTATCGTTTTGGATCTATTGGTACTGAAACATATCACCACAGCCGATCCTTTACTATCATTAATTAATTAACATAGTCATTTATAGTCACTAACGCAAACCCTTGAAGCGTCGCGGGAATTATACGTTCAGTCTAACCCAAGCATTTTAAAATAATGTAACTAATTACAAAATTAAATGTAACAAATATATATGACAGCAAGCACGAGAAAATATTTTTCACCGTCTCAAACTGATGCCTTTACTTGTGAGGTGGATGTGTTTCCAGCTAGACACTAAAATATCTGTGCTTGGACTTTTGGATTAATTAAAGCTTAATTGTTAGTTCTACTTTTTGTGATCATCTTTAGAATACCAATAACGTATACAAGGGTATTTGAATAGTTGAGAAGATATGACAAATGGCTGTTTATTTTCCGTACGACTAAGAAAAAATCGAAACCGTCAGTCAGGGTTGCCAGCGGTGTTATTGACATTGCAACTGCTCGTTAAAACTGGGGCATCTCGCGTTAAGGCACTCCCAAATACTGAAGATATGGTGACGATATAATAGCCTAATAGTAGATTAATCTAAATTGTACTAAAACAATAGAATTCCGTCTTTGAATTGAGCAATCACGCATACTAATGTAATGAATTTACAACTCATGTGCGGTCGTGGCAAGATATATCACGCATACCCGGTCAGTATGGTAGGCCTTTATTTGTGTAGTATCTGAATAACATGACCTGGGATCACCTCCCGTATACAATGTATTGTGGACGTGGTGGTGGTTTAAGCGTCGATCTAGAAAACCATGTTCTATCGTCTTGATTAGCTTGTTTACCAAATGTGTTAGGCCTATTCGTAAATTGAAAACATCGTAATCATCCATTGCCATCATGTGGTTTAGCTAAACTATAGAGCAATTGTACATCAAGGACGAGTCGACAATGTGCCAAGCAAATTGGGAGCGAGCACGCGCTTTCGTAATTGAACTAATTTGGACCATCATTCGCGTCACGTGACAACAACAACAACAACAACAACAACAACAACAACAACACTATTAACTGTGTTGCTGATTGGTTTAGTGTGGCATTACTTGCTCGAGAAGTGTTTTTATAACTGGGCGTGCGTTGTAACTGCCTGGAAATAATACATCTAGAACTCTTCGGGTGTTATAAAAGTGCGCTAACGAGATCGTGCCACAGTAAATGTGTGTAGTAGACAGAACAAGGCCATGGCTGAACGTTTACTTGATTGTGGCTGGTCTCCATTCCGTTTACGTCATGGCCACCGTTAGAGTCGCAACATGTTTTGTATTGGACATGATTATAAAAGAGAGGTTTAGCATTCTGACAAGGACGAGTGTATTATTCAAAGTTATATTTGAAATCAGCACAGAGAAATGTTTACCATTGATAGACAATGAAATGATTTGTGGGATATTTCGCCGAGTAAGTTGTCTATCAATTTCACGCCCTGTGAAAGCATAAGATGTGAATTAATAAACACAATTATTGAGTTTGTCTGTTTTGTAGATGTAATTATGGATATCAATAATAATAATATCTTGTAGAAATCTACACATTATGTGTTATTTCTTTTTATTTACCATTATCTATTTTATCATCTCTTAAAAATATATTCTTTCATGAGCTTTTCAGTCGTCTGAATATGTTTACAAAAATTTACTTTCAATTGAGAACTTTTAAACTTTTAATAATATGCTAGAAAATATAGAAAGTCTAACGTCTAAAGACTTAATGTGAATACCTCGTAAATGAACCAAAGCCAAACTTTTCCTGCCTACTTTGTTATTAATTGTGTAATTTTGAACTAATTTACAATTTACAACCAGAATGTTCGAAAGTTCAAGGCGACTGCCAGAAGCCTATCGACCTTCAATCTCAAGTACGAACACAAAAGTAATAAATTGTTTCAGAAAATGCTATTTTTACCTGTTGATATCATCACGACCTCGCTAATGTTTTTACAATTTTAAGGCGTGAATTTATTTCGAAGAGTGGCATTTCTGTAGGATACAAAATTGAGGTTCTCTGTATAAGTTAAGCATCATAATTTCCCGAATCTATTTAATATAATATTCAATAACCAATGTGATTAATTATGAGAAATTAAAATAATTATTAAATGGTAACTAATTAGAATGTTAGTGTCAGTCATGTTAGTTCAGTCTTTGCCCCTCTCACATATTGTTCGATTATATTTGCGCGTTTTACGATTTCAAGACATAGAATGATTTTGATTATTTGGGCTTAACGTCTCATATTTTTGCAACGAGGCTAATCGAGACAATGAGTGGGTGATATATGAAGATGAAATAGGGGGCTGTTTGGAGGAAAGGGGCCAATAGGAGGACGGGGTGGAAAGGGGAAGGTGGAGGAAAGGAGATCGGGGTGTGGACTGCATTCCGTCTGACTTCTCACACCCGCCAGACACACTCAGCTCGGCATCAAGAGAAGCGCAAACAACACCCGAACAATGATTGATATTTGGGCTTAACGTCTTATATTTTTGCAACTAGGCTAATCAAGACGATTGATTGATATTTGGGCTTAACGTCTCATATTTCTGCAACGAGGCTAATCGAGACAATGAGTGGGTGATATATGAAGATGAAATATGGGGCTGTTTGGAGGAAAGGGGCAAGTAGGAGGGAGCGTGAGGAAAGGGGAAAGGGGAGGAAAGGGGATTGGGGTGTGGACTGCACTTCGTCTGACTTCTTCACCTCGACCAGTCTGGCTAGGGTGGCCCTACCAGAAGCATACGCTTCCGAATGATGTAAACAAAAACAATGGATCCTCTTCCTTCACTTTTCAGATATTTTCCAAAAGTTTAAATTGTTAATTGGGTACCAACATCATTCAAATTATCAATGCTATACTTTGTAATACCGCTATGCAGTGCTCGTGGTTTTAGCACTCAAACCTCAGTGCCCTTCTGTAGCTCAAAGTGATACATAATGATTAATGAAGTATGAAAAATGGGATTATTGTGCCTCAAGAAATAAATATTAAGTAGAACGTATATACCAGAGTATGGTCAGTACTTTTACTGTGATGCATTAATGAACCCAAACATCAATATAAATACCTAGATTTAACATGTAATATACAACACATGCCCATTGTAATCACATTATAACGATTGTTACTTCTGATCGAACCGTTGCAATTTGAAAACCGCTCACGTAGGCTCTATATTAACAAGGCAGCATGTCTAAACCAGACAATGAATACTAAACCGCGTCAGTTTGATGTATAAAGTCTGAATACAACGCTATCACGCCAACCATTCTATAGAACGTGATCGCTGATAGTTAGGATACACGGATATCGCCATGTTAATATTAGAACGTTCAGAGTATTTGGATTATCTGGTTTTAAGTCCTAAGCCGGGCATACCTTTCTTTACGATTACTACAACACTTCATGTTTACAATGCTTGGAAAACCTGTGTAAAAATGTTCATTTTTTATGCAACAATTAGTTTAAAAGTCGAATGAATTCTGTGTTTATCGTCTTAATATCGAAAGGTTGTGGATGTCAGGACGTAAGCTGTAAGCTCCACGACTCTTAGATAGATACTTTCCTTCCTTTGAAGGTTGTGCCCCTGTGAGTATTTACTGTAGCTGCAATGGTACATCTGTTGCAATGCTCTTACGATGTTGGATTCGTTATCTACGTCATAACTTTCTAACGACGAAGATGAATCGTTAAAACCTACGATAGTTGAAAGCTTTTCGGGTCTAGTTATAATAATGAACGAGGCAAATTCGCTGGAGATACAAAAATATATTAGCAGTGTGTTCTCTTGCTAGCGAACCATACCTTTTTAACTGTTTCACACATTTATAGATAATAAATAAACTTTCTGATGCTTTCATTCAAATTTATTTTATTTTATTCATAGTGTGAATACATTAATTTTATTCTGTACCATATTACGGCATTTTGTCGAAGCTAAAAGGTGACTGACTGTGTGTCAAAATAGATTAATGGCTTAAAATGCCAAATTGTGAAAAGGATTATTTACTTATTATTTTCGTTTGTGGCTTACTTTTCAAAACAAACCATCAATCTTCCTGTTATTTCAGTTTGAAAGTTTGATGGCTGTAGAATAATATCAAACAAAAAACACAAATGCCAATAATATAACGGTTTCAAGTCGCGCTATGCAAAATTATATTATTGAAACTATTAACTACATTTGACTATAGTTTGATATATGTAGTAGTTAGCAACAATATGTAATGCTAAAAAGGAGTTAAGTTAAGAAAATAATAGAGAGAGGTTGATCTAAGGTGGTCGACCCATTCCAGGGTAAAACAAATCGTTAGATCACTAATCATTCTTTTTAAACTGCCAAAAACATTTTCACTGAAATTGAAGTGTTAACTTTCGTGGGGGTAAAAAAACGACATGGTTGCAAATGTTCAAACAGCCAGCTTTGAACAAACTTTTACTTTTTAAATTAACGAAAACGAGTAAGAAATTTAAATTTATTTTCTGTATTTACAATGCCTGGTTTCTAATGTGGCCGTTTCCGAGGTTGCTGTAATGGTTCTAAATGTAGGCCAACAACTTCAACTTCTAACAGTTTGGTGTTATTGAACATCCTAGTAAGTTCAAAGGACGTCTCTAGAGATTCAAATACAGTACCAGTACATGAAAAATATTGTTGCACACAAGACAAAGTTTTAACAAAGAAATCTGGGTTCTGTTAGTTGATAGAGATTAATATTTTATCATCCGACTTTTATGTTAAATAGTAAAACGTAGAGTTTATAAAAGCATAGTTTTATGATTTAAATAATTATAAGTTGTATGTTATGAATTTCTCATAAATCATAGTATTTTAAACTTAAAGATAATTGTTATCTATATGTTTAAGTGCTACATTTATGCCGACATTTTTTGTAAATATTTAAAATGTTACATTTTCAAACAAAACTGCTGCCCCATATATTCATAAATGTATAAGATAATTATATACAATCTTGCTACTTGAATCATCTTTTTATAAAATGACGGGTGTTAAACACATTTGGTCTCATCCTGAGTTATCCTATCAGCATAATATACAGTGAAAGTATATGTTAAGATATCAGTTAACTTTTATAACCAAATATCAAATAATATAATTGATACAAGAAACATAATCCACAATTATTGTAAGTTGTATCAACAATATTTTAATAAAGAAGAAACTTCGATGAGTATTCACTTGAGTATTTCAAATAATATTCGCTGATTCATTATCTTCATTTTTATGGAGATGATAGGACAGCTTATACTCTTTACTGTATGCGTGTATCACTTTTTGATATAAATGTGCTACATGTTACAGTCATGTAGGCCTACTTTTGTGTGATGATTGTGCAATGTAATTAACATTAAAGTGCGTAATAACACAAAGCACCTCTTAGGCATTAAACGTGGCAACTTCTACAATGAACTACCCAATTACGACTTTTGTGGGAGGAACATAGGGGGGAGGAGGAAGTGAGGAAGGGAACTATAGGGGGAATATTTTAATGAGCAAAAAGAGTTATTCGTGTAAATCACTGAAAAGCGAATTATCTTTGTGTTGTGTCAGTCACTTCTTGTAGAAGAATTTTTATAAGGCCATGTTTTAGATTTATGATTTCAGATTAACTTATTTTAATTAATTTAGAAGTTTTAAAGAGTCATCAAAACCGTCAAAGTGAAACAGTATTACCCAATTATATTATTTTAATTCGATTCGCTATAGATGAAAAAACTTATTTCTTTTTCGTGGAAAACTCAGAACCACAAATAACAAATTTATCACAGAAATCACAAGTCAAACGACTGACAGAGTATTCTCCAATCCACAACTTTAAGCTTCCAATTTGTCGACAACCCGTGTTTATAATTTCTCAGTTGTTGTCTTATCCGTTTTGCATCCAAACATCTTTGTACAACATATATCGTGTTTTTGAACCATGTCTCGCAATTTACTAATGTTATAAAGAAAGCATTACTGTCTATCTAAACATAATTTACTTCATCTTTACATGCATCTATTACATCTCAATACACTAGATCCCTAAAAACCATATTATACATGTGACCCAAAGCTGATAAATACTACGATTAGTTTAGACTTAAATATGAGGAATCACCTTACGATGGATCGTAAGATTAAATTATGATTGACAAGTGGAAAAGTGTACAGTGGCAGATTGTCTTCAGATAATTGTGTTTTCAATGCCAAAAGGTTACATTCATTATGGTGCCACTGTTCTCAAAAAGAGTATGTCGCATTTCTAGTTTGCATGAAATTACACGTAGATACAAACATTGTTACTTGAAACATAAAACTATTTATTCAAATGAAAGTGTTACATGGCTTAGGGCGGGTCTTACAATCTCCTAATAGGAAAGTTATTCGTAGCAATTAAGCTATTTGGAGGATTTTAAGAGTTTTGATTGGTGGTTGCCATGGAGAAAACAAGCTATTCGACGAATAAGTAGTTATTGGGACATTGTAAGACTGGACCTTGGGATATTAAACATTGTGCATGAAGGACGTAATTCCTTGATCTGTACTGACAAGCACCAGTGCAACAAATACGTTGACTGTACAAGATATAGAAAGCATTGTTGATAACATTATAAATATACAAAAATATTAAAAGAACTATTTTTTTTTAATTAATGCATATTCATGCATATTCATAGGTTAAGAAAGTTTGCAGTACAAATAATCCATGTAGGCATGTATACAAATCTATTTTGAAGTATACAGGGAATTGACTTCAAATAGTTCCATGGAGCACCATGTGTTGTAGATGCTCCCTCAACTCCCCCGTCTACTCTCGAGGGAACAAGACGCACTTTACCTGAACTAGGAGAACTAATTAGGGTTGCCAGGAATGCTGACTAACTCTGCCTGTCTGTCTGTTGTCAGGTGTTGCGTTCCAACCGGAGTTCGCTGAGCCAATCGCTAACCTCACAGTGGCCGTTGGTAGGGACGCTACGTTCAAATGTATGGTGCTGCACCTAGGCGGATACAGGGTGAGTTACGCCATTCATTCACTTAACAATAATTAACAAAACAAGTTGTGGTTTTCTACAAACTAAAAACTTCTTGAAAGTTGTCGATTGAAAAATAATAAATAATAAATTATTTCATTTGTTCTCCCCCCCTCCTTTACCATAACGCTAACCCATAATGCACCATTATGATAACAATATTTAAAATTGTCTTTATCTAGTTTCTTGTTTATAGAAAACCATATCGAATGAAGCATTCTTGACATTATAATATACAAGACAAGACGTTCCGCGGCCTTGAGCCGCTGTTTAACGTCACTTTGTGGGACAGTCCTTGTTGGGGAAAACTTGAAAGGTGGAAAAAAGAAAAAAGAAAATTTGAAAAAAAAAATATTTTCATGTCAAAATTTTTTAGAGTATTTTACTGTCAAAAAATTTTAAAGTTGAAGACAAATTTTTCGAGTACCTCTGCGTACATGTCATAAAAAACTGTCGTAGATACTTGAGTAAAGAAAGAAACTTGAAAATTGTGGGATTCTGAAAGAAGAAAAAAAATGTAAGTAAAAAAAAAAATTAAAGTACAAAAAGTACATATATCAAGTAAAACTGTCGTGGGTACTTACGGAAAGAAAGAAACCATTAAATTGTGGGATTCGAATCGCGCACCCTTATAACACTTGACTCTTGACTCTATATACTATGCTACAACATTGGGCAATGTATCCGTTACGCATCGTGTAACACGGGCGCGTATAAAAAAGTCCGGGTTGAGCTTTTTCGGTGAATTAAAGAGTTCGAATATTTAAAATTGAATCACGCTTTCTAAAAAAGTTAACAAAGAGTCTGTAAGCTATACCTGTCGCCCACAGGAAGCCATCAAAGACAAAGAAGAGTGTCGAAGTTGATTTTTTTTCAGATAACATCTTTGTATACGGCACCCCCCCGTCGTCGAGTTTTGAGCTTTTTCCATAATGTAAGAACTAAACAAATTTAATAAAGAATGGGGAAAAGTAATTCCGATGAAAAATTCCGAAAAAAGCAAAATAAATTCGTACTTTGGGCGGTCAAAAACAAAAACGTTGAATTCCCGCACGTTCAAAAGCTTGCCGGTACGTCCCGGTAAGTGTGTCGTCAACCAACTGCACATATTCTGAAAGGTATTAAAACGTTCTTTCAGATGATACCAAAATGGGTTGTCCGATTTCAAAACGGGACATTTGGGGGACGTTCAGAAATAAAAATGAAAAACAAAAAATACACATGTACCCCGTACTGCCAAACAATATCTGAGAAGGTACGTGCCGGGTACGTCCGGGTACATTAAGTATGTCGGCAATAGTCCCGCATACCCAGCAAATTGGGTTAAAAAACTTTTAAAAAATTCCAACATGCTTTTTTAAGACATTGAAAAATTATCATCGACAAATACGGGCAAAAAAGTGCTACGCATGGAATCCGTTATAGCACTATAACTCAAACATTTGTAAAGTCTAATTTTTAATCGTAACGTTTTCGGATAGACAAATGTCCAATTAATTATAGTAAACACAACAATGTATTAGATGGCATTTCTAAAACACTTTTAATATACAAAAACAAACATTTTGAATGCGTGTTTATTTTATCGCCGTGAAAAATGCGTTGCGGGAACGTCTGTCATTCGGTGAAAGGGTGACTTTTCAAAAATGTTTTTTTTTCATCCACATGTACGGGCAAGTGTTCAGCACCGGACTAAAGAAAAAAAACCCATTTCAAAAGTACCACCTGGACAAGGGAAAATCAAAACTGAAATTGTGGAAAAAAATAAAAAAGTGCCTATAACTAAGGATCCGGGACGAAATTCAAAATTTTGACCGGTGTTTCTCTGAAATAGAACAGGTTCTTCACAGTGAAAAAGTCAAAAAAGTTGAAAACAAAACAATGTGGAAAAAAGTGGTATCCAATGACCTGTGTATACCGCGCACTACCAAATGTACACGATCCGTGTGACGGAAGTTCTGGGACGACATGAAAAAAGTTCCAAATCGTAGTTACCCAGACGGTAATCAACGGTAACGAAACAAAAACGAATGGTATATCTCGTTTGTGTCGACGGACAGAGCCATTTGAATGTGACATGTTAAAAACGTACCAAATCCGGCAAATCGCCGTTTTCGAAAATGTTTCGTGTTTGGGTGCCCGTAACGTTCGAACCGGACACATGTCATTAGTGTGGTGCACACCAGAAGTTGCGCCATTTAATTGGCTTTAAGATGGAAGAAACAAAAAAATTTAAAAAATTTCTTCTGTGAGAGGGGTCGAATCGAGGCCTTCGTTATACATAACGAAGGCCTCGGTCGAATACCGCAAAACAGGGTCGCCGAAATTCCATGCCATTGCAGATAAAACACATCGGTGAGGGGTGGAAAAGGGGGGTAGGGGGGTCGAAAAAAATACTCTCGTCTAGCCAATGGGTAAGCGTCGGATACTATAGCAACAAAACGTGGAAAAGTTTACTAGGAAGGGGGGAATGGGCGCCGGAATAAAAACACGAAATCGAGAAAAATCCGCACTTTTCCACCTTTGACCCGAAAAACGAGGAGGAAAAAGGGAGAAAATGGAAAATCCAAAAACGCCATCGGAAAGCTGGGAACATTTCAGTCATGAACATTGTCCAGTAGAACTGAATGGGCGTGATGTGGGGGTGCGTAGGGGGTGGAAAGTTCGAAAAGCGTCGCCATGTCGTATTACGTAATATTATTATAGGCCGGGAGGCAGAGAGGCAGACAGGCAGACAGATTATATATAATTTTCTAATATAAGTCAAATATAAATAATATGCTATTTTCGCGTGTTTAATTTTATATCTTTGAAATGCAGTATTTTTGGTTATATCGCAAAAACGCTATAAAACAAAAACACAAATGTGAGTTGTTGAAGCAGGTGTATTCCTCTAAGAACCAAAGACAATATTAATAAATCGATTTGTTTAGAAAATATTTTGTAAATTAACTTCCAGAAATAATTCGGGTGGTTATGTCATACGAATTGACAATATGGAGGCTATGATCCATATGATATCATATTTAATAGAACAAACTAAAATAGAACATCATCATCTTGTTGGCTCTTAATGGAAATACAAGTAAGATAGGTTGGAAGACTGGTTTCACAAATAAATGTTAAGCGCCAGTTGTATTTAGCTACTTACTGTCAGTTAATTTTGTTTAGTGCTCCACCAGCACTAAACTGGACTTTAAATCCCTGTAAATTCTGGTTAAAATAAAACTTGATTAACCACATCTAGTGCCTAGTTGTTACCATATATTTATATGTTGAATGTTGTTTTCCAATTTTCAAAAACGTTTAAGAATTGTTCCGTTTGATAAAAGTTTTAGAAGACTCTAGTTTGCTTTTGACCATGGTAAGTTGTGGTTTCAAGTGAACAAAAATGGTATTGAATGTGAGGTTGAGTTTATGTAGTATTTCATTTATTATTTTGCAGTGTGTGGTCAACCTGTAATTAATTACATGTCTACATTTTTCCCATATTTGCATTTAATTTTAATCCAAATAGTAATTTGTAATCATATTTTACTTTCTGTTAACTCGTTTTAGGCTATAGGCCGGATGAACTTATCATAGACTTAACTTTTAAAATCTCCTATCTTTGCTTCTAAATTAGAGCAAAGGTCCGTTCTAAACTATGCCTAGGAGATGCCTAGACGTATCACATACCTGACTTTTACCTTTGTAGACCTATACCTGTGCCTTGTAGTCTGCTACCTTTGCATCTGCACTAGGCCCAACCGCCCAACACTCGTTCTAGGCTAGGCGTGTACAAACTTTGCATGCATATTATGAAGCCTTCTATCATGATCTATACATTAGGGCTCCAAATAATATATCTGTGTTATGTCATTTTACGTTTTGGACGCATTCTTTCCGTCCAACAACAATTAGGAAACCATACATTTCGTGCAACGACTGGTAAAGCCATGGCGGTTTTACTTTGACTCTTAGGGCCAAGTTGAATTTTCAAAAACGTTTAAGAATTGTTCCGTTTGATAAAAGTTTTAGAAGACTCTTGTTTGCTAATGACAAGTTCCGTGTTTCGGTGTATCGGTTAACTTGATATTGACATCAATAATATAGGCCTACAGCCTGTCGTGGTTTTTATATTTACAGTTGAGCAAACTACCAATCACCGACTCGCTTACAAAATAACTTCCAGTTAGCTAAATGT